>JANZXP010000006.1:25494326-25508041 GCA_027576715.1 Erythroxylum flavicans
ATATAATAAAGTTATTGAGATGTATGTAATGGTATGATTAATTAGGATATTTAATTCAATTAATTAGAAATTTATATAAAAAGTTAATAAGTTAACAAGTAAAAGTTACTGTTAAAATTATGAATTACATTAATTATTAATTTTTAAATTACTTAAATTATTTATTAATTATTTTAATAAATAAAAAAAAATTTGGTGGGCGGGTCACGGGTCGGTCGGACCGACCCGCAGTTCGGCCCGTCCACTGACCTATTCCTGTGTCAAAACATTGTACTACCATCATCTGACCCTATTACAACTCTTCACCTTTCATCACAATCAATGCACTATTTATCACTTTAATATTGTCCTTATTGATTTCATAGCCAAAACTGTTTGTATATAAGAAGCCTAAACAGATCATGTTCTTCCTCAAATCTAATATACGTTGAATATTGTACAGGGTCCTAGTAACATAATCAAACATTTTGATCATAACCTGTCTTACTTCAATTTCATAAGATTTATCAATCCCTTCTGGACAGTGCTAAAGTTGTCTGATGTGTATAAAATAAATTAATTCTTGATTGATGTCATATGATATGAATATCTTATATTCAGCATCTGAGTCATGAAGATGACTAATTGAAATATAAAGAATATCTAATTGGTTGCAATCTAAGTCCCCGCTCTGTATTATATTAGCAAACTTTGATGAATGATCATATTTTCCTTTGTAATCCTACCTTTTTTTGATTAAACAATCCCCCTTGATATACCAAATTTGCTCAATCTTGTAGTATTGGATTGCCCTTCTACCTTTAAATTTTGATTTAGAACTAGTCTTAAATGAATCCTTCTTACTTTGCTTTCTCCCAGAATTTTGTCTTCCTCTCACATATGGCCTTTCACCGTAAGCCAAAAGTAAAACGATTATATCTTTTATACCAATTATCTCTTTTTCTAATATGAGCATGGTCACTAGATGTTTATACGATGGAGGTAAAAATTAAATCAAAATTATTACTTTTCCTTGTTCACAATAGTTACCTCAAGTCGCAATAAGTCATTGACCATTTAGCTGAATGTATTGATATGACCTTCCAAGTATGTTTCCCTCATGTATAGTCTCTATGTCAAATAAAACTTGAATGTGAGAGACTTCAATATATATGGACTCTTAATTTCTTTTATATTTCCACAAAAGATACAATATCTATGATGTGAAACGTGACATCGTATGTTATACAAAGTCAAGTTGTTCTAGTTGCTCGTGTCTTTAACTCCTAATCGGGTTCATCAATCTCTTATGGCTTATTCTCCAATAGCCCCTTAAGTATGTCTTATTGCTCTAATAAATCATTCATTAGCATAGAGCACAATTTTTAGTTCAATTGAGCTTTTTCACTTTAACCTTGCAACCAAACTCGTCGTCTCCTCAATTATGCTTTAATACCACTCATGAAGAAATTATATGTAGTAAGAATATAGAAGAAAGAAACAAATAGACAAGAAACAATTTTAGTGTGCCTACTTCCTTGGGAGCAAAAGCTTCTGATATCGTATTTAAATAATGATAATGATAGTCACATTATACTAAGTTTACACTAATATATTATATCAAAACTTTGGCTTATACAATTATATTCAAATAGCTCTTTACCAAACTTAACCTAAATTAAACATGACTCTAATAAATCTTAGAATCTTTTAAGAGTTTGAAATTCATCAAAAACATATTTCTAAATAAGGCAATTCATTACGAAGATGGTCTAGGACACGATTGTATCTTAGATTGTGTAACATACTATTTTTGTTCGCTCATAAATATTGCGTACTATTTCTGTTCGCTCATATACACTGCCTCTAACACTCTTTTATCCTAGATTTTGTAACTTATTATATTTGTTTGCACATGAACACGGGCTCTGACGCGCCCCTGTCTTATGCTCCTAAATACATAATACATTATAATGTGAACTTACTACGAAGTCCACGACCAGGTCTTCCTTCAAGTTCAATGTTCTCCGTGGGTTGAGATACTACTTTATTATATATTGCAATTACAGACTTCAAACGTTAAAGTTAATTAACCATATTCAGCAACTGTGATTCATATTTTTCTCTTTCAGTTTTGACTTTTCTCTTTACACCAACTCTCTGCATTTAGTCTTAAATCTTTTTTATTTCTATAATGAAATAAAATTATAAAGAGTTTGCTCCCTAAAATTTTAATATAACTGCTTTATCGACATAGGGAATTTTATATCTAGCTCAAGAAGTAAACCAAAACAAAATCTTAAAAGGAGAGGCTACAATTATTAGTTTCGACAAATTTATTTATGAATGTAGTAAATGAACCATTTTAATCGAATAGTCAAAATCAATTTTGCCATAGCTTGTTTTTTCAACCAAGACTTTAGAATTAGCTCATACTACAACAGATAAGGTTATTGGTGACAAATTCAAACGTCTTTAAATATTAAAAAATCGTGTCAAATCATAATTTGCGATGAAAACAATCGTCGCCCTAATAGTCGCTGGGTCTGTGTAGTAAAACAATTTCAGCGACGTTTTTTTTAAATCGTCGCAAAAAGATTATGGATACACAATATATTCATCGGTAAAACATATAACCCACGAGAGCCAAAAACATTGTACATAGGATTTTGAGATATATATGTTTCGTAGATAAAGATTTTTACCTAATAAACTGTAGTTGTAGGTAAATATTTTTACTGAAGATTTTATTTTTGTAGCAAAATAATTTTAGCTACTAATTGTTTGCTATAGGTAAATGTTTTAGGGACATTCTTGTAAACGTTGGTAATGACATTTTGTGATGATTTTATTTTGGTAACTAATACTTTTTAGTGACAAACATTTATTTTTAAATTTAAATTTTATTATAATTGTTTTAAAAAATAATTTAATTTATTACAATTTTTAAGACAGTTTCAAATATAAATTAGTTACATTTTATAATTAATGTTGGTAACATCTTGTTTAAATAATAATAAATTGAAATAAAATAAACATTAAAAATGGAATATATTTTATTAAAAAAATAATTACAGATTAATTACATAAATTGAACAAAATTTATAAACAAACGGAGACTGCTCATCGTCACTACTACTGACATAGTTTGAGACAATTAATTATTTGACCATCTTTTTAGGCTTGTTCACTTCTTTTACATTACGATCTAAATTCTCTTTTATACATTGTAATTTAGTCTTCAATGATTGGTTCTACTCTTGAAGCGTCGTGACATATGCTGGTCGTGACAAAGATGTACCAACAGGCTTAGGGTCATGCTCATGACCTTTGATGAATCCTGAGCTTATACCAAGGACATTGTTGCAAATGTCATCGACATTAGGCTGATTCCCCTGAGACAGTGTTGTCTGCAACAGCTTCTGCATCTTGTCCTACAATTTAAATTACAAAATCGAGTTAACTAAAAAATTCTTACATAGTATTATATCAAAAAATAAATTGTAATATTAATTATTTTGTACATACATAATTACTTTATGTCTCTTCAGACGTCCAGCTTTCACCTTCCTTGTAATGTGTTATCTTGTACAGTATGATCCTATCACACTCTTGTCCTTGGAGTTAAGTTTGACTCTATTTTATGAATTTTGAAAATTAGAAGATAATAGAATTTGTTGCTAGAATAATAAGTAGAAAACATTACACCTACAAATTCTTGTCAGCCGACAACAAATGATTTGAAGCTGGTGTTATGAGAAGTCTTCATTTTTAATCTTTTCACCTTGACTTTCTCACACTTTTCCTAAATTAAGAGAAGTGGTCATGAAATGTATAAACAAAATTAATGGAAGAAAATATGATGAGAAATAAAACAAACATGAACCTTCACAAAGGCCCAATAATCACACATGGTACTCCAATTTTTTGGAGTCACTCATTCCAGAACATGTTTCCTTGCCTCTTCATCGGAAGGAAAAGACTGGTAATATTTATGAAGTCCATATCGATGATCCTTTGCCCTTTTGTTTCAACAGTGAACTAACACAGCTTGAAACCTCAGGCTTATCGATATCAACGATATTGATCTTCATCTGTGAAGAACACGTATAAGTTAACTTACTATTTTTTTAAGTAAAATTGCAATACAGATAATCAAAGGAACTGAAATATTACCGAAACTTTGTCCAAAGCATTTTGGAGCAAGTTGTCTTCCTTCAACTGCCTGATATATTGAAGACAAGGCAATTCATTCCTCACAATGACGCCCAACTCACTGGACAATTTTGCAGATTGGATCTTATCCAGAGGGCGACGTTGCGTGGGGTCAATGGTCATAGACAACTTGCTGTTTATTGCAACATTCATCCGTTGCAACTAAGTTCCTTTTGTGATTCCTCTACCTCTTTTTCTAATGCTAGTATCGGACCCTGAAAACAAAAAAAATCATAATAAGAAAAACACACTAAACATGTAATGAATAATTTCAACATTAATGTAAATATGTTTGGTTAACAATAATAGACCTGAAGATCCCTGAACACTAATAGTCGATGTTGGTAAAGGTTGTTAGTGACTGTTTTCAATCGAGGATGCAATTGTTGGTTGTTGAACGATGGGGTCTAATTGAGTTGGTTGTTGTGGGGGAGGAAGTTCTTCAGTCGTTGCTACTCTCTTTCCTTTGTTTCTACCAGGTGCTATTATATTAAACAACTAAAACGAAATATGAAGATAACAAATAATCTTAACGTAAACATCAATTTTCCATATGAATATAAGGAGATCAATATTCAAATACTAAATATTCGTCATATCATTCCGCATAAGCACTAGTGAAATATTAAAAATATGCATCTAGTCATCGTAAATTAATATAAGTAAAACATCAACAACATAAGGCAATTATGAACATAACATTTCAAACAATATAAACAATTTATTTATATTCAATCATCATCATTAAGTACATTATCATTTGATTCTTCATCACTAATATATTCGAGCAAAGTATCATTATTGTCATTTAAGTCATCCTGAGTATAGTCTTCATCTGTTGTAATATAAGATTGGCTTGGACTTTATCTAGTTGAACTACGTTAGGCTCGATATCTCTCCTATAGAATAATGATATATCTACATCTTCTACTAGAATGCCTTTGTTATTAAACTTCAATCCAATATCTTGATAGACTTTATCTACATCCTCATCCAATTCACCAATATTCCTTTCAAAAAAATCAAAGACATTCTTTTGTTGCAAATTTTGAACAACCTTCCAATTGCTACCCAATACAGTATCGTTGAGGTAGAAAACTTGTTTGGCTTAACTTGCAAGGACAAAAGGATCATTATCATACCATGTCTTACTAATATTTATGTTAGTAATATGCCCGTTCACTCTTATATCAGTCAGATCAAATCATTTGCATTTAAGTAGAACAACCTTTTTATCCTTGATGTAGTGCAACTCTATTATTTCAAAGATGACACCGTAGAAGTCAATGATTTCACCGTCATGACATCCTTCAATGACAACCCCACTATTTTGACTTCTAACTCGACTATCTCGATCTTGTATGTGAAATCTCACCCCATTAATAATGCAACCTATGTATTTCTTCCCACAAATATGAGGCCCACATGCCAAATTATATAATATTGTTGTAGCTTCTTGCACGTTACGGTTATGTAACCATATCATCTATATTACAAATTAAAAATAAATATGAGGATGAGACATATTCTCATATTTTCATTATAGGAAATAAATATGAAACTTACTCAATTTCTAAACCATGATACAAACTTATGCCTATGTCTTTCTTCAACGTTAATGATCCCTTTGCTACGAATTGTGTCTTTGTAATCTCTATTTAAAAAAAAAGACAGTAAGATCTCAGAGTTAATAAAGAAAATTCTAATATGATTATTTGAATTAAAAGGAATATACTTACTCCATGTATATATCGACATTCTCGCAATTGTTCAAAATATACCAATGGGCAATTTCGAATTTGTCTTTAGTTAACTCGACATATTTACCCATACCAAGCGACCTAACTTTTTGGGAGAAAATAGTCAACCAACTGTCGTCATTAAAATCAAAGTTACGTTTTGGTCTATCAAATCTTGTCTCCACATAAGTTAAGTACATTGAATAAAAATTCAAGCATTCATTTGCTATATAATCCTCTACAATAGACCCCTCTGGTAGAGCTCTATTACGTACATAATGCTTAAGAGAGCATAAAAAACTAAACATAAATAGTTATAAACTTAGGAATTGTTACAAACAAATAACATAGAAAAATTTTTTTGAATTTATTATGAATTACCTTTTAATAGAAAACATCCATCGAAATTGAACCAGTCTACAAAGTTTTGCTTCATATGGTAAGTGAATTGCCAAATGAACCATAACATCAAAAAATGATGGGGGAATAATAGTTCAAGCTTACATAGAATCAAGGCTATGTCTTTTTCCAATTTATCAAGCTCTTCAACTTTAAGTGTTTTGCAATATAATTGCTTAAAAAACTCTCCCACTTGACCCAAAGTAACGGACACATCCTTCGCCAACACCCACATATTCTAATAGGAAGTAGTCGTTCCAAAAGTACATGACAATCATAAATTTTCAACCTTAACACTTTTCCCTCTTTAACATTCACACAACGGCCTATATTAGATGCATACCCATTAGAAAATTTGACTAATTGGAGGAACTAACAGAATGATTGTTTCTCACTTTTTGGCATGTTATAATAAGCAGGGGGAATAAAATATATCCAACATCTCTTCTTTTCAAATGCAAATACTTTCTAATATTCAGGTCTTCTAAGTCTAGTCTAACCTTAATAGTGTCTTTGGATTTCCCATCAATTCTTATGAAAATCCCCAAAATAGACTCACAAATGTTTTTCTCAATATATATGACATTAAGATTGTGCCAAAATATACTTTTTTGGTCCAATCTAGTTCAATATCATTTCTCTTATGCTTTCTATTACTTGGGTGTTTACCAGGTGTAATGTCACCCAAATGTGATAGCTGGTAAACAATATCATCACCGGACAACTACATCGGAGCTTCATCTAACTCTGATGTGCCATTAAACTATTTACTTTTTTACCATCTATGCCCATGTTCCAAATAACGACGATAACCCGTATAACATATTTTACTTCGTATCCTTCTTAAATATGTTCGATGTTTACATACTGGACAAGCCATATACCCTTTAATGCTCTACCCAGATAAATTCCTATAACCTGGGAAATCATTTACAGTCTACAAAACAACAGCATGCATTGTAAATGTGTTGCCTCTAATAACATCAAAAGTTTGTAATCCAAATTCCCATAGATTATTTAAGTGATCAATTAATGGTTGCATATATACATCGATGTCCTTACCAAGAGTAGTAGGTCTTGGAATAAGCAAAGACAATAACATCAAAGGCTCCTTCATACACTTCCATGGAGGTAAATTGTATGGGACTAGAATCACCAGCCACATGCTATATGAATTAATCATATTACCAAAAGAATTAAATCCATCTGAGGCTAATCCAAGTCACATTATGACAATCTTGTCCAAACCATGGAAACTTTCTATCAAGCTCTTTCCATGCCATTGAGTCTGCTGGATGACACACAATGTTACCATCAATGTGTTTCTCTTTATGCCACCTCATATCTATGGCTGTTTTTGTTGACATAAAAAGTCTTTGTAATCATGGTTTAATAGGAAAGTATCGAAGCATTTTATTTGTTATCTTTTTCTCTCTCCCATCATCCACCCACCACTTTGATGTAACACAAATAGGGCACTCCTGAAGATCTTTTATTTCCTTCTAAAAACGAACACAGTCATACTTACAAACATGAATTGTAATATATCCTAATCCAAGGTCCCTTAACAGTTTCTTGGCATCATAGTAAGATTTCAGCAACTTGTGTCATATAGGTAATGGATCGTTTAGTAAGTTAATTAACATGTCAAAGGCCTTGTTACTCCATTTATTATAAACCTTCAAATGCAACAACTTCACAACAAATTATAGTTGAGAAAATTAAAGCACCCTAGATATAATTGTTCTTGAGCAACTTTCAATAACTTCATAAAATTTTCTTTTATAATACTACCAATTATGTTAGGCATTCTTGTTTCATTCATAGTCTCCATATAATTTCGACAATCGTCTAACATGTCATCAATCCCATCATCACCATCATCATTCACATCACAATCATCAACATCATTATTGTAACTGTCATCATAAGATGAACCTACACTTCTACTACAACTTGCTTCCTTACATTCACCATGATAAAGTCATAGAGTATAGAATTTTGGATCAGCAAATGATTATATACCACATCTTGACTTTGGAATTCAACATTTAAGCAATCGATGCATGGACAATGCATACTACATTCATCACCCATTTGATCTTTTACAAATTGCATGAAACTCTTAACTCCTTCTACGTATTCAGTTGACCATTTTCAATGACACATCTAACTCTTATCCATTTAGCTATACAATAAAAGAAGATAACTGAGTTATTTCATAAATTTTTCGTTTAATATTACCTTAAAAAAACCTATGTAATTTCAGTTTGATAAAGTATTTTAAAAATGAAGAAATTTCTCATACACCAAACAATCATTTTAACCTATAGATGTATAGATTCAAGAAGTATATTTTTATAGATGTATATATTCAAGAATTGAGCAAGGATTATATAAAATTTTATGGAAAAAATAATCAAAAGTGACAAGTTTATTTGGTATTTATCCTTCTACGACTTAAAAAGAAATGTAAGCAATATAACAATGACAAGATGGTGTGAAGATTAATTGCTTCACAATCAATTATCAAGTTGAAGATTATTGGAGTAATCTAAGTATTATTCATAAAATATCTAAATAAAGTTAAACATTTTTTGGAATAAAAGTAAATATTTTAACGTATGGTACCTATACATACTCATCAATCTTTTTGTTTCATATAACATGTATGCCCGTGCTTATTAGATGGATTGATGAAATTATGTATACATAAGCATAACATAACATAATCTAAGATGGGTTACTCATTACATAGATTGATAAAATTATGTATACATAAGATATTAAAACTTTGTAGAGTTTATGTTTATAGCACATTAGAAAGAGATTCTAGGTTTTTGACTAATTTTAAGAGGAGTATGTGTAATAAATTGGGGCATAGGTTGTGTTCAAAGCATGTGTGGATATAGGTGATTCATTCCCTATCAAAACAGAACAATTCAAACCCCAAAGAACTTTCATCGAACACCTTATAAGCATAACATAACTCAATCGAAATTTCAAGCATTCATTCTGTCTATTCCCTTTCTTTACCATCGTTAACATGTTGAAATATCAAATCAAACAATTAACAATCTCAATCCATGCAAACAACTCAACAACTAATCCTAAGTTTGATGATGAACATAGCATTTAACAAACAAAATGAAAGATGAAAATAAACCCAGAACAAATCCAAAAACTACTTACCAGGTTGAGCACAACTGTAGGGAGACTGTAACATTCCCTCACTTATGGGAAGGGACCTAAATGTAGCATCCCCTACCATAGGATGTGTACCAGAATGACCCACGGGTGTCTCGGTGCGTATCCTACGGTGAGGGGGTGCTACAGAGACAATAGAGGACAACCCAAGATAACAAGAGAAACTTCTAAAAAGAACGGATGAAGAGAGCACAAAGGGGGCAAAAAATCACGTAGGAGAGAGGAG
This sequence comes from Erythroxylum flavicans, assembly GCA_027576715.1. NCBI lineage: Eukaryota > Viridiplantae > Streptophyta > Magnoliopsida > Malpighiales > Erythroxylaceae > Erythroxylum > Erythroxylum flavicans. Next base: position 25,504,092 of record JANZXP010000006.1, read on the forward strand.
GAAGAAAGAACTCAAGAGGTGGGGTAGGGGGAGGGGCTTCGGGTTTAATTTTTCAGATGTTGGGAGGACATCATTTGTCGTTAAACAAACGACGTCGTTTCACCTTAAATTCTTTTTTACAGTTGCAACATTTGATAACGATACCACAATTCATCATCAAATGCCGACATTTACCTATTATATTCGATAACTGTCGCCAATACTATAAATTTTTCTTACATTTTCTAATTATGCTAAATTCTTTTAAAATATCAAAAAAATAAATCAGGATAGAAATTGTAAATAATAAAAACAATTTTGTGACACCACATAAAGTTATGAAATCATCATATATATTAAAAAAGATTAATGAAAAGTATAAATGACAATTTTGTTCAGCAATTTTTTTTACAGTTATACAATCAACACACTTTAACATCATATAGTAATCTTTAGAATGACATTATTGTTAAAGACATTTTCATTAATATTAAATTTATTTTTTTAAAAATATAATATTAATATTTAATATTGATTAACGTTTTGTAATATATTGCAATTTATTTTTTTATTAAATTGCTATATATGGCAATTAACTTAATGTATTATGAATGTATACATAATAATCATAACTAGTATAATGATTTATGAAATATTACATTATATATAAATTTTCTCACATCTTAATTATGAAATATATGTTACTTTATTTAATAATAATTATCTAATTATTATATTAAAATTCCATACTGTAACATATAGTTTATATATTATATATAATAGACTTATTGCAAAGGTGGATCAAAAGTAACTTAATGAAAAGCTATTTGGCAATAGGTTTTTTAATCTTAACTTCAAATAAATTCTTCTTCTTCTTTATTAGTCTTTATTAAAACCCTTTTCACGCACTCTCAATACCAAGTAGCATTCTTTATAAAAGACGCAGGGAAGGCTAAACTTTCGGTAATTTGACCAAAATAGTTTCATATATTAGATTTCTTTATGGATTACATTTGGAAAAGGTGACGTACGACTATGATACAAGGAAAACGACTTCGTTTAATTTTTCTAATAGGTACATTTGGCGACGAATCTACATTTTGTCGCCAAATGTTAAACATTTGCTACGAAAATAAAATAGCGTTGTAAATTGTACAACATTTTGCTACCAAATTGATAAATCATCGCCAATACTAAACCTTTTACCTCTTTTCCTATAGTCAGAACTTTTATCGCCTATCACTCTAATTTCGCTACCAATTATACACAAGTTGCCAAAACCCAAGCATTTTCCTTACATTATTAATTTTCTTAATTGATTAACATATATGAGTTTTTCCTATTACCAATTATTATATGAAAATTTTGTCTTTTTCACTTACATATGGAGTTGTTCTTGATATGCTTAATTTTTAGGAATTACTAATCTATATTTTAAATTTGGTGGATAAACAAAATAAAGTGGGGAAATTTTACAAAATTTGTATCTTTTTTTTAATTATTTGAATTAATAACGATTGCAAACCACATTTTATTTAAACCAAATTCATCACTAATATGACAGCATATACCCTTTAGCCCTTAATCTACCATTAACCTTATTATTTGTATAAAATATACATTTAATTTAAATACCTGAGAGTTTTGCAAGGAAGTAATTTTAGTCACAGAAGATCATTTCCGCGACCAACCACCATACTTAGTCGCAAATGATTGACAATTTGCTACCAAATTTCCACATCATCGCCCAAAACCGAAGCAATCTCTTTACTTTCTTAATTTTCTTAGTTGATTATTATATATGAGGTATTCCTAATACATCATACAAAATATTAAATTAATCTTCTCATTAATATATGCAATTATTCTTCATTTGCTTAATTTTTAGAAACAACCATTCTTTAATTTTAATTTGTTAGAAATAGTTATCTAATTATATTAACATGTATTTTTAAATTATTATAATTTAGTTTTTCTAAATTACAATTATTAAAATGTATAATTTTTTGAAATATGTTTTTTGAAATTATAATAATCAAAATGTATAATTTTATAAAAACTGTAAGTCAATTATAATTTATTTGAATAGTCAACAAATTAATTTGCAAATAGTTTTCAATTTAATAATTTAATTTTTAATTCAAATTATGTTTTATTTGGAATAGGAAAATAAATTTATTAAAAATTATTTATGAACCCGCAGACTTTGGCAACGAACTATGTATTAGTCACTACTTTTGAAATTTGTCGGCCAAATACAATAGATCGTAGTAAATTAATTAATACTACTTCCAAACAACTACAGTAAATAATAAACGGCATCATTTACCTAAACAATACAAAACGACGTCATTTTGTATTAGGTTTTCAAGGACAACCACAATAAAAGGCTACTCCATTCTCGTTCAAGCTGTCAACATTTCTCAAAATCCTATCGGTTCTGTATTGTGGTCATTACCGTCGAAGAACCATTATTAATTGAATCGTTATTATTCTTTTGTTCTATTTTCATCAACGAAGTTGTGCTAAGTTTAACTTATACCTTTAGGTGTTTATTGTGAGCACTTAATTATGCATTTGATGTATGAGTTATGTTTATAGTTGTGTTTCGAACATTATTTACTGTCTGTCTTTGTTATTTGTATATGGGCTGGCTTCTTCCCAACGACGTTTAACGCTTCCCTCATCAAAGCTTTGTAATTATTTGATGAAAGGTCTTCAAGAGTATTTTACTTTAATTAATTTCCATTAATAATAATATAGCCCAATATAGATAATACTATATTTTTGTACATCAAGAACATAATTATATCTATTCTACTTTAAATTCTAAATTTTGCATATGATACAAATTACACAATAGATTTATGAAATTTTAGTAAGGGTAACTTTCCTATCAATAAGTACATTGAAGATTTATAAGTCCTAAACTGGACTACTTTCACTTATCATCAAAATTAGAGCTGAACATATCATCATTTTATTCTAAATTGACATTTGCAGAATATACCTCTTAACATTATTAATCAAGGAATGTCAACATGACAACTAGTTCCAGATGACCCTAATTTATTCCGTTTGGAGGAATGTGGCAAAACTGTCCCTATTGAAAAAATAAACAACGCAGAAAAAAATCTCCACTCTATACAATAATCATCGTTTGCCTTCGATGGCTGATCTTCTGCTTCAAGGTGTGTAGTATCATTCGAATAATGTCATTTTCCTTTATATGTACATCTCATTTCCTTTTATGAAGCTATTATATATATTCACATTTGATTGTATATACTACATATTGTTTTAAGCTTCCTTGAATCTCGAAGATGGCATGTATGCCCATGGAGATGGGAGCGATGTCACAACGATCCATAAAGGATTAGATAAATCAGTTGTTTTGAAAAATTTGTCAATTCCACAGACTTCGTCTGGTCATTCACGTATGCATGTCTCTCCAATTTCAGTTCGTTTAACGGTTTACTAATCTAACAATATCTAAGTACTATACTAATTGTGTTTTAGGTAAACCGTTTCGTACTGGTAGTTCATCTAGAGAACTTGTTTTCCATACTAAATCTAGCTACTCATTTACTGTATTTTCTACAAGTTTAGCTATAGCAGAAACGCTATTACAAGAGGGTGTGAAAAACCTACACCTGAGGGAAGAACAATTACTGTTTCAATTGGTGCCTTCGAACGTGCAAGGGCCCTTCTCGAGAATCCCCGATAACCTTTACTAACTCTCATGTCACTTGGAATCTAAAATAATAATTATATCATTGTCATTTATCGATGCAATCAATTGGACTCAGCTTTAAAGTTGAATTATTGTTGTATCTGTAAGAAGTTGTCAAATAAATTCTCTACTAGTTAGGGGCCAAGCTGCATACTATTGAGTGTGGACTATTATTGTTCTTGTTCTATGACTGTATGAATTGTTAAACTTCTAATTCAAAGTTCGTACTACTCCATAT
>JANZXP010000006.1:25533712-25551068 GCA_027576715.1 Erythroxylum flavicans
CAGAGTAACCAACCACAATCCCAAGCCAGGATCTTTGCTATTATGAGACAGGAGGCACAGAATTCTCCAGATGTTGTTGCAGGTGTGATACATGTCTTTAATTTTGAGGCATTTACATTGTTAGATCCAGGATCTACACATTCATTCATTACCCCACATCTGGAATCTAAACTGCATTGTGAGAGAGATGTTGAAATTTTTCTTGGAGGTAAGTACTTTAGTAGGTAGTACTACACTGATTGGAGAAGTATGTAGAGGATGTATTATTCAGGTTAACCAGGCTAAGTTGAAAGCTGATTTGATAGTATTGTAGTTGAAAGAGATAGGCCTCATTTTAAGTATGGAGTGGCTTACTCCTCATAGGTTTGTGATGAATTGTTATACTAAAGAAGTCGTTCTTGAATCTCTTGATCAACCAAGGGTTATATTTCGAGGTGTTAGTCAAGCAGTGTCAACCAAATTGATTTCTTCAATTGGCACTTTTAGGTTGATTCGAAGTGGATGTGAGGCCTATTTAGCTTATATGATGGATACTCGAGTTGAGCAGACAATTCAGAATATTCCTATTATTAGGGATTTTCAGGATGCTTTTCCCACTAAATTACTAGGATTACCCTCAGATAGGGAAACGGAGTTCACTAGTGACGTTATCCCAAGTACTGCTACTATATATATTCCTCCTTATAGGATGGCACTTGTAGAACTTAAGGACCTTAAGACTTAGTTGCAGGAGTTGTTGGATAAGGGCTTTATCAAACCCAGTATGAAACCTTGGGGAGCTCCAGTATTGTTTGTAAAGAAGAAGGATGGGACTTTGAGATTGTGTATTGATTATAGATAACTAAATCAGGTAGTAGTGAAGAACAAGTATCCATTACTAAAATTGATGATTTACTTGATCAGTTATAAGGACCTCAAATATTTACTAAACTGGATTTGAGGTCAGTGTATTATCAGTTGAAATAGCAGAAGCTAATGTACCAAATAGTGCATTTAGAACTAGATATCTTCTGATGTACTAAGAGTGCATTTAGAACTAGATATGGACACTTTGAGTTTGTGATGATGCCTTTTAGATTGACTAATGCTTCAGCTACCTTTATGACATTAATGAATAAAATGTTCTGGCCTTATTTAGATCACTTTGTTATTGTATTCATAGATGATATCTTATTGTACTCGAGGAGTAGAGAGGAAAATTATAAGCATTTGAGGTTAATTTTATAGATAATTAAAGAGAAGCAGTTATACGCCAAGTTCAGTAAATGTGAATTATGGCTTGATTAGATAGTGTTTTTAGGTTATGTAGTGTCTATCAGGGCATATAGGTAGATTTAAAGAAAATTGAGACAGTGATGAAGTGGGAAGCACTTAGAAATGTGTCAGAGATTCAAAGTTTTCTTAGGCTAGTAAGTTATTATAGGGGATTATCGAGGGGTTTTTATTGATCCTAGCCCCTTTGACAAAGCTTCTGAGGAAGAACATACCCTTTCGATGGACTGATGAATGTTAAAGGAGTTTTGAGAAATCAAAACATCGATTAACTATGACACCAATGTTAGTTATTCCATCTAGATCTAGAGGATATGTTGTATGCAGTGATGTTTCACGCCAGGGATTAGGGTGTGTTTTGATGCAGTATGGTAGAGTGATTGTACATGCTTCAAGACAATTAAGGCCTCATGAGTTTAACTATTCAGTTTATGATTTAGAACTTGTTGCAATAGTGTTGGCTCTAAAAATTTAGAGACATTATTTACATGGTGAAATGTTTCAGATATTTACAGATCATCAAAGTTTGAGATATTTGTTGAGTCAAAAGGAACTTAATATGAGACAAAGGAGGTGGATTGAGTTACTTAAGGATTATGATTGCACAATAAAGTATCATCCAAGTAAGGCTAATGTTGTAGCTGATGCATTAAGTAGGAACTCCTAACAGTGTGGCATAAATTCAAGTATTAAGATTACCAAACCTAGTTCAACTGAGAGCCCTAAATTTTGAGCTAAGTTTGTGATAAAATGAAACATTGTTATTTATGTTGAAGCTTAGACCGGTATTACATGACAGGATTAAAATAACTCAAAGCAAAGACCTAGAATTGGTGAAGATTGTAGAGAGGTTAAAACAGAGTTCGAGTTCTGAGTTTGAGTTAAGAGATAATACATTATAATTGAAGCAGAGATTATGTGTACATGATGATCTAAAAAAAGAAATTTTGAAGGAAGCACACATAGTAACCTATGCTATGCATCCTAGTACTACTAAGATGTATAATAATCTGAAATAGCAATTTGGGTAGCTTGGGATGAAGAAGCAAGTGGCTGAATATGTTGTTAGGTGTTTGACATGTCAAAAAATTAAAGCGGAGCATCAGGCTCCGATTGTGAAGTTACAGTTATTACCTATTCTAGAATGGAAATAGGAGAGGATTACAATGGATTTTATTATGGGTTTGTCGACGACTCTGATACAACATAATGCCATATGGGTCATTGTAGACAGATTGACAAAATCGGCTCATTTCTTACCTATTAGAGAGAACAACACACTAGATTAGTTAGCTCAGAGATATGTAAATGAGGTAGTGAGCTTACATGGGTTCCCAATGTCTACTGCGTTCAATTGAGATCCCAAATTTACTTCTAGATTTTGGGGCAGTTTACAAGTAGCATTGGGTATAAAGTTGAATTTTAGTACAACATTTCATCCTAGAACAAATGGGTAGAGTGAGAGGACTATTCAAACTGTTGAGGATATTCTTAGAGCTTATTTTTTGGAGTTTCAAGGAGCATGGGATGAATATGTAGCTCTCATTTAATTTGCATACAATAATCATTATCATGGTAGTATTAGTATGACTCCATATGAAGCATTACATGGAAGAAAGTATTGATCACCCTTATATAGGGATGAAGAGGGTCTAAGGATTGTTGAAGGCCTAGAGTTGATACAAGATACTGTTGATAAGGTAAAATTGATTTGTAGTAGGATTAAAGCGGCTCAGGATAAGAAAAATAGTTATGCAAATCAACACCGAAGTGATATGGAGTATCAAGTAGGAAACAAGGTGTTTTTGAGAGTGTCGCCTTGGTAAGGAGTGCTAAGGTTCTATAAAAAGGAAAATTAAGCCATAGATACATTGGTCGTTTTGAGATTACTGAAAGAGTTAGACCATTGGCTTATGAGGCTATTCTCGAAATGTTCTTGCATGCATATGAGGCTAAGCAAGCTTGACATTTGGAGGCGGCATTCAAGCTAATCAAGTAAGTGAAATGCTAACCTATTGTGGTATATATTAGCAGAATTGTTATTATGACTAAATAGGGATAGATTGAGTGTGAAATTAGTGTTGAAGATATGTTGGAAAGTGGAGAATGAATGGGTACTTTTTTCTATTTTTTCATGTACAAAAATAGTAGTTTATATGTTGTTGTATGGATGATTTAAGTTGGGATTTCAAGTATAATTGATGAGGAATTCATGATAAAGATAGGTGTTATTAAGGTATTTTCGAATTTGGAAAATTAGAGCTATAGGTGTGTTTATAAAAAGTGACCGTTAATGACATAAGTGAGCAGAATTTTGTAAGCCTTAGTGTAACTAATATGGAAGTTAAATTAACCTAAAATGAAGTAACCTTAAAGGACTTGAAATCTGGAAATTTTCAGGTGTTAGTGATGTCTCTAAGCTTGTAAAATTTGTGAAGTATTGAAGGTAGTAAAGTTACACACATTATTGATGATGACGACAAATTCTAGAATTTTAATTTCTGCCTTGTGTACATGTCGAACCAGCGGAGAAATTTCACTCTAAATTGGTATATTTGGACTTGATTAAGGCTAGGAATAACCCTAAATTGTTGCTTGATTAATTGGTTAAGAGCTTGATAAGTTTATGTAGTTAACTGATGTCATAACCTAAAGAATGGACTGTTTTGATGTGGTTGACTTCAAATCTAAAAATTATTATTTGTTAAAGGAATAAATGAGTTATTTTGATGCAAACATGATCTTAAGGACATGAGTAATACGTATAAGGTATGGAGGGATGATCATTGAAGAACATGGGGTAATTATGAATGAGAATTGGGTAAATGTATTGATAGTTGTGAATTGCATTGTGTTTTAGGGCTTAATTTGTTAAGTATTTAATGCTAATTTGAGTGTTTATTGTGTTTTTAGGTTTTAATTGTGTTAGTTTATTTGATTAATTTTTTTATGGGTTAGTATGAGTCTTTGAGCTTAAATGTTATATTTTTGAGGTACCTAGATGGGTTTGTTAGTGTTTCAGGGTAACGGCAAAGAGCGAAGAAGTTTCGAAGAGTTTCGGGCCAAAAACACGGCCCACGATCATGACATAATAGACCACAATCATGATAGAAAGAGGCGAGTTGAAAGGACCTTGGCCACAATCGTGCACTTTGGGCTACTATCTTGACAAAGAGCTACATGCTAGGCTACAATCGTGACAAAAAGGTTTATGCGTACCACTATCATGGCCTGCATTGGGCTAATACAGAAACTCAAGTTTTGCATGATTTTTTAGACCGTTTCGACCCCAGACTAAACCTAGGGCTTCTAAGATATAAAAGGAACATTACAAGACAGAAAGAGCAGCCTTTGATAGAGCTTTTCACTTCAGTAAATTCAGAACCCTAGAGAGCTATTGAGTGATTTGAGGAAGGAGACGAAGGAAGAGAGACACAGAGACGAAGCTTGACGCGAAGTACTTCTCGGAACAGGTGGTTTTCGCAATCACTACCTCCACGAGTTTGTTCCAACAATATTTTCAATTTTTACTTCAATTTTATTGATTTATAAAATTGGGATAATTATTGAGAATAGTGTTGTTGAATGTTGATTTTTGTCTAAACTCACATTCGAGATTTTGATTATTGAGATTTATGAAATTTGATTCATTGTGTTTTAATTGAGTTATTTTGTGATTCAATATCTATTCTTAATAATTCAACGACAAATTGAAAGGGTGAGCCAAGTGAATATCATCAATTTTGGCTAACGAGAGTTAGGTAAATTGATAGATAAGAATTGAATCAAACCGGTGAAATGGTATAACGAGAGATAGAGCAAAGGTTCCTGGTAGGTTAATAGACAATTTTAGAATTAATTTAGGTTTTGGGTCAATTGTGAATCGAGAGATCACAATTCCATAACTTAAATTAGGGATTATTAATTAGGGTTTAAAGATTATAACTCGAGAGAGAGTAATCCACCTTAGGACCGTCTAGACCTGGTAACTCGATAATTGCATAATTGATTAAATTTTCATTAATTTCGGATTAAAACTCCCTTTCTCTCCCTTTCTCTCAATTGGTAGTTCCTACGTTGATTTTGGATTGGACGGTGTGATTTGCTATTTGTTATTATTTCAAAAACTTAATTCTCGTAATTGATTGTTTGATTGATTAATTTTCTGCATTGTTTGTTTATTTTAGATTGTTGGACCTTAGATCCACCTTAGATTTTAGGATTAGAATACCCCTCCTTATGGGATCATCGCTTACGGTATTATCGAGTTTAGGTACAACCCATACGCTTGCGGTATTATCGAGTTTAAAGTGGTAAAACTTAGCATATGTAAACCTGCGATCAAGTTTTTGGCACTGTTGCCAGGAGGTGATAGTTTAGTTCTATAGTTTAAGGCGCTAAATTAGTTTTAATTTTTTATTTCATTTCTTTTGATTCATTTTGGAATTCATGCTCTTATATGATCACTAGAATCACGAGAGATTCGAGTCGTTCAGAGGAGACGTTAGATTTAGACATCACATAATTAGAACGAACCTTCAGGAAAGCTCAACGAGAAGAAGAAGAAGAGATACGAAAAATTATCAATGGATGAGGAGTTTCAAAGAAACATGGATCAGGAAACAAACCAAGGACTGCAACAGAGGACCCTGATGGACTTTATGAGGCCAAGGTTCAACCCTTCAAACCAAGGAGTGGCTAGGTCACCGGTTTAAGCAGCCTCATTCGAGATTAAGCCGACCCTCCTCAATATGCTTTAAAAGAACGTGCAATTTTATGGATTAGCGAACAAGGATCCTAACCCGCATATCGTGAACTTCCTCGAGATCTATGATACTTTTCAGTATCATCATATTTCAGAGGATGCGGTTAGAATTAGACTGTTTCCTTTTACACTTAGAGATAGAGCGAATGCTTGGTATCTTTCACTAAGCCCAGCTAACATCACGATATAGGACTAGCTTGTGCGGGCTTTCTTGGACAAGTACTTCTCGATGATGAAGACAACGGAGATTATAAAGGAAATCACCAATTTCCAATAAGGTGACAGGGAGTCAATCTACGAAGCATGGGAAAGATATAAGGATCTACAAAGGAAGTGCCCACACCATAACCTACCCAAGGAATTCCTTTTATAGACCTTCTACAATGGAGTGAACCCACCAATAAGAGGCACAATCGATGTAGCGTCAGGAGGATCCTTGATGTGAAAGAATGTTGATGAAGGGGAGGAGCTGATTGAGGAAATGGCAAGCAACAGTTGCTTGTGGACAAATGAGCGAAGAAGGCAACCTGCTACTTTTAGAGAGCAGAGGGGAATTGTCACAGCCGATAAGATGACAGAGATGCAAGCAAAGATTGACAATTTGATGCGACAACTAAACAGCATGAAGGCATCATCCTCAGCTCAAGTAAAGGCCGTACAGTTGAAGTGTGAGCTTTATAGATAGTTAGACCATGACACCATGGACTGCTACCTAATGAAAGAAGACAATCAGGAGCAAGTGAACTACATAGGGGCACAATATAGCCAAGGAGCAGGTGGTAACATTCCCTATTCCAATACCTACAATCTCGGATGGAAGAATCACCCGAACTTCTCCTGGTCGAACAATACTGGCAGACAATTTAGGCCTCAGGGACAATCGGGCTTCCAACAAAATAAAGCAAGCTCGATGGAATTGAAGTTAGATAGAATTTTAGATAAGCTTAGAACTTTAGACAATGTACAAAAGAAGCTGGAAGATAAATTTGAGAAAGTCATTAATAACCATACTTCCTCAATTCATAATCTAGAAGCCCAAGTGAATCAATTGTTCAATGCCTTTTCTATGCGAAATTTAGGAAATACTCCTAACACTTCAGGAACAAAATCAAGGGAGCAACTAAAAGTTGTTACATTTCGAAGTGGGAAGGAACTTGAACCACCCACAAAGGTAGTGGAGGAGGCTGTCTAGCCAGTTAAGAAAAATCAAGAAAAGAAGAAAGAAATGGACATGAGCGAATACCCTCCTTATGTTGCACTTCCATCGCATCAAACTAAGGTTCCTTTTCTTTAACGACTACAAAAGAAGAAGTTGGATGAACAATTTACAAAGTTCGTTGAGATGTTAAGGACGCTATAGATTAATCTTTCCTTTGTTGAGGCATTAGAACACATGCATAAATATGCAAAATTTCTAAAGGACATACTATCGAAGAAGCGCACTTGGGAAGATAATCAAACGGTAGCTTTAAATAGCACTTGCAGCTCAATAGTTACCAGTCAAATGCCTTCTAAACTAAAAGATCCAGGGAGTTTCACAATACCCTATGTGATTAGTGAATTTGAATTTACAAAATGTTTGTGTGATTTGGGAGCAAGCATCAACCTTATACCGCTGTCGATATTCAGGAAGTTGGGACTTGGAGAAGTCAAGCTAACATTAATGTTATTCAATTAATTGATCAATCCATTAAAAGGCCATTTGGAATAGTAGAAGACGTGTTAATGCGAGTGGATAAGTTCATTATTCTAATAGATTTTGTGGTTCTGGACTTTGAAGAAGATAAGAACTGCCCACTAATCTTAGGACGACCCTTTATAAACAAAGGGAAAGCCATAATTGACGTTCACGAAGGGAAATTAGCACTTTATATAGGCAAAGATCAGGTCGAATTCAATATAAATAAGGCCTTAAAGAACCCAATAACAAGCAATGCATGCATGAAAGTTGAAATTATAGATCAAAATTCGCGAGAACTCGTTGAGAGTTGCATAGCAGAAGTGTAGTGCTTAGAAGCAGAGATTGACAATGAAGATCAGAATCCTAAATCTAAAGGAGATAATGAGATGGAGGAGGAAGATGTTCACGTACAGCAAAACAAATTAGTTCGCACCAAAGCACCCATACCACCATCTTCAGATAAACCTCCGACATTAGAGCTTAAGCTTTTACCTACACACCTCAGGTATGCCTTTCTTGGTGGAGGTCAAACGCTACTAATAATAATTTCTAATCAATTGAATGAAAAATAAGAAAGTAAGGTGGTGGAAGTTGTTAAGAAGTGGATAAAGGCCATCATATGGCATATTGTTAACATTCAAGGAATAAGCCCGAATGTCTGCATGCATCGAATAAACTTAGAGGAAGGATGTAGAACGGTGAGGGAGCATCAGCGGAGATTAAATCCTAACACGAAGGAGGTGGTTAAGAAAGAGATCATAAAACTTTTAGATTCAGGGATAATTTATCCGATCTTTGATAGTGAATGGTAGGTCAGCCCAGTATAATACGTACCCAAAAAAGGAAGCATGACAGTGATAGAGAGTGATAGTGGAGAAGTAATTTCAACAAGAACAGTCACTAGATTGAGAGTATGTATAGATTATCACAAACTCAACTCAGTAGCTAAGAAAGATCACTTTCCTCTCTCATTTATAGACTAGATGATAGAAAGGGTAGCTGGCCATTGATACTATTGCTTATTAGATGGATACTCAGGCTATAATCATATTTTCATCTACCTTGATAATCAGAAGAAAACCACATTCAGTTGCCCCTACGGCACCTTCGCGTACAGACAGATGTCGTTAGGACTTTGCAACGCTCCAACCACATTTTAGAGATGCACGATGTCGATCTTTGCTAACATGATAGAAGACATAATAGAGGTGTTCATGGATGATTTTTCAGTCTTTGGAGATTCTTTTGACATGTGTTTAACTAATTTGGATAGAGTGCTTCAAAGATGTGAAGAATCACATTTGGTGTTGAATTGGAAGAAATGTAACTTTATGGTACAAGAAGGGATAGTGCTAGGGCATAAAATCTCACATCAAGGATTCGAAGTTGACAGAGTGAAGACAGAGGTAATAGAGAAACTCTCACCACCAAGTAATGTAAAAGGTGTGCGAGGATTCTTAGGCCATGTAGGATTCTACTGTTAATTCATCAAAGATTTTTCACAAATTACAAGACCTTTGACACACCTTTTAGTCATGCAAGTTCCCTTCATGTTTGATGATAAGTGTATATTTATGTTCAACAATTTAAAGGAGGTATTAATATCAGAAGAACCAATTTTATCACCACCAGACTGGACACTTCTGTTTAAAGTTATGTGTGATGCAAGTGACCAGGCCATAGGTTGCGTTTTGGACCAACGGAAAGATAAGAAGCTGCATGCAATCTACTACACCAGTAAGACTCTTGCAGGACCACAATTCAATTATACCACTATAGAGAAGGAACTACTCACAATAGTGTACGCATGTGATAAGTTTCGACAATATCTTTTGGGTTCAAAGGTAATTGTATTCACTGACCATACAGCACTAAAATACCTTTTCAACAAGAATATGCTAAACCTAGGCTCATTCGATGAGTTTTACTTCTGCAAGAAATTGATATAGAGGTGAGAGATAAAAATGAAGCAAAAAATGTGGTCACAGACCTCTTATCTAGACTTTAGGGAGGGGAATGCGAGCAAAGTAATGACATTAACGAAAATTTTCTTGATGAAACTCTGATGCTACTTGAGAGCTTGACTATACCATGGTTTGTAGATATCACCAATTATATTGCCAGTGGTAAACTTCCATTGAATCTCTCTTACCAATAAAGGAAGAAGTTCTTGCATGATTGTAACCGATCTATATGGGATAAGCCAACCCTATATAGAGCTTGTGCAGACAGGTTAATGCGACGTTGTGTTCTAGATGAAGAAATGTTAGACATCCTAAAGCAATGTCAGGAAGGTCAGTATGCTGGGAATTATGGAGCCAACAAAATGACAGCCTGGACATTTGAGAGTGGATTTTATTGGCCACAGTTATTTAAGGATGCACAGACCTATGTGGCATAATGTGATCGATGCCAGAGAATAGGTAACATTTCTAAAAGGGATGAAATGCCTTTTTCCAACATTCAAGGAGTAAAAGTCTTTGATGTATGGGGCTTCGACTTTATGGGTCAGTTCCCATCTTCAATAGGGAACATATATATTCTAGTGGGGGTTGATTATGTTTCACATTGGGCCGAAGCGATAGCATCTTCAATTAATGATGGGAAGGTAGTGTAGAAATTCATTAAATGGCTATTTAACTGATTTGGAGTGCCACGTACAATAATAAGTGATATAGGTGCACATTTTTGCAATAGATCTTTCGATGCCTTGTTAACAAGATATGGGGTGCACCACCGAGTTGCTACACCTTACCATCCGTAGACTAGTTGTTGGGTTCGTGTTTTGCGTACCGGGGCAAACTGGGCCCCGCATACCTCAAATTTACGCGCAACCACAACCTGATATTGTCCTCTTTGGTACTCGAGCAACCAGCAATGCAAACTTCGGTAAATGGATGGACAATGAGATTTTAACAGCAATCAAACTCTCTCTATGGACTGCAATTCTTACTGTGATGTAAGAATCAATAGCCAAGTTCTCAAACATAAATCACAAGCTCTTTGGTGTGTATGACAAAGGAATATAAGTTCAGTGTTTTCGCTAATGAATAAAACCAAATGAAGAGTAAACTCCAACTGTAGAATCTTCCTTCCTAAACACGTAACTACGTGTATTACTTTTTCACTTCCACGTGTTCCCATTGCATATAGTGTATTTGTCACTATTTCACTAGTCCACGTGTCACACTATCATTGGTCCATAATTCAATATTTTTTCTAGTCTAAAAATACTCCAATTTTTCATAAATTCTCTAAAATTCACAAAAAATTTCAAAATAATATTAATAGTCTCTAAATCAATTTTCAACAAATAAAAACCACAATTCACATTTAATTGCATTTATAACTCAATTATACTTGGAAAATGTCAATGAATGCATGCACAATTATTTCATGAATTTCAACACAATTCACATATTGAAATAGGCCATATGATGCATGAAATGCACTTCTAATTATTCAGTATACACTATTCTGAGGTCCTAGCCCCTAACACGAGATATTAGGAAGTTACAATTCTCCCCTCCTTAAGAAATTTTGTCCTTGAAATTCTTACTAGATTGATGAAATAGGTGGGGATATTGCTTTTTCATATACTCCTCTGTTTCCCGTATTGCTTCCTTACTCAAATGATTTCTCCATAGAACCTTCACCATTAGAATTTCCCGATTCCTCAGTTGTTTTGTTCGATATCCCACTATCTAAACTGGCTCCTCAACATAACTCAAATTACTAGCAACTTCAATTTCTTGAGCTGGTAATGCATGTGTTGGATCAGATCTGTATCTTCTTAACATGCTTACATGAAACACATTATGCAACTGAGACATTTCATTAGGCAAAGCTAACTTATATGCCAAAGGTCCTATCCTCTCAATAATCTTATAAGGACCAATGTACCTAGGGCTCAACTTACCCTTTTACCAAACCTTAGCACACCTCGCCAAGGTGACACTCTTAGAAACACTTTGTCTCCTATACTGTATTCCATATCCAGTCGATGTTGATCTACATAACTCTTTTGTTTATCCTGAGCCACTTTTATTCGACTCCTAATCAGTTTCACCTTATCCACAGTATCTTGTATCAACTCATGGCCTTCTATCATTCTCAAACCTTCTTCAACCTAATATAGAAGCGATCGACATACTCTTCCGTACAATGCCTCATAAGGTGCCATTCTGATACTACTGTGATAGTGATTGTTGTAATTAAATTCAATCAATGCAATATACTGATCCCAAGTTCCTTGAAACTCCAATACATATGCCCTAAGCATATCCTCAACAGTTTTGATTATCCTCTCACTCTGCCTATCTGTTTGAGGATGAAATGCAGTACTGAAGTTCAACTTTTTACCTATAGTTGACTGCAAAATTTTCCAGAATCTAGACGTAAATCTGGGATCCTTGTCCGATACAATGGACACTGGAATCCCATGCAGTCTAACCACTTCATTCAAATACTTCCGCGCCAACTGGTCTAGTGAGTTATTCTCCCTCGCTGGTAAGAAATGGGTCGACTTAGTTAATCGGTCCATTATGACCCATATAGAATCATTTTGCCTCGGAGTCTTGGGCAAACCCATAATAAAATTCATAGTGATTCGTTCCTATTTTCACTCCGGAATAGGCAACGCCCACCTAGAGCCTGATGCTCAGCTTTAACCTGTTGGCATATTATACATTTAGAAACATATTTCGCTACTTGCTTCTTCATTCCTAGCCACTAAAAATGTTGCTTCAGCGTATTATATATCTTGGTCGTGCCAGGATGCATAGCATAAGTGGCCATATGAGCTTCCTCTAAAATTTCCTTTCTTAATTTATCCACATTAGGCACACATAATCTCTGTTTCAACCATAATGTCTCATCTCGCAATGCAAATTCAGAATCAGGATTCATCTTAACTTTCTTAATCAGTTTCACCATTTCAGGATTTTTACTCTGAACTCTTCTAATTCAATCATGTAACATCGGTCTTAACTTTAGTGTAGTTGTCAATGCTTCATTATGCTCTAGATTCAACTCCACATTTAAAGCTCTCAACTGAATCAAATATGGTAATCTTGATAACTGAATCTGAGCTATACTGTTATGTGAGTTTCTACTCAATGCATTAGCTACTATATTAGCTTTTCCCTGATGATACTCAATCGTGCAGTCATAATCTTTCAACAACTCTATCCACCTCCTCTGTCTCATGTTTAGCTCTTTCTCAATCAGCAAATATCTTAAACTCTTGCGATCAGTGTATATCTGAAATGTCTCTCCATATAAATAATGTCTCCATATCTTTATAGCAATGACAACTGCAACAAGTTCTAAATTATATACTGGATAATTCATCTCATGATACCTTAATTGTCTCGATGCATAGGCTATCACCTTGCCATTCTGCATCAACACACATCCTAATCTTTGATGTGAAGTATCACTGTATACTATATATCTACAAGTTCCTGATGGAATAATCAACATCGGTGTTGTGATCAACCGATATTTCAACTCCTCAAAACTTTTCTAACAATCATCATCTAATCTGAATGCTACATTCTTCCTCAGAAGTTTAGTCAAAAGGGTCGAGATTAAAGAAAACCCTACGATAAATCTCTGGTAATATCTAGCCAATCTGAGGAAACTCCGAATTTCAGACACATTCTTTGGAGCCTCCCATTTCAGTACTGCCTCAATCTTCATTGGATCCACTTGAATACCTTGCCCATTTACGATATGACCCAAGAACACCTCTTGATTTAGCCAAAAATCACATGTACTGAATTTAGCATATAATTATTTTTCTCTCATAATCTGTAAGATCACTCTCAAATGTTCAGCATGTTATTCTCTACTCTTTGAATACATTAAAATGTCATCGATAAACACTATCACAAAGCGATCCAGGTAGGGCTGAAACACCTTATTCATAAATGCCATATATGCAGTTGGGGCATTAGTTAACCCAAACGATATTACTAAAAACTCAAAATGCCCATACCTGCTTTTGAAAGCACTCTTTGGTACATCAGCCTCTGCTATCTTTAGCTGATAATACCCAGACCTCAAATCCAATTTAGTGAACCCCTGAGCTCTCTGCAATTGATTAAATAAATCATCAATTCTAGGCAACAGGTACTTGTTCTTTACTATAATCCGATTTAGTTGCCTATAGTCAATATATAGTCTCAAAGTGCCATCTTTCTTCTTTACAAGTAGAAGTGGAACTCCATAGGGTGAAACACTGGGTCTAATGAATCCCTTTTCAAGCAATTCCTGTAACTGAGCCTTTAACTTCCTCAATTCCACAGGTGCCATCCTATATGGAGGAATAGATATAGGAGAAGCACTTGGAACTAAGTCAATTGTAAACTTTGTTTACCGGTTTGGAAGTAAACTAGGTAACTCTACAGGAAACACATCCAGGAATTCCTTAACCACAGGAATGTCCTGTATATTCTGCTCAGTTCTAGTATCAATAATGTGGGCTAAATAAGCCTCACATCCACCTTGCATCAACCTCAAGGCACTCATGAATGAGATCAGCCTGGCTAGCACTGCTTGACTAATACCTCTGAAAATTGCTCTGGCTGATTAGGAGATTCCAATACCACCTCCTTAGTGTAGTAGTTCATGATAGCCCTATGAGCAGCAAGCCAAACCATGCCTGGAATGACATCTATCTCTCTTAGTTGTAATATAATCAAGTCTGCTTCCAATTCTGCCTGATCAACTCTAATTAAACACCTCTTGCAGACTTCCCTAATCACAGTGGTACTACTTATCGATGTACTCACCTCCAATCCATGTTTTAATTGCTCTCTATCGTAATGCAACTTACATGCCAGATGCGGTGCAATAAATGAATGCGTAGATCCTGGATCTAGCAATGCAAATGCTTCATAATCAAAGATAAGCAATGCACCTGCAATGACATCTGGAGAGTCCTGAGCCTCCTGTCTGATCATAGCGTATACTCGGGCCTGAGACTGGGGTTTATTGCTCCGACCTTCAGTCCTAACAGAAGGACTTCCAGAACTCACTCTGCCTCTACCTCGGCCTCTCTGTCCAACCTCACTATCTCAACTCAACTGGACAGTAGCTTCACTTACAGATCCCCCTCTCATACCAGACTAGGCTCCGGTAACAATAGGACAATCTCTAATTCTGCTCTCTAGAGAGCCACATCGAAAACATGCTCCTGATAAAGCTCAGCACTCACCATCGTTCTTCTTCCCACAGTTCTCACAAAGGGGAAATTGGCTCTGTAATGTACCTCTTCCACTACCAGACTATACAAAGCCACTCCTCTGTCTGAATCCTAACTTTCTTGATCCAACCAGTGCTCTGAAAGTTCGATTCTGTCGCTTGTTAAATCTTCTATCCGAACCACTTTGAATTTCACTGAGTCTTTTCATTCTAGACCTTTGTCTTGACCCTATTTGTCCCTCTCTTAGTAACTGCTCAATTCTGATCGAGGCAGCCCTCAACTCAATAAAAGTACTCAGGTTAGTGATTGCTAACCTTATTATAATCTCCATATTCAACCCATCTTCAAATCTCCTATACTTGTCTTCTTCTGTAGGATTCAAAGCAGTAGCATACCCTAATAATTCATTGAATCTGATCTCATACTCTGCTATAGATATTCTGCTTTGCTTCAGATCTAGGAACTCCTTCATCTTTTTGTCCAAGTAGATCTTGGGCACGTAATTCTCCCTAAAAGCCCTTAGAAAGTATCCCCAATTCAGATTGCAAGGCCTGGTGGCACGGCCTGGAACAATCTTCTACCATTGATATGCTGTACCTTGCAGTAGTGAGACCGCATAATCAAATCACTCATCTGCCTCACAGTCCATCTGATCAAATACTCTTTCAGTTCTCTTTAACCATCCCTCGGCCTCTACAGGGTCTATACTTCTATAGAAGTCTACAGTCCCTTGCTTTTGTAGTTTGTCATACCTCCTTTCCCTTCCCTCGGAAATTCTTGGAAGCATCACATCTGATCGAGGTACAGAAGACTCTCTGCTGGCTTTTTCTAATCCTAGGTCAGCTGAGTGTTCCATTTGATTGCATATGTTAGATAACCTATAATACACAATAACTTCGACTACCATCTAAAATTTTCACAACATTTCATACCTAACATTCCTACATATCCCTATGGATGCCAACCATGCTCTAATACCAAAATGTAACACCCCACTCCCATTTGACACATGCGCGCACATGCCCGACAGAAGTGACATGATAACTATCTCAACTTCACTTTCTAAAATGGCATCATAAGTAAAATAAAAATAACACATTATCTTAAATTCAAAGTTTCCTCATTTCATACCATAAACCATTATTTACAATGTAGCATTTTGTATGGATACATTGTCAGCCTATCAAAACTCACAATTTAGTTTACAAAACATGCTATATAAATGATGAACTAAACCAAAAACGAAAAGCTAATCTTCTGTCCCCAGCTGACCGAGCTTTGAGCCATAACTTGAACCAAAATACAATCTTAGCAGCTAGTCGTCGCTCTATCTTGAACCTGAAATTGTCAACGTTGTAATTTTAGGTGAGTTTTGCGAACTCAATGAGGTAACCATCATTGATGGTTCACTCAAGATATCACAGATCACATTCTCATTCAAATACAAGATACTAATACATTGTAATCAATCAAACATATGTATATGCAATGCTCGAGAGACTCACTTTCACTTATTATTGTTGTTGTTGTGACCAAGTGCCTTTTTACTAACCCATATCCCTTGTGGATACTGAGTTGTATCAGATAATGTCCTATATCCCTTAGTGGATACCGGGTACTTTCACAACTGAGCCTGAGGCTTTGATCACAGTATGAGCTTTAAGCTCTTTACACTGGTGACTTCGGTCACAACTGCCTTTATCTTTCACGCATTCATGCAATGGAATGCTTCAAATTTTCATATTCTCAATCAATGACATGATTTCACATTCACATTCAAAACACATTTATCATCGGACCCTGGTCTGACATTTAATAAGATCGTTGAGAAACATTTGTTTCATCCAATTCACATACAAGGAGCATTTCAATATCACATTCATCAAATCAAAATCTTCATAGCTTCATGTCCGGAATCAATATAATCAATTGCACATTAATAAAATAATTCAAGCATAATCAAAATAAACAATTAACTGAGTGAGACTGTCTAGGTTGCTCACAATTGCTCCCTTTTTGCTTAATACCGTAAAGTTCTAGCAATATCTGGAAGTGGTCGTTCTACTTGCTCTTCTATATACAATCAAATACATTTATATGTTAGCATTATTAGTCATAAATACATTTATGAATGTATCATGTAACATGCATGTTCAATGACAATTTCTTGGGTATATTTCTTTAATACTCTTTACAATCAATTTCAACACCTTCCAAACATTCTTTTAATCTTTAATACCCTTTTATTCACTTTAATCCCTTCAGTTAACATCAATTAAATTCATTTAAGAGCTCATTTAAACCTATATACTTCATATGGTAACATTCTTACTTGAATTAGGTTGAAAAACATCCAAAAAAATCACACTTTTATAATGCCTCTTTGGTCACTTTCTTCTTTCATTAGCAAAGTCGCAATCGTGCTGAT
>JANZXP010000006.1:25559260-25597483 GCA_027576715.1 Erythroxylum flavicans
TGAAGGATGCATAGGAGTTGACATTGGTTTAACATTTTCCATTTTATATTTGACTAAAAGTTCTTTGATATACTTTTATTGATGAATAAAGATCTTTTCTTCATTCTGTCTAATATGCAAACCAAGAAAGAAATTTAATTCTCCTATCATACTCATTTCAAATTCACTTTTCATAAGAGTCTCAAAATTTGAAAACATATCCTACAAAGCATATGTTTGCTTATTCTGATGAATCTAAGTTGGATTCAGATTCAGACGAATCCAGATCATCCCATGTTGCCATCATGCCTTTGTTTCCTTGATTCTTTTTTCATTTTCTTTTAAGCAAGGGGCATTCAGACTTGTAATATCCCAATTTATTGCACTCATAGCAGACGATAGAGCTTTTCTCATTTTTCAAAGCATCTTTGCTAATCCTTTTTAAAGAGGAATCTTTATTTTCTTTAGTTTTCTTTTTCCACATCCTTCTAATCTTTATTGAAATGAAAGATAGTTCATCTTCATCTTCACTTGAATCTTGATCAGATTCACTAGTATCGTCATTTTTTATTTCTTCCATCTTTAATGCTTTTGAAGATGAGCTTCTATTTTTCTGTATTTTTTTATTCTTCTGACCAGCCTTCAATGCAATAGATTTGTCCCTTCTAGGTTTATCTTCCGTATGAAGCTCTATTTCATGAATTTTCAGTGAACCAAGCAATTCATCTAGCTTAAGCTTGCTTAAATCCTTGGCCTCTTGTATTGTTGTTACTTTGGGTTTCCATCTTTTTGTAAGACTTCTAAGGATCTTTCTGACATGATCTTGACTATCATAGATTCTCCTCAGAGCTTTAGGTCTATTAATGATTGTTTGAAATTGCCAAAACATTTGATCAATAGACACATCATCTTTCATCTTAAACAGCTCATACTGATGATCAAAAATACCAATATTGGATTCCTTCACTTAGTTTGTGCCTTCATGTGCAATGGCTAATATGTCCCACATTTCCTTTGTAGATTTGCATCTATAAACCTTATCATATTCACTTCTACTTAATGCACAACTTAAAAAGAACTTGGCCTTTGAATTTAATTGAACATGAGCTTTCTGATCAACTGACCATTCATCACAAGAAATACTTTTCCCTTCGTAGTCTATTGGAATATATGGACTACTTTTAATGATATCCCAAAGATCAATGCGTGTGGATTCTATGAAGAGTTGCACTTTGTCCTTCCAACAATGACAATCTTCACCATTAAATGCAGGAGGTTTTATGACTGAGGCATCTTCAACTATAAAAACATGTGATTCAGCTATGGACCTTTACTCCTCACTTTGTAACAGTGTTTCTTGGAAACTTCGCTCTGATACCAACTGAAGTAAATCACTTGTTATTATAAAAATCACGTAATATGTAAAAATACACAAGAAGGGGGGTTGAATTGTGATAAATCATCTAAGATTGAAATCTTTAAAAACTTCTTGATTTTCTTTAAAGATTCAGAAAATTTACAAAACAACGCACTTAATTCGTTTGAGTAATGCAAAAGCAGAAATAGTATCTATTCTTCTAACAACATGAAATTAAAGAGATTTAGACTAGTTCACCCTTAACCTTAGGGTTACGTCGAGTCCTCAGAGTATATCTGAGATTTCACTATCTGTTTCAACTTTTACAAGTATTATTTCACACTTCCAGAGCCTGCTTAGGTCTCTGTCACAAAGTATTCTTTATCTGCTATCTTAGCTTCTTCAGGCGGCAGCCTTCCCTTTCGCTGAAAAGATTTTGAGTTTTCTAAACTCACTTTACAGGTCGACTTGATCTCTCTTCTTTCTTCTTTTCACACAAGCTATTTTTTTTTAGTATTGTAAGTAAAGAATTGAGAGTTGAAGGTTCAGAGTTGTAAGGTTGTGTCTTGTGTATATTGTATATATTTTTTGTTTATCATTATAAGTGATATTTATAGTCTAAATCTCTAATGGTCTTCTTGAAAACTGCTTGTAGAATCTTCAGAGATCAGTTGTTAGTTGAGTCCTGTGACTAAATCCAACTAACTAACTAACTAACTGACGTTGTAAGTTGTTCTTCAATTATAACGTCTTGATTTGTTTTGTATAATTTGTCTTATATCTTTGCTTCATCTGATGTCTTCGCTTCGTCTGATGACTTCACTTCGTCTAATGACTTCACTTCTTCTAATGACTTTGCTTGAATATCATCTTGACTTGATGAATTGTGCCTCTTACATTTATCTGCACACTCTTCTATTATTATTATTATTTGACTTTCATCAAAATTAATAGAAGGAGTGAAGTCTCCTTGACTTAATAATAATGTCTTTGAATTAGCCTGGGCATAAGAGAAGATTTCATTCCTCAGTTTAACCTTTTTAGTTAGTGAGAAGTACTTTAAAAGAAACTTCTTCCTTACTTGGTCCCAAGTGGTAAGTGATGACCAAGGCAAAAAGTTTAACCATTGCTTTACTCTGTCCTTTAATGAGAATAGGAATAATCTCAATTTGATTGCATCATCATTAGAACCATTGATCTCAAAGGTATTATAAATCTCTAGAAAGTTTATGATATATGCATTAGAGTCCTCATGTTATAGCCCATCAAACTAGATAGATTGTTGCACTATTTGATTAATTCTTGGTTCAATCTTAAAATTATTGGTGTTAACAGTCAGTCAGTCTTATGATGCCAATCTTTGTTCCTATTAATTTTGGTATAGTGTAACCAAACATAGTCCTTGGTTAGTCTACCATAGTTCCTAGTTCTTCAAAATCTAGCCTTCTAGGTCCTCTATCGGCCGATCTAACTTAAACTCTTTAAGTGGGGTTCTTTAGAGATTTCTATGAGTTATCCTCTCAATTTCTAGATCATTATCAACTAGGTTGGATGGATTCCCTTAGTTCATAAATTAACCCTAAGACTTATAGAAGTAATAAAACCAAAGTGTTAATAAAACAAGTAAACAAATTTAAAAAAGTAAAAGAAATAAAAAATAATGATTATGACTAGATTAATAAAAGTAAGGTTTTCCTAATATTTTAATCCCCTAAAATAGTGTTAAAAACTTAATTGGTATAATTTTAAAACATAAATGCATTATGTAGCTATAGTTAGCACTAATAAGTATGGATTCATCCCATGAGGATTATAAGCACTAGTAATGGCCACTTTTTTAAAAAATTAAATGAGAAATCTTTATTAACACTAGCAAAAGCTATTACAATATTACGAAAGAAGTCTAGTTACAACATAGTTCCAAGTGTTAGGGTTATGTAAATATAATGCCCTAGAAAGCAAGTGTATCTACATGAACCTTAATTTTCTTCCAGTTATAATATTGTAATGAGAATATTTATTATTAAAAAAATAAAAGAGTTTGGTTTTATTTGTATGGGCATAATATAACTAGTCATAAGGTACCAAAGTTCTTTTGTAAGTAATATACATATACATGGAGATGTATGGGAAACATGTATATTATTAGAATCTAAATTAATTGATTCACAGTCAAATAATCAAGTTGGTCACTTGATTATGGTTTAGACTGTAGTGTTACGATTTACCTCTGTGTAAGTAAACGAGTTTACTTCAAGGGAATGATGAGTTTCAAATCATAATAGTAGTTGACTATTGGTAATGGCACTATTAAATGAATCTGGCATCATGTATGCTTTTAAAGAATAAAGTAGGTTGTTACTTTAATCTTAAAACATACATCTTAGCATTCGTTTATTACGAACCAAAATCTCGATGAGTGGTGAATTCATATGTGTTTCGTTATAATTTTTGATATGATCGGAATAGATTTTTACAGGATATCAATCTATTGTCTGCATGTTGGAATTATTAATTGAAACATGCATCAGGGAACATTCACTCAAATAAAGAGCTTGTAGTGATATCATCAATTCTAGATGTTTTACGGAGATTGGTGATTAAACTAGCGCCAGTAGTTTAATGGACTAACTATCCATCAAGTCTTAACACCAAGATTAGATCTTGTGTGTTAATCATCATGTAGAGTGAAACGAGAGATCTAGAAGGAAAAACCAATATAAAGGGAAAAATGATAATTTTATCCTTTATTATGTGGATGGTTATAATATGGTTCATAATAGAGTTTACCATTAGACATCGAATTAATAATTTTGAAACACAATTTCTCATAATATTAAGTAATTCAAGAGTTCAACCAATTGTCTTTAGTGGAATGACATTTGATTAATAAGTCAGAATTAATTCTAATGAGATTAAATTAATTTCGGGCTTATTAGAGCTTGAATTATTTAAGTCCAATCAGATTCCCCACTTGGTTTCTAGGAAGGTTATCAAGGAAAGCAAGAAAAATAAATAGAGGTTATCGGAAAAAAAACGAGGCAGTTTGGAGAGAATTGGACAAATTGAATTCGAGCCGATAACACCAAAAATTTTAATTAAGAGTTAATTAAATTGGGTCTTAAGCCTATAATTAAATGATGGACCTACATTAATTAATTGTTAATTATAAACCCAAAGGAACATTTAATAGTGGGCTGAATTTTGATTCAATTAATTAGATTAATTGAATTAAAATTAAAAAAGGAGCAAAATCGAACTTATTAAATAGTTTAATAGTTTGTTTTTAAAGCATTAACATGTAGCCCTTGTTTTTAGCATTCTTTTGATTAAAGAATGTAATAATGCTTCTTCATTGATGGATGCATGACTTTTAGCATTTATTGCTAAATAAAATGTGTATGGCTTTTAATCATCCACTCTCTCCTTTCATTTTCAGTGATAGCTGCATCAATGACTTTGGTCATTAAATGAACATGTTATTTTTATAGATAATGTTTAAGGATTGTAATGGTGGGGTCGGCATTTTGCAAAGAAAGAAACGTACATCACCTTTTAGCATTCTTTTGATTAAAGAATGAAATGGTGTTGTAATCTCTTCTCTCTCTCTCCCATTAACGTCCAAGTGTTGGACTTGTAAAGACAAAAAAGATTCATTTTCTACTTTTTATGCAATTAACGTGTATAGAATTTTATCTCTCTCCAAGCTCTCCACACCATCAGCAATAACAAAGAAAATGAGAAGGTCATTGTTCTTCTTTGATCTAGCCAAATATAACAAAGAAAAGATCTCCAATTATTTTTCTTCTCCTTTTCCATAAAAGGATTTTGATTACAAAGTTGTCCAAGGAGAACAAGTGGTAGATTGGATTGGTTGAGGACACAGCAGCGAGGTGTCAAAGCTGTAGTAAGGAGTTGGTAAAAATTCCAATCTTGTACTTATTTTTTTTATCTTCCTTATTCTGTATCATGTATGGATTAAAGCAATGTTGATTTAGTATCTACACTTCCGCTATATTGTGATTTCGAAAATAGTTTTTGAAATACCGTTTAGCCAAACCAAGCATGTTTTTGTTTTCAATCCAACACTTTAGTAGTTAGATTTATTAGATGTGTATCAGGATTCACTAAAGTTAGAGTAACCCCTTTATTAAATTTTGAGGTCTCCCTTTCAGCTATTGAATTCCCCCCTAATTCCAAACTCTAGTTAAGTCTTGTATTGACTTGAGCTCCATCAAATTCTCATAAGAGCCTAAAACTCCCATGTGAATAAGATCATGAAGGGCACTAGGGGTTGATTCATAAGGTTTTAGACTTAGACCATTATCTCCACCTCCTTTTAATTCTTAGTACAAGCCTACGACAAAACTATTTACCTATGGTCCTCAATTGTTTAGTTTTAGCTGAAGGATTTCTGTTTGAACTAGCTCCCCAGCTTTATCAATTTTCCAGACTCTCCCCCTCTTGCATCTGTCTCATAATGATGTATTTATACTTTGGACGCTCTAGGTTAAAGTCAGGATCGAAACGGTCAAAAAAATCTTGCGAACTTCAAGTTTTTGCTTCAGCCCAACATAGGCCACGATCGTGGTATGCAAACCTTTCTGTCACGATCATGGCCCAGAGTGCACGGTTGTGGCCTGGATCTAAGCTCTCTGCCACGACCATGCCTAAAGTGCACAATCATAGCCTGGCTGCCCTGGTTCTTCCCTCTCTGTCACGATCGTGGCCTGTGTCATGATCGTGTGCTATGTTTTTGTCCCAAAACTCTTCGCAACTTCTCCATTGTTTGCCATTTACCCTGAAACACTAACAAACACATCAAGGTACCTAAAAAATATAACAATTAAGCTCAAAGACTCATATTAACCCATAAAAACACTTAAACGCATAAACTAACACAATCAAACCATAAATACACACTCCACTCTCAAATTCATACTAAATACATAACAAATTAAACCCTAAAACACAATGCAAATGACAACTATTATTGCCATTAACACATTCACACACATGCAACATATGTTCAGATAATGTCAACCAAATCAAAACTAAGACAATATGATATGCAAAAGTCACACACATGACATGTCAATGCACAATCCTCCCCACATTTAAGCAACACATTGTCCTTAATGTAAGAAAAACAAACAACATATAAATGAATATAACAAGAAAATAAATAACAAAAAGAAAAGGGGAAGAGCGTGAAAACCATTAAGGATATCGAGGTGGTGATAGTGTGGGCAATGAAATTTGGAGACCTTTTAAGCCATAAAATTCCAACACTTCACTCCCTACAAAATAACCATAAAAAATAAAAGGAACAAAGTACAAACAAATTAAATTGAAAATAAAATAGAAAAGAAAAATAAAATAACAAAGTCCTAATTCTTGCATTGCCTCCCAAGTAGTACTTATTTAACGTCATTAGCTTGACATTCTCTTCCATCTATGCTCAACTTGGGTCTATTATGAGTGGCTTGGTTCCATCCATGTTGCTCAATTTCAATTTAGTAACTTATAAATAAGCTACATTTTGCAAGATAATAATAAGGACATAATTAATCAAATTAAGAAAACATAGTAAGTTCAGTAATATCCTTTTCGATAACAAACTGTCAATAAAATAGAAAATGTTGAAACTTCCTAAATCTTCAGTTGAATACAATAGTTTTCCTCTAAGAATATGAATTATTCCTATTCTTCTTCATTCATCCTCATCCCCTCTTCTTCTTCTACTTCTTAAACAGAGACTTCTTTATATGCTTCAAGCTCTGTATTTGTTGTCATTTGTTCTTCTTCCTCTAGCTCCTTTAAAGATTCGACTACATCAATTCTCGTGAATGAGTTGTCCGCCTTCAGATTCCTTATTTTCTTATTCATATTAAATTTCACTTATTCATCACTAATTAAAAGGATGAGGTTTTCTTTATTGATGTCTATCAAAGCTCTTCTAGTGTTTAGAAATGGTATGACAAGAATTAGTGGACAATTTTGATCCTCTTCAAAGTTTAGCACTACGAAATCAATAAGAATGATAAACTTATCCACTTTTACAAGTACATCCTTTACCATGCCAAATAGTTTCTTTATCGATTGATATGCCAACTGAATAAACATAGGGGATTGCTTCATACCACATAGCCCCAATTTCCTTAAAATCGCAAAGGCATAAGGTTAATATCCATACCTAAGTCACATAAATATTTTGAAATCTCTAAATTACTAACTACATATGGTATCGTAAAACTCCCTAAATCTTTCAACCATGAGGGCATATGGTTAGTAAGTAAGGATCTGTAACTTTTTGTCATAGCTACTGTCTAAACATAATCCCAAGTATGCTTCCTTAATAATATATCCTTGAGAAACTTCACGTACGTGGATGTCCTCTTCAAAGCTTACACAAAGGCCAAGGTAATTTGCAATTTCTTCAACTTTTCTAACAACTTTGCAAATTGTGCATTTAATTCATTATTTTGAAGTTTTTATGGGAATGTATTTTTGGTGGGTAAGGCGGAGGAGGAACATAAGGAGGGTCTTTTCCTTTTCTTCATCCTTTTTCTTCTTCTCTTAATCCTCTATAAGGTGGGGTTTAACATGTTCTTCTGCTGGTTCTTCTAGCTCTTTCCCACTCCTTAGTATAATAGCTTTAAATTGTTCTCTTGGATTTACTTTCATATTGCTTAGTAAGCTTTCCATACTTATGGTACAGAATTCATTGGCAATATGGACCAGTTGAACCTCTAAATTGTGAAGAGAAGGGGCTTGAGTCTTTAATACTCGCTTGAATTTTTCTTTTAGACTGGTGAGCTCGTAGCTGAAATCCTAGTAGGTCTTGATTTCCCATTGAAGTTCCTACATTATTAGACCAGAAGAAATTCGAGTGATTCTGCCCTATAGTATTGTACATGTTCCAACATGGTTCATTACTTCCCTGACCAACTTGTGCTTCCATTAAGTTGAATTAATGTACTTTGTTGTTTTCCATTAGAAAGCAATCAGTTATGATATGGGTCTCTCATTCGTATAGGTCACATCTTTACTGAATTGCTTTCATGGAGAGAAAGAGGCAAATGTAAGGCTATTTAATTGCTTGGTAACGTTATCGATCTTATCCTACATTACTGTCACTAAATTTATAGCAATCATTCTTTTTGGATCCTAAAAAGTTTACTACTGTCTACTTGATTTCGATATCTAAAGACAGTTATTATTTGTCATCTCTTTAAACAAATCATGTGTCACTTGCAATATTGGTCGTATAATTCCCTAATGATAGGCATTAAACCCTAGCCTTATAAAGTCCATAAGGGTCCTTTGCTCTCCGTGATGTAATTCCTCCACCATAGTTCTTTTTATGTCTTTTTGGCATTCAACCCTTCTAATTTCCTATTCTTGCCTTGTGATTTCTATATTGATGTGTCTTCTCCTTTACGTCCAAACTTCCTTCTCTTTTTTTGTTTTTATTTCTTAGGATTGGGTACCTCAATCACATAAGAAAGAATAACAATTTCTTAAATCAAAGGAATTCAAATCATCCTAATGCTAAAATCCCCATCAATGACTCCAAAAACTTGTTGATCATGTTTTCAATACTCGTTATTATATGGATCATATCTTGTATCGAAAGGTATCGACCCCACAAGGAATAAGTAAAACTAATTGTACCTAACTTTGTCTAAGGTAATAAAAGATGATTTAAATGAAATAATAAAAGAAAATTAGAACAATTAAATAAAAGTAATCAAATAATGAATATCAAGTTTCCACAATTATTTAAGGATGATCAAGGATGAATGTATAGGATTTATTCTTTTGTTATTTTGTTCCCCTAATGATTATTGATTCAATTATATATCAATTCTAGATTTTCTAAAGGATTGATTACTCTCTCTCAAGACTTAACAACTAACCCTAATTAAATACAAAAATTCCAGATTTTACAACATCTTGAAAAATAATTTCCTAGCACTTCAACTAGATTTGAAGCTATCTATTGAATAATCAAGTTCTCAGACAAGATCTCTCTTCAAATGATAATTGATTTGTTAATTGCGTGACTTATTAAACTACTGAATATCATTGCATAATTTAATCAAATTACTTTTAACTCACTCTCTCGATTTGTTATCAAAGTATATGCATTCACAATTAATACAACACCAGAATATTGTATTGAATCAATAAAGATCAAAGTCATAAAATAACTACTGAATAAACTTGAATCTAGAAATTAGAAAATCATGAATGTAATAAACATCTAAAAATTTAGTTTACACATCAAGTGTGATGAAAATAACAAAGGAGAAAGAAAGAAAAACTCTATTTGGAGCTTGGTCTGGAAAATTGGAAATCTGGACATTCTTCTTGATCTACTTTGGTGCGATAACTGCTTCCTTTTTTTATGTCTCTTATGTTCTTAAATAGTGTTTTAGGGTCCTAGGATTGTTTCTAGGGTTTCTTCACTTAATTTGGTTCTAAAAATAGCCCCAAAAATAAGAAGACCGAAGAAACTCATGTGCTAGAAAAGTTGAAATTTGCTAGAATTGTCATGCATCAAATCGTGCATTACCAAAATTACTAAAAATTAGGAAATTACATGGCCTATGAGCACGTGTATGCGAGGATGCAAGGTTGTGCATCACTTCTGTGCTTTGAATCTTCATTTTATGCCACATTATCATTTGAATTCTTCTCATTTCTTCAATTTCCTATTTCCATACACCATAAACACAACAAACACCTTAAGAAACATAAAATTAAGATCCAATTCTTGCTCTAAACCAAACAAACACTTAAAATACATACAAACACTCACATTATTAAAATTCTAAGCCTATACATATGTTAATCATCTAATAAACACCTAAAAACACATTAAAACACCTATTAAAATATAATATAAACTACACCTATTAGAGAACATATAAGCCAAAAAGCTTAGGTTTATAAGAAGTTACTCTAAATCTCTAGCACAAATAAAAACTCAATAGGATGAAAACCCTCAATTATAAAGTAAGTCTTCTTAACTTCCTAATTCAAGAATAGAAAATAGTACTGTAAAATTTGACAAGGTTAGATAAAGCATGGATCTGTAGACTTATCATTGTTCATTTATAAATAAATATAGGTCAAACTTAACTCTATAGGCTTATCAAGTTCATTTAAATTAAATCCTAAAATAAGGGGAGATATAATAGGACTAATATGCTTATTAAGTTCATTAAAATGAGCTATAAATATTCATTAAGATAAAATATTATCGAAATTTATTTAGTTTTATCTAAAGCAATAAGGCTAGACTTGATAGATGCATATTTGACTATATTTTACACCTATATTTGATGTATTTTGCTTGATATTTTATACTTTTGTTGTATATTTGGTACTTAACTTGCTCCAAATGTGTATACAAATTATAATTGTCTTCATGGACTTAAAGAAGATGAATTTGGACACAAACACAACATAAAACAAAATTTCAACGCATAGAAGGGATGCAAGGCTGTGCATCTGCTCGTGCACTTCTCCTAAGCTTTGCAATTTCATGATCTTCAAAGAATTCGATGATGCATAGTCTAATCTACGGGCATGCACAAGACCATGCATCAACCAAAACCCTATAATTCTATATATAAAGGCATGAATGGAGACTTGGTAGGGGAGCAGACGTTAGGGGGCAAGTCTTATTAGTATTTAGGTTAGATGAATCTTATATTAATACTTTAATATATTTTGATTCTTTTATTAATGTAATTGATTTGGTTGATTATTGTGATCTAATTACGTGTTTTATTTATTTTTTAATAAACCCAAGAATATTACATCATAATTTGATTTCTAATCCTATGTTTGAATAGATCTATCGTAATTAGAAGGAGTTGATTGCAACCCTAAAGATATGAGGATGACATAAATCTTCAAAATTAGGGTCAAACCTAATAGAGGGACTCATAAATCAATAATGCAATCTTATAAACTTTAACCTGATTAATTTGGTTGGAAACCTTAGGATTAGTTATTAGTAGACTTAAGGTCAACTATTAGCATATCATAGGAGTCTCCACTATCCAATAAATTAACAAAATAATTGCATAATAAAAGATCAAAATTTTAAGCATTTAGGGGGATTTGAAACCTAGATTAATCTGTTACGAGGGAATTCAAAACCTAGATACTAATTTTTGATATCAATAATTTCATAAGTCCTCCCTAATTCTTTGTCCAATTTTGCCACCTATTTTATTTTACTTGCTTAGGTTTTATTTTCTTTTTATTAAAAATCTAAAATCAATCCTCAGGCTAGATAATAAGGGAAGAGTAATTACTTGTAATCACTGTCTTCATGGGATTGACCCGTACTTACCGGTACTGGCTATAGCTATGTTATGCACTTGTAATTATTATAATATTGACAAACATAAAAAAGTCAATCAAGTTTTGACGTCGTTGTCGGAGACTTTGATATTAGGAAAGCCTGAATTCTATTACTATAGTCATTTTTATTTTCCTTTGTTTTATCTTTATCTTTATCTTTATTTTCTTTTATTCTAATTTTGCTTTGTATTTATTTTATTTTATCTTATTATATTTAAGGCTCATTAATTTATTTTTCTTTGAAATTCTTTACTTAATCTTGAGTTTGTTGTTTATTATAGAAATTATGATTTATTGTCATAGCTACATCGTATAATGGAAGGATGAAGCAAACAAAATTTTTATGGAAGCTAGAATATATCTTTGCATTCTGTATCATCACTATATGAGGGAGAGAGGTCTTCTCACATGATTTCAGAGGCTTAACTGATATTCAAGTTATGTCGTAACATTGGTGGGAGTTATTAGTACATCCATGAATGTCAAGCACCTACTTATAAATAGGAGTGACCGAACATGTACAATCGACCTCAAGGTACGCTATATAAGAATAACTACAATTCAAAACAGACAAACTTTTATACTTATGGATGGAACAGTTACGCTATAGCTGGATATTTATGGCACCAAGTAGCTCTAGTAAACGAGCTAACTCTGAAAGATATGATGGTTAATTTCATTCCAAAATCAATCATAAAGCATCAAGAAACAGAGGCTTGTATACAAAATTTAGTGAATTGGGTGGACCAACTGGTGGACATATTATTTGACAAGATCCAAAGGAATGTGTCTAGTCCTACTAAAATAGATCCTAAAGAATGCGGAATGACAATCACCCTTAATAGTGAAAAGAGTTCCTAATAGAAGAAGGAGAGGAAGCAAGTCTTAGAGATGAATTAATGGAAATCCTTGCTGAAATGAAAGCTGACCGATGCGAATTTGAGATTAAAGAAAAGACAAAGATTGGTTTCATGATAAGAGGAACATTCTAAGAAGAGCTTCCTAAAGAAGATGATGAAGAAAAGGGAAGCATTACAAAATAGCATAATGGAATACCTAGTAGAACTTAAATTTAGCTGACGAAAATTCAAAGAAAGAGTTTCCTCACCTGAATATCTTAAGCATAATGTAGAATACTATTTGAGCCTATTAACATAGCAGAGTGAAAACAAGGCAAGGTTGGCTTTATAAGCGGAGTGATATTCTAAGAAAAGCTTCTGGAAGAAGAAGTCTCCATCCAAGAAAGGAAAATAGAAAAGTGGCAAAAGTTACTTGAAGAAGATGACCTAGAAAACTTTGTCTAGGAAGAAGAAGAAGATGAGGACTGAGGAGGCTAAGGAAGAACTAGCAGAGGAACCAAGTAAGGAAACTACTGATGAGGTGTTGGTAGTAACCTTAAGTATAGAGGGTTCCCACTTCCTCGAAGACAAACTGTTTAAGTTAACAGATGATTTAGGGAGTTATTTATTCCACATTTTATTAACAATTTATCATTGACAAGGGCATTATAGTTAATTGGTTATACTAATTTAATACATTATGTCCTTTTTATCATCCTATAACAAGTGGCTTATTTATAGGATATGAAACCGCTTTGTGAAGAAAAGGGTGGAAGTAAGCCACTGGTTATAGATCTAGGATGACGATAAACATATAGGTTACATCGGGTTACATCGAGCTACTGAAGTTAAAGAAGTGTTGTATGAGAGGGTTGGCATTTAAAGAATTGAACAGATCCAGTATTTTACCTCCTGACGCATATTAACCGAGAACACTAGCCCTTTCTCTTTACGGGCACCAAATCTCTAGGCTTGCCTCTTAGACATCCTAAACTAACCAATCTTTATTGTCTTTGATCTTTGATAAAATATATTTGGAATCCAATAAACTGATACATATGCTAGAAACCAGTTATGCAACTCCTGTGAGCCTTATCAATGTAATATTCCACAAGCCTAAGAGTTAACGAGAAGCAACTTTCTCGATTCATGAGTAGAAATAATGCTACGTACTCTTGAATTTTAGTATTCTTTCCCTGTATGCCCCTCGGGGTCCCAAAGGTATCAGAGCTATAGGCTTAGTGTTATTGACAGTGGTATACATTTATTCTTGATAAGAGTGAATAAAGAGACTAGTAAATATGAGTGAATCCATAAATAGTGACTCTGTTCATCTTCCTTCTACTCTTTATATTGTTGATCTTCCTTCTAGTGTTAAACATACTTTGTCTAATAGAATAGAAAAACTTATAGACATTACCCATCTTCCAGTAGAAAGCCGTATCTATGATACTTCTCTTCTTTTGCTTAGCCCGTACAGTATATATTCTAAAGATTGTTCTTGGACTTATAGTATTCGTACTATTCTCTCTATAAATTGCCTAAAAGTAAAAGAAATCATCCAGAGTTCTCTTCTTAAACTGTATGGTTTATAAGCTACTTATGCAGAGTAGTATGTAAAATTGGAGATCCTAAAGGAGCTTATCTCTCTTTGGAGAGAGTAGAACCATACTCATCTACATGTTGGAGTAGTTCGACTTATTCTTACCCTCCACGGAAGAAAAGGAATACCTACTCTAGCCATGATATCTCTTCTTAACACTACCTACACAACATACTAAAATGCTTTAATTGGTTCTTTATTTACGACTATAAACAATGGAAGTGTCATCCTCATCATAGCATGTGATTTCAACATCAGGTTGAATGATCCAACATTATCTGAAAGACTCCAGGTCCATATCCAAATCATTAGAGCTAAGCAAGATCCTGCAGCAATTATGGCTACTCTACATCATCAGATGATTTATCGCCTTTAGAATCACACCATAGATCTGAACTTTCCAAACTCTACTTCAGATGCCCTTTATATGTTTGTTGATCATTCCAATGATCAGACCACCATCATTTAAATCCCTAAGCAATTGCCTTTGAAAGAGCTAGAAAAATTGGTTCCTATATAATGGATCACAAAATGCCAGAAAGCGTTCCATACTCATCACAGCCACTCATTTCACATGACCACTCCTCCAATTCTTCAAACTCTTAGAGATGGATTGGTGAAATCTATCCACTCTAGGCCTACTGATGATCAACCAAGTACTTCAAACACTTCTAGCCTAGTTTTGATGCTACAACTTGTAATGTCTCACATAAAGGCAAAGGTCCTTGTTGAATGCAAAAACAATCTACTCGTTTTATGATAAAAAATTGCAAGTGTATGGGTCGTGACTTGTAGTTAAAAAGTAAATATTGATCCCACAGGGATTAATGCCCAGACAACACTTAATTTAGATAAAACTTTGTTTAAGAAAGAAAATTGTTTAATGGACCTAATCTAGAAAATTAACTAAAATTAAAAGACTAATGATAAACAATAGACAAAACCAAGATACAGAAAATTGAAATCAAGAATTTAAAAACTAGAGATCACTTTGTCCCTATTTTGTGTCCCTCCTATTTTATTAATCGAATTGTGTCTCAACTAATATTTTCGAATGTATTAATTACCCTCTCTCAAGATATAATTAATTGTCCCAATCAAATTAAATGGAATCAATTGAACTATCTCTTAACCTACCCAATGACACCACCAATTCAACTAGTTATTAAACTATCTTATGGGCGATTAATTAACTTCGTGGAGATCTCTCTTCTAACTAATCAATTGACGTGATGATTGCAATTTTATAGGTTACCAACTCTTGTCGTACAATCCTATAGAAATAATCTTACTCACTCTCTCGATTTGTTGTAAGATAACAAATAAAATCAACAATCATCAAAGACACTTTCATTCAATTCAATAAAACAGGAGTTTTAACAAAACAGTTCAAAAGCAATCCCTAAAACTAAATCAGCCACTCATGGTTTCCATAACATCATCAACACATAAATAATCCATCTTACAAAGATTAAAAGAAAGAAAAACACAGAAAATTAAATAAAAGAAACTTCTTCTCTTCTTTGCCAAAATCTAGAATTTTGGATGTTGATGTGCTATTTTCTCCAATCTTGATGATTATCCTTGACTTTAATCCTTCCTCAAGGCTAAAAACTTATGTTTTTCACTCAAGGAGGCTCTCTCTATAGAAGGGTTTTGTCCTCCCTCATCATGGAGGCTTAATTCTCTTTTAATAGCCCAGAAACCCTAAGTTTAATAAAGCCCTGTATAATATCTCGGATTATAATTCCAACGATTGTAGGTATTGGCAATAGAGAGTCTCCTCTTCTTTTCTCCTCTTTGATCTCTAGCTCAATCTCTAAGTTTCACAATCTTCCTTCTTACATAAAAATTAATCAATTCTTACCCTAAATTAATGTCAAATATAAAAGAACAATAATGGAAATCAAACTAAATGAAAACATATTAAATGAATCCTAAACTACAAAAATAACCAACAATTATGCAAGAAACACGTGCCAATTACCTAGACAAACATAGACTAATGCATAACTATCAACATCCCCACACTTAAATGTTTGTTTGTCCTCAAGTAAAATAAATATAACCAACCAATTCTATCACTTCATTTTCAAAAAGATCAAAGCATAGAATTCCTCAAATTTTAGCCAACTCAAATATTAAGTTAATAGACATATCATGACTACATTTTCATTGGTGTACATAAGCAAACTCAACAATTGACACCATCATTCAAAGATGAGTATAGATGCAAAATGAATTTTCCTCACGGATTTCACTCATTTTTCTCAAGAATTTGATGGTTAGTGTTTCACTCAAACTTTCTATAGAAAACTACATTACCATAGGCTTGCTAATACACCAATTCTCCTCTATAATGATTACATGCATAAATAGATCAAAAGGACTTGTTTAGGGGTTGGTAAAGAGGGAAAAAGGTTAATATTAGCATTTGTAAAGTAAAAAGCGGATAAAATGGGATAACAAAACATAACTCTGAGATATACGAATGTAACTAATATTCTGCACTTATTTATGCTACTCAATTGTTCTTCCTTTTCTTGTCTTTTTCTTTTCAACATTTTTTTCATTTTTCTTTCTTTTTCTTAATACATGGAAGAACTATGAATGTAAATAGCACTATATACAATGTAATTCACAGGCAGAAGTGTACTCAACTCATCTCAGTAAAATTTTCATAGCAATCCCAACTAATATGTTACTTAATACTCAACTAAGCTTGAGAATGGGTAAGTTAATGAGGTTTGAGGTTTTAAAATTTTGGTGTTTTAAAGAAATAAAAGGTTAAGGCTTAACGGGGGTGGCAAGGGATAACCAACGGTTAAGTCATTTAAGCCAAAGGTTAAAACTAAGAAAGGGCCTTAATTATCTCTATTAAGCATGCATCCAGTATAGTTAAACAAATTCAAAGCAAGTTCTAAAGGTAATAACCTAAGGAAGGATCACTCAACAATGAAATAGAATGACTATGGATAGAATCATATGGTTCAATCCTCACATTGACTCAAATGAAAATTCATTATGCATCTTTAAACTACCTCATTGCTCAAATGTCAATTTGTGACTAAGCTTATGTAACCAACTTTATGTAACCAACTGCTTTTGATCACTCTATATGGTTCACTTTCTACTTAAGTAGCCTAATATGAGTTCAAGCATGTATTCAATTTAATTCCAACTAGCATGATAGAATCTCATGGTAATATCCATCATAATGATTCAAGTGCGGTTCCATTGCTGACACAAAGCACATAATATGCCTAAACATGCATTCTATTTAACAAAATGTGAACAATGCAATTGAGAAAGTCAATGTCACCTCCCCATACTTAAAGATCACATTGTCCTTAATGTGATAAGTCAACCACTAAATAAGGGAAAATGACATCACACCAAACAAAAGAAATTGAAGCAAACAAAAATGACATGAAACCAAACAAAAGAAAATGGCATGAATTAAAAGTAAAAGGGGTAAGAAAAGCTTATTGAGATGATGGTGGCGACGGTGTTGGTGAAAGAGCTTTAAAATTGTTCCTCTGATAGAATTTAAGGAACCTCTTCTTTAAGCTATACGACTCTTTATGGACTTACAGCATTTGGGTGCCAAGTTCGTTGATTTGGAAAGTCATTTGCTGTTGGCTAGAGGCCATTTGGTTGAGGATTTGTTAAAATCGATCGACCTCTACTGGTGCACTTGGTTCCTTCTCCACTGCTTCTTCTTCTAGCTTAGGACTGCTTGGGATGTGGAGGGTTGGGAAGCGGCTATATCTGTGCCCTTCTTATTCTTCACTATAGTACACTTTTGAGGGTTTTAGAGTTCCATAGAATGGAACTCCAAAATCTCAGAGCACCTCAAATACGATATGTTAAACATATTGAATGGCGTTGTACCCACATCTTCCACATCAAGGTTATAAAACAGAGCTAAAGTTGTAACAACATGAGACATGCCAAAATATGAACTCTTTTTATTTACAACACTTGCTATTGATCAAAAAATTCTAAAAGGCCTATCAATTTTAATTTTTTAATCTATGCACCAGAAAAAGAAAAGTTCTTTGGCCTAGCATTTGTTACTTTTAGTTTTATTAAACACATTTAAACACATAAATTTGTGTAAAAGTAAATGCTCGATATTACGGATTAAAGAATTTGGTGCATTCCTAGAGTCAAAATTTTCTTCCCTAGTCAAAGTTTTCCAATAATCATCCAAATAAAAATCATCATGATTGTCCAAAACTATAGTGTTTGGCAAATTAAAAAGACCACGCTTGACAGTATAATCCAATTTATAAACAGTATCGAATAGGCTAAATCAGAAAACGTCCATTTTAGTATTATATCGGACAGTAGTGAAAAAGTCTATGGTCATCATAGGGTGAATAGGTACGTCACACCGAACAAACCTATTCCAACTTATGTTTGTAGCTAGTCGCTCTATTTTCTACCTTATTCCTATAGTTTCTAACAATTCAAAATCAAAATACCTACGAGTGACTAGTTCTTAACCCTAAGGTCGCGAAAATGTATACCTTCTTCCTCGAAGTAAATTGGAAATGGAGAACGGTAATCGCTAAATCATGCTTACCTTCACTGGAGCGGTCAGTTCAGTCGATTTCTGAGCCATCGTCTTCTTTGGTGCCATTGTAAGAAGAAAATCTGGCAAATTAAGAGAAAGATGAGTGAATTCAGTTTTGATGAGAGAGACAGAGCAAAATCTTACCCAAATCCTTGTGTTTGTGAATGATTAATGCATGAAAGGAGTAGAGGATTGTAAGATTAATGAAAAGAGATGAAGAAAATACCAAGAATATAGAAGAAAATTGAAGAGTTTTAGAGAGTAGGACGAGAATTTTCATGGGTTAGAGAGAGGAGTGAAATTTTGAAGAATCGGTGAAAGAAGAAAAAGGGGAGGAAAACTTAAATTTCCCTCTAAATGGAATTCCCATTATTCCCACGATCGTGGGATTACTCTCCAGAAAATTTCTGGAGAGAAAACCCATGATTGTGGGAATGGAGGAATCACTCCAATTCCCACGATCATGGGATAGGGTGATTCTTCCACTTCTAAACCTTCTTCCAAGCTTAGTATTAGTTCTCTATGATCCCATAAACTACAAACACATCAAATTAATATTATTAACAAGAAATTTGAAAAGAAAACAAGTTGAAATTCAAACAAAAACTAAATTAACATCAATCAAATTCAAATCAAACATGATCTTAACTGAATAAATCAAGCAAACAAATAAATAAAGACAATCAAAAGAAAATAGAATTCTATAGGTTGCCTCCCATGCAGCGCTTCTTTTAACGTCGGTAGCTCGATGCTCTTCCTTGGAAACTCATTTAAGATTAATTATAAGTGACTTGCTTCCATCTTTTTCATTCAACATCATTTTGGTGGCCTATAAGCAAGCTACAAATTGTAAAATAATCAAAAGGACAATATGGATAACATTATGAAAATCAATTAAGCTCAATAATGTCTTTTTTTCTAGTGAACTGTCAATATAACAAGGAATAAAAAAACTCCCTAATCTTCCATTGAATCCAACAATTTGTCCTGTATGAAGGTGAGTTGCTTTCTTTCTTCCTTAATTACCTTCGTCTTCTCTGCTTCTTCCACTTCCCGAACAGAAACTTTCATAACTTCTTCAAACTTGATGTATGTTCTCATTTATTCTTCGTCCTTTTATTCTTTAGAAGATTTGAATACATCAATTATCCTGAATAAGCTATTATCCTTTGGATTCTTAAATACATCATTCATGTTGAATGTCACTTGATCATAGTCAACCCAAAAGATGGTGTTGTTTCATGAACATGTACCCAAGATTTTTCGACGTGCACATATTATGTATCAAGAATTGGTAAATAATAGGGAGGATTTTCATCCTTTTCTTCATCCTCTTTCTTGATTTCTTGGTCTTCTATAAGGTAAGGTTCAGCCTAGTGTTCTACTGGTTTTTCTTGTTCATCTCCATTTCTAAGTGTGATGGGCTCATTTTGCTCTCGTTGATATAATTCCATATTACTTAAAAAGTTGTCCACACTTCTCTTACAAAATTCACGGGAAAGTTTTCTTACTTGAGTCTCCAGGTTATGAATAGAAACGACATGATTTTCAAAAACTTGATCAAACTTCTCTTCCAGTCTCTTTTGACTTTCCTCCTAGATGAGAAACATCCTCTTCTGGTTCTCTTCCATTTCTGTTAGCTTGTCCATGATTTTGTCGAATTTGGAATCCTGTGAACTGGACTCATCTTGTTGAAATTCAAATAAGTCTTGATGTCCTATGTGAGTACTTGCATTGTTGGACCAATAGAAATCTGGGTGGTTCTGCCACCCCAGAGTGTACGTGTTCCAATAAGGATCTGTACTTCCCCAACCATACTCTGTCTCATTGTAATTTGCAAAAGTTCCTTTCTTCCTATAATATCTATCTTCCATCATTGTTCTTTCTATTTCTTCTTGGCATCTAGCTCTTTAGATGTCTCATTCCTCATTCTAAGATGTCTTGATGTGTCTTGTGATATTGGATAGTTCATCGTTACTAAATTCTATCGATCTTCACATGCTCCTTGTGTTCATGCACCTACAAATACATAAAGAAAAGTATTAAAAACTCTTAAATCAAAGCAATCTAAACTAAACAAGATGCTAAACAATCAATCCCTGACAACGGAGCCAAAAACTTATTGCATGCAAAAACAATCTACTCATTGTATGCTCAAAAATTGCAAGTATACGAGTCGTGACTTGTAGTTAAAAAGTAAATATCGATCTAACAGGGATTAATGCCCAGACAACACTTAATTTAAACAAAACTTTGTTTAAGAAAGAAAACTGTTTAATAGAACTAATCTAGAAAATTAAACTAAAATTAAAAGACTAATGATAAAAAATAGACAAAACCAAGATGCAGAAAATTGGAATCAATAATTTAAAGGTTAGAGATCACTTTGTCCCTATTTTGTCTCCCTCCTATTTTATTAATCAAATTATATCTCACCTTAGATTTCTGAATGTATTAATTACCCTCTCTCAAGATATAATTAATTTTCCCCAATCAAATTAAATGGAATCAATTGAACGATCTCTTAACCTACCCAATGACTCCACCAATTCAACTAGTTATTAAAATATCTTATGGGTGATTAATTGACTTCGTGGAGATCTCTCTTCTAACTAATCAATTGATGTGATGATTGCACGTCTATAGGTTGCTGACTCTTTTCGTACAATCCTACACAAATAATCTTACTCACTCTCCCGATTTGATTTAAGATAACAAATAAAATCAACAATCATCAAAGACACTTTCATTCGATTCAATAAAACAGGAGTTTTAACAAAATAGTTCAAAAGTAATCCCTAAATCTAAATCAGCCACTCATGGTTTTGATAACATCATCAACGCACAAATAATCCATCTTACAAAGATTAAAAGAAAGCAAAACATAGAAAATTAAATAAAAGAAACTTCTTCTCTTCTTTGCCAAAATCTGATAATTTGGATGTTAATGTGCTATTTTCCCCATTCTTGATGATAATTCTTGACTTCAATTGTTCCTCAAGGCTAAAAACTTGTGTTCTTCACTCAAGAAGGCTCTCTCTCTATAGAAGAGTTTCGTCCTCCCTCACCATGGAGGCTTAATTCTCTTTTAATAGTCCAAAAATCCTAAGTTTAATAAAGCCTCGTATAATATCTCGGATTATAATTCCCACGATCGTAGGAATTGGCATGATTCCCCCGATCGTGGGAATTGGTAATAGAGAGTCCCATCTTCTCTTCTCCTCTTTGATCTCTAGCTCAATCTCCAAGTTGCTCAATCTTCCTTCCTACATAAAAATAATCAATTCTTACCTTAAATTAACATCAAATATAAAAAAACAACAACGGAAATCAAACTAAATGAAAACATACAAAATGAATCCTAAACTACAACAATAATCAGCAATTTTGCAAGAAACACATGCCAATTACCTAGAAAAATATAGACTAATGCACAACTATCAATCCTCTAATTCATTAAGTCAAATCTGATGGAGATCCTATCTATATAAGTCGTCATCGTAGAAAT
This sequence comes from Erythroxylum flavicans, assembly GCA_027576715.1. NCBI lineage: Eukaryota > Viridiplantae > Streptophyta > Magnoliopsida > Malpighiales > Erythroxylaceae > Erythroxylum > Erythroxylum flavicans. The sequence continues at coordinate 25,581,515 of JANZXP010000006.1, forward strand.
TTCATCTGGGGTGTTGATTCCAGCATGTGCAATCCAAATTGTCCCTGTAAATATGAATCAGGCAATGATGATGATGATGAGTTGTATAATTGATAGAGAAGATGAAAGAAAAAATCTTAAATCTATTATATGCCTTCTCAGCGATATTGTCCTCGTCAGGATGATCATGATGATAATTCCAGTCAATCTATTAGTCTCAAAGTAGAATGGATCAGACCTAAAACTCTTAATGACTTACTTCGACCTACTGGCAGTGATTATCCAGATTCAATCTCCAAACCACAGCTAATCATTCCTCCTATTCCTATTATATCTCCTGCTCCTATACCTCGTATGATGGTTCAACCATATGAGGAAGATTTTCTTCCTTTACAACAGAGAACTGATGAAACAAATAAGGTTATGTCTAGCCCTTATGTTTGAGCTACAGGAATAACTCCTCAAGGAAATATTATTTCTAATCCTACTCATGAAGTTCTTAATTGGCATACTAATAATGTAGTAGCACAGAACAAAGTTCTAAGAAGAATTGATTCTAAGCTGGATGGAATCAGTCAACAGAATTAAACTACACACTAAAGAGTAGATGTTGTTTATTCACAGATCCAAAAGTTGTATAAATCTTTGAAAGATCAAATGAGAAAACTTGATGGTAATCTTCATCACTATATTGCAACACAACATTTTGGACCAGATTTCACAATGAAGGAGCAAGAACTTAAAAAGGTAAAAGAATTTCTTCAACATATGGAGGTTGACATGCAAACTGAATAATCTAAAACTATTTATGGAGCTTATCGTCCTACTTTTCCAGCTGCTCAGCCTATTTATGCTTCTCCTACTTATCCTTTATATCTAGATGCTGTTGATTATGAAAAATTTTTCAAGATGAATTATCCTTTGATCATACAGCACATTCACCCTATTTCTATTGAGCCAAAGACTACAAAATATACAAAACCTAAGTCTCAATTTGACATATCCAAGGATCCCTTTTCTTCATAGACTAAACCTGTTAATCTGTGGACTAAACCATTGCAAATTAAAACACCACCTTCTTCTCCACCAAAAGCTCAGCCTACATCCTCTTCAACCAAAGACAAAACACTTGAGTTCATAGAAAATCTTACACCTACTAATGTTCCAAAGATTCCAAAAACTATAATAGAAATTACTCCTGCCCTCTAAGTATTCTGAGCAAACCATTACTCCTACATGCTCTGAGCATTCTGAGCAATCTTCTGTCATTTCAAAAACATCTTTAGATGAATTCGTGTAGTTTACTGATCTATCTGATCTAACCCAGGCTATGATGAACATACCCACAGCTATTGAAGTTAATCCAGATATTATTGATGTTGATTTTACAGGATCTATAGAACCTAAACCATTAAGAACATCTACACTAAAAGTTCCAGTACCAGCAACCAAACTTACTTCAGGTCCCCTGGTTTACATTTGACGATCTTCCTCCTAAAAAATTGAGAGAACATCTTTATGAATTTGGAGCATGATTTGATTTGCAAATGACTCGACCAAATACTCCTTTACGGTATATTTTGTTTGAGTTCACCTCTCGCTTTACTGGCACTCAATGAGAATGTTGGAAAAGTCTTGAAAACTACAGTACGTCCAAGACACTTCTGCAAGTGATCTTTTTGGTATTATCCACAAAGAATTCATTGGTGACTTCCAACTCATTGACAAGTAAATTCGTCACAATTACTTTGAATTGAAATGTTGTTCACTTGATCGACATGGTCTTTAAAAGCATTTTCAATATATGATGGAAAGATATTATCTTCTTAATGGATCAAATGATGTGAATCTCCTTTATACATTCATCTCATCCTTGCCAAATGAACTGTAGCTGAAATTACAATAGACCATTGCAACCTTACAAAGAAATATGAGTGATATATCTCTTGGAGAAATTTATCAGGTTGCTTTAGCCTCTCTTGATAAAATCTGTGATCAATAAACTTTCTTTAAGAATATGATTAAAGGTGGTCCTATCTTTTAAAAAGCTTGCAAGAAGACTTATCTAAAAATCAAATGCAAGGAGAAAAATGACTCTGATTGTCATATCAAGAAAAAACATCATCATAGGAAATTTTCCTATAAATAGTTTGAGAAATCTTCTAAGTTATAGGGATATCATCGACCATAAAAACGTAAGAAGAGAAAGAGATTTATTTGATTCTTTAAATGCAAACCTCCTCAATCTTAAAAGATTGATCGATGCTTTGTTTGTGGTAAGTCAGGAAATTTTGTAAAATAGTGTCCCAATAAAACCAAAAAGGATATCAGGTTATTGGAATCAATTCAATCAATTCTACGCATTCATTCCACTGATAACCTTGAAGACCTTATTGAGGAACAAACAAGTGAAGATGATGATACAAAGTTTGCTATTTCAATTACTTCCTCTGATGATAACTCCTCTGATTATTTAGTCTTTTATAAGGATGAGTCATTGTACATGCTACAAGAGACATGTTTATCATAAGCTAGTTTATGTTTGTCATCCATATGTCTAGATCCAACTTTTTCGACTAGATAAATATGATAGACCGATAAAAACTATCGGGTTTATGTTCAAGTGGATTCCTTGTATTGAGCTTTATACCTGGAGAAATTTAACCTGATTAGGGATATAAACAACTCCTATCCTCACCCTATGGTGGTTGTTATGATTTGTAATTATCCTCCATTTATTCAAAAACTAGGAGTTTTCACATGCCCCAATGCTCAGTTTAGTTTTAAGTATTCGTATCATTTCTACCTTTAGTGTTCCAGCTACTATTGACATCTTATGAAAATTGTTTATTTTATTTTTGGATTTACACACCTTTGCGTTTCATCACTAGTCTTTCCACTCTAAGTTTTATAGTTTTTAGCTATATCTTTGCATTAGATTTTTCTTAAGTCTAGTTTTCCCTTAGCATTAGCATCAGTTGAAGAAGCTTAAGTTTTAGTTTCTCTTAGAGTGGAGCTATTGTTTTTAATCACGAGACAAGCCATGATTGGGGTAAGTTTTAATCTTATGAACCCTCAATATTCTGCAAGTGCACTATTTATAACGTAGTATTAAAGGTGTTGATCCCACAAGAAAGGAAAGTAATATAATCCTAAAAATCTATGGCTAAAATGATATGAAAATGAAAATAAACAATGCAACGGAAAGTAAATATCAGAATTTAATTCAACCAATTAAATTAGAAGTTAAACACGAAGGAATTAACAATTGAGCAACAAGCAAGCACAATGGAAATCAACCAAAGAATTTACCAAGTTATGGGAAATGGGATTTTTCCTATCATTAATGCTAACCTACCGATTATGTGTTAATAGGGTGTCAGTTCTAGACGATCCTATAGCTGATTATTCTCTCTCGAGTTATAACCATTAAACCCTAATTTATGAACCCTAATTGGATTATGAAATTTGTAATCCCTCACTTAACAAAAGACTCACAACCCTAATTAGATATAATGCATTCTAATAAACTATCAGGTCTCACGCGGGATCTCTCTCCGTATAATTACTAATATGATTAATTTTAGGTTCTATTGAATCACCTAACTCTCATTAATCTAATCCAATTGTTTTTTATCTGATTCACCCTTTTAGTTTACTATCGAATTATGCAAGAAACGTAACAAATCACAATACCCAATTTAAATAATACAGAATCAACTCGGATAACATTAAATCAAAATAAAATCCCGAATAAGAGTTAAAACATCATCATCATTCTACCACCTATCATCATGCAATCCATCCTAACTTTATGCATGAATAAAATTGAAACGAAAAGGAAATAGAAATTTAGAATGAACTATTTGGGAAGGTAGCAGCGTCGAAAACCCTCCTAATCTAGGAAGCACATTGAGACCGCTTCTTCTTCCTCCTCTCTTTCTCTTCCTCTTTCTCTCTTTACAGTTTCCAAAAGTGGTTGAATGAAAACTCCCCTTTTCTACTCACATGATTTTTTATTTAGGGTAACCTAGGGTCTTTTTCAGGGTCCAAAAAGACAAAAAAGTCCCTCAAAAACTTGAGTTTGGAAGCATCCTCGTGTTTGTCTTAACGCTGGCCACGATCGTTGCCTATATTGTAACACCCCAATCCCACCCGACATATGCACATGTGCCCTACAGATACACATGCACCTTGACAAAAGTGGCGTGTTAATTATCTCACCTTCACATTGCTACATGGCATCATAAGTAAAATGAAAAATAACATATTATCTAAAGTCCAAAGATTTCCTCATTTCATATCATAAACCATAATTTACAATGTAGCATTTCATATGGATGCAATGTCAGCCTATCAAAGCTCATAGTTTAGTTTACAAAGTATGCTACATAAATGAGGAAATAAACCAAAAACTAAAATCTAATCTTTTGTCCCCAGCTGATCAACCTTTGAGCTATAACTTGTACTAAAATGCAGTTTTAGTAGCTAAGTCGTCGCTCTATTTTGAACCTGAAATTATCAAAGTTGCAATTTTGGTGAGTTTTGCGAACTTAGTAAAGTAACCATCCTCGATGGTTCACTATTGTCGAACCACATAACAATTAATAACCAAGTTACCACATAATTCACATCAACTTGATTTTTATTAAGTAATATCACATAACACCTTATCACATTTGTCATATTTAAAAAAGAAAACAAAATTCAAACATTTCATCATTTCAGTACAATGTTTGTAGGACATACACATTGAAAAATGATCATATATTTCATAGACAAGTTCTCAAAACATTGCAATCATTCACTTTATTTAGATTATAAGGATATGTTATATTATGAGACTCTATTTCATTTCTTTCATTGTTGTGACAGTGTGCCTTTTTCACTATCCCGTATCCGTTGTGGTTACTGGGCTCTTTCATACTGTCCCTTATCCATTGGGGATACATGGGTCTTTGTACCATTGAGCCTTAGGCTCTAATCACGAATGTCTGAGCTTTAAGCTCTTTTTCACTGGCGACATCAGTTACAACTGCCTTTATATTTCATGCATTGGAATGAAATGCATTCCTCAATTTCAAACATTACACTTGGTCAATTACATTTGCATTCATGTTTTTGTTCATAATAATCATTAGACTAGGTCCAGCATAAACACTCAAGTTGAGAACTATATAGTCAATCTCATTCACATACAAGTAGCACTTTCAATGTTTTAATCATGCATCAAAACTCCTTGGACATTTCATGTCTGGAATTCAGTACACAATTCAATACATATTCATCAATATCAATTTTAATTCAATAATAAACAAAACAAGTCAAGGTGAGACCATCTTAGGTTACTAACAATTGCTCCCTTTTTGCTTATTGCCTTGAAGTTCCGGCAATATATGGAAGTGGTTTCTCTACTTGCTCTTCTATATGCAATCAAATACAATTTCATGTTACCACATTGTTCAGGTAACTGAATATGCTTTTTTTTTAAAAATATATCTTGTAACATACATATTCAATGACATATGTCTGGGTATACTTCTGTAATAAACTGATGCATAGATCAATTGTACTCCATATGTGTCAAAATTCATACACCCATTAACTATTCCAGCTTTCATGTCAACACAACTTTCGGGTCTACATTACATGATCATTATGATAAGAAAGATAATGTATTTCTGTAACAAATTCTTCTAGACAATTGTTCCCCTGTGTGTTAAGTTTCTAATGACTCTAAGATCATACAATTTGGTTTATTATTCTATGAATTATGCTCAAAATACTACAAACTGAGTCCATTTGAAATTTTGGCTAGGGCATGATCATGCATTCAAGTTGCACAACTCATATCTTTCAAGTCCAATATCCAAAAATTACAAAATTTATACCAAGTGAAAGCTCTACAACTTTTTTGAAGACAAGTTTGTCTGATTCGGCCTACATCAATACAATTTATTCGATAACAACAGGATTTTGAAATTCTTAGAGATAGAATTAAAAGCCTACTTCTTTAAGAAAGTTGTAGAAATAAGTGCAATTTAATCAAAATTAAGAATCAACTTATTTGAAAATCTACATATCAAGATATAATCAAAATATCAAAGCATGTTCAATGAAAATATGCCAGTTCATAATATTCGAGCAGACTCCCTCACTTTCATCCAATCAATCTTTTTCAAATCAATTCAGATGGCTCTAAATTTTTATGGAGAGGAAAAACAATGTCTTAGGAATGTATTGGTTCAATTTTCAAGTCATTTAGAGGTCAGGAGACAAAGTTATAGTCAAACAAATCCAAACTATGCAGTTTGAGAAGCACTATTAGCCATGCAACCATAGTTCACGACCATGCACTCCAATTCTAGAAACTGCAGATTCTCTTCATTGTTCGTCCTTTCTTCCACCTACCGCATCATCTCTAATTTATACTCTCCCATTTACCTCTTCATTTCAACTCTCATTTCAATTCAACTTACTCTAAACTAACTCATAACTCAAGATTAAATTCAAACATCTAAAAACCGATGCATACACATATTTCAACATTTTCAAGTTTCTCTCACTATTGTAATTTTGTTTTCAACAATAACAATCTACAAACCAAAAACAGAATCTATAGCCATACGGTTCTACACTACATTTTCTGCACTTTTTCATCATGAACCACAATCTAAAACACATAACCTAATTCCAATTTTTGGCACTTGTCTAAATCTCTTTCAGCTTATCACTACCCTCAATTCATTTCCTACCCAAATTTGACTTCACTAAATTGTCATTTATTCATCACTATCACTGAATTGCTGCTTATCCAACTCATGTAAGCGTTCATTTCCAATCATTACCCATCATCAAAAATCATTTTATAGCACTCAGTAAATCTGAAAACAAAACTTACTTGATTTTAGAAAAATTCCCAGCAGTAAGAAAAGAACAGGTTTCGGTGGATGCAAGAGTAAAATTTGATTTTAGTGGAAATAAAATCAAGAGAATAAAACAGTGTCTAGACTGCCAACTACATAACCAGAGGCATGTAATGATTCGGTGATGGATGAGAGAGTTTTTGTTGTTGGTAATTTTCGGTGAAGAACACCCAAAGAACTAAAAAAAAAATCCTCAACAGAGCACGTGACTACGTGTCTCATTGCATGTAGGTCATTTGTCAATACACATCTCAATCCTTTATGCGAAGCATCACTGTATACTATATATCCACCACTTCCAGATTGAATAGTCAAAACCGGTGTAGTAGTTACCAATGTTTCAACTCCTCAAAGCTCTTCTAACAATCATCATCCCATCTGAATGCTACATTCTTCCTCAGAAGTTTAGTTAGAGGGGTCGAGATTAAAGAAAACCCCTCGACAATTCTCTGATAATATCCAACCAATCTAAGGAAACTACATATTTTAGACACATTCGTTGGAGCCTCCTATTTCATTATTGCCTCAATCTTCATTGAATCCACTTGAATACGTTGTCCATTTACGATATGACCCAAAAACACCACTTAATTCAGCCAAAATTCATATTTACTGAATTTAGCATACATCTATTTTTCTCTCATAATCTGTAAGATCACTCTCAAATGTACAACATGTTCTTCTTTACTCTTTGAATACACCAAAATGTCATTGATAAACACTATCACAAAGCAATACAAGTAAGGCTGAAACACCTTATTCGTCAATGCCATGAATGCAACTGGCGCATTAGTTAACCCAAACGGCATTACTAAGACTTGAAATGCCCATATCTTCTCCTAAAAGCACTCTTTGGTACATTAACCTCTGTTATCTTTAACTGATAATACCCAGACCTCAATTTCAATTTAGTGAACACCTGAGCTCCCTGCAGCTGATTAAATAAGTTATCAATTCTAGGCAACGGGTACTTATTCTTCACTATAACCTGATTCAATTGCCTACAGTCAATACACATTCTCAAAGTGCCATCTTTCTTCTTCAAAAATAGGACTGGAGCTCCCTAAGGTGAAACACTAGGTCTAATGAATCCCTTTTCAAGCAATTCCAGCAACTGAGCCTTCAACTCCTTTAGCTCCACAGGTATCATCCTATATAAAGGAATAGATATAGGAGTAGTACCTGGAACTAAGTCAACTATATTTCTCGATCTGGAGGTAAGCCAAGTAACTCTACGGGAAACACATCCAGGAATTCTTTAACCATAAGAATGTCCTATATATTCTGCTCAACTCTATTATCAATAATGTGAGCTAAATAAGCTTCACATCCCCGTTGCACTAACCTTAAAGCACTCATGAATGAGATCAGTCTGACTGGCACTGTTTGGCTAATACCTCTAAACACTACTCTTGCTTGATTAGGAGTTTCTAAAATTACCTCCTTAGTATAGCAATTCATGATGGCCCTATGAGCAATGAGCCGATCCATGCCTAGAATAACATCTATCTCCTTTATTTGTATCACAATCAAGATTGCTTCCAATTATGCCTGATAAATTCGAATTAAACACTTTTTACAAACTTCTCCTATCACGGTGGTACTACCTATCAGTGTACTCACCTCCAATCCACATCTCAATAATTCTCTATCACAATACAGCCTAGATGCCATATGCAGTGCGATAAACGAATACGTAGATCTAGGATATAGCAATGCAAAAACCTCAAAAGTAAATAATAATAACACACCTGCAACGACATCTGGAGATTCTTGAGCCTCTTGTCTCATCATAGCATAAACTCTGGCCTGAGACTGTAGTTGATTGCTCCACACGTCAGTCTTGACAGAAGAACTCCCAGAGCTCACTCTACCTCTACCACAGCCTCTCTGTCTAGACCCACCCGCTTGACTCTGCTGAACAGTAATTTTTGTCACCATACTTCCTCTTCTTTCAGACTGTGCTCCAAAAATCACAAAATAATCCCTGATCTAATGATCAAGTGAACCGCACTGAAGGCAGACTCCTGTTACCCTCCAGCATTCACCACTGTGCTTCTTCCCACATTGCTCACAAGTTAGCAACTGACCCGATATTGCACCTTTATTATTACCAGACTGAACAGAACTACATCTCGGTCTGAACCCCGACTGTTTTGATCCAGTCGGTAGTCTGAAAGCTCGGGTCTGATGCTTATTAAACCTTCTGCTAGAACCTCCCTGAAATTCACTAAGCCTTTTTAGTCTAGACTCTGATTGTCCCTCAACAATTGCTCTATTCAGATCGAGGCTGCTTTGAGCTCAATGAAATTGTTTAAGTTAGTAAGAGTAAGCCTTGTCCAAATCTCCATGCTCAACCCATCTTCCAATCTCCGGCACTTGTCTTCTTTAATAGAAATCAAGCCAATAGCATATCCCATCAGCTCATTGAATTGAATCTCATATTCTGCCACAGACATCCTGCCCTACTTCGGATCCAGAAATTCCTTCATCTTTCTGTCCAGGTAGATCTTGGGCATATAATTCTCTTTGAAGCTTCTTAGAAAATCCTCCCATCTCAATCTACAAAGCCTGACCGTACTACCTGGAATAGTTTTCCACCATTGGTAAGCTGGGCCTTGCTATAAAGATACTACATAGTCGAACCTCTTGTCCGACTCACATTCTATCTGATCAAAGACTCTCTATCCTCTCTAGCCATCTCTCGGCCTTTGCATGGTCTGCACTTCTGTAGAAGTTTACAGTCCCCTACTTTCGCAATTTGTTGTACCTCCTTTCTCTTTTCTCAGGCATTCTTGAAGGCATTCCATCAGGTCGAGACGCAAACGACTCTCTACTAGCTCTTTCTGATCCTAGGTCAGCTGAGTGTTCCATTTGATCGCTTATGTCAAATAACCTATAATACATAATAATTTCAATTACCATCCAAAATTTTCACAACATTTCATACCTAACATTTCTACATATCCCTATGGATGCCAACCATGCTCTGATACCACCAACTGTAACACCCCAATCCCACCCAACACATGCACATGCACCCTATAAATACACGTGCATATGCCCAACAGAAGTGGCATGTTAACTATCTCACCTTCACTTTACTACATGGCATCATAAGTAAAATGAAAAATGACACATTATTTAAAGTCCAAAGATTTCCTCATTTCATATCATAAACCATAATTTACAATGTAGCATTTCATATGGATGCATTGTCAGCCTATCAAATCTCATAGTTCAGTTTACAAAGTATGCTACATAAATGAGGAAATAAACCAAAAACTAAAAACTAATCTTTTGTTCCCAGCTGACCGACCTTTGAGCCATAACTTGTACCAAAATGCAGTCTTAACAGCTAAGCCGTCACCCTATCTTGAACCTAAACTTATCAACGTTGCAATTGTGGCGGGTTTTGCAAACTCAGTAAAGTAATCATCCTTGATGGCTCACTCTTGTCAAACCACATAACAATTAATAACCAAGTTACCACACAATTCACATCAACTTGATTTTTATCAAGTAATATCACACAACACCTTATCACATTTGTCATATTTAAAAAAAACAAAATTCAAACATTTCATCATTTCAGTATAATTTTTGTAGGACATACATATTGACAAATCATCACATATTTCATACACAAGTTCTTAAAACATTGCAATCATTCATTTTATTTAGACCATAAGGATATGCTATGTTATGAGACTCGATTTCATTTCTTTCATTGTTGTGACAGTGTGCCTTTTTCACTATCCCGTATCCGTTATGGATACCGGGCTCTTTCATACTGTCCCTTATCCATTGGGGATATAGGGCTCTTTGAACACATTGAGCCTGAGGCTCTAATCACGAATGTCTGAGCTTTAAGCTCTTCTTCACTAGTGACATCAATTACAACTGCCTTTATATTTCATGCATTGTAATGAAATGCATTCCTTAATTTCAAACATCACATTTGATCAACTAAATTTGCATTCATGTTCTTGTTCACAATAATCATCAGACTAGCTCCGGCATGAACACTCAAGTTGAGAACCATGTAGTCAATCTCATTCACATATAAGTAGCACTTCCAATGTTTTAATCATGCATCAAAACGCCTTGGACATTTTATGTCCAGAATTCAGAACACAATTCAGTACACATTCATCAATATCAATTTAATTCAATAATAAACAAATCAAGTCAAGGTGAGACCATCTTAGGTTACTAACAATTGCTCCCTTTTTGCTTATTGCATTGAAGTTCCGGCAATATCTAAAAGCGGTCGCTCTACTTGCTCTTCTATATGCAATCAAATACAATTTCATATTACCACATTATTCATGTAACTAAATATGCATTTTTTTAATGTATCATGTAACATGCATATTCAATGACATATTTCTAGGTATACTTCTGTAATAAACCGATGCATAGATCAATTGTACTCCAAATGTGTCAAAATTCATACACCAGTTAACTATTCCAATTTTCATGTCAACACAACTTTCGGGTCTACATTACATGATCATTATGACAAGGAAAATAGTGTATTTCTGTAACACATTCTTCTGGACAATTGTTCCCTTGTGTCTTAAGTTTCTAATGACTCTAAGATCACACAATTTGGTTTTTTATTCTATGAATTATGCTCAAAATACTACAGATTGAGTCCATTTGAAATTTTGGCTAGGGCATGATCATGCATTCAAGTTGCACAACTCATATCTCTCAATTCCAATATCCAAAAATTACAAACTTTATACCAAGTGAAATCTAAGATAATAAGCTATAACTTTTGTGAAGACACCTTTATGTAATTCAGCCTACATCAATACAATTTATTCGATAACAACAGGATATGATTTCTATCTCGGGTAGTACTACAGCCTAAGTCAAGACTTAATTTCATGCCAAATTGTGAAATTCTGAGAGACAGAATTAAAAGTCTACTTCTTCAAGAAAGTTGTATCCATAAGTCTCTAATTTAATCAGAATTAATAATCAACTCATTTGGAAATCTACAGATCAAGATATAATCAAAATACAAAAGTATGTTCAATGAAAATATGCCAGTTCATCATATTCCAACAGACTCCCTCACTTTCATCCAATCAATCTTTTTCAAATCAATTCAGATGGCTCTAAATTTTTATAGAGAGGAAACAAAATGTCTTAGGAATGTATTGGTTCAATTTTCAATTCATTTGGAGATCGGGAGACAAAGTTATAGTCAAATGAATCCAAACTGTGCAGTTTGAGAAGCACTGTTAGCCATGCAACCATAGTGCACGACCATGCACTCCAATTCCAGAAACTGCAGATTCTCTTCCTTCTTCTTCCTTTCTTCCACCTACCCCATCATCTCTAATTTATACTCTCCCATTTACCTTTTCATTTCAACTCCCATTTCAATTAAACTTACTCTAAACCAGCTCATAACTCAAGATTAAATTCAAACATCTAAAAACCAATACATACACGTATTTCAACATTTTCAAGTTTCTCTCACTACTATAATTTTGTTTTCAACAATAACAATCTACAAACCAAAACAAAAACTATAGTCATACGGTTCTACACCACATTTTCTGCACTTTTTCATCATGAACCACAATCCAAAACACAGATCCTAATTCCAGTTTTTGGCACTTGTCTAAATCTCTTTCAGCTTCTCACTACCCTAATTACATTTTCTGCCCAAATTTTACTTTACTAAATTGTCATTTATTCATCACTATCACCAAATTGCTGCTTATCCAACTCTTGCAGGCATTCATTTCCAATCATTACTCATCATCAAAAATCATTTTACAATACTCAGTAAATCTAAAAACACAACTTACTTGATTTCAAAACAATTCCCAGCAGTAAGAGAGAAACAGGTTTTGATAGATGCAAGAGTAAATTTTGATTTTAGTGGAAATAAAATCAGGAGAACAAAATAGTGTCTAGACTGCCAACTACACAACCAGAGGCATGTAATGATTCAATGATGGATGAGAGAGTTTTTGGTGTTGGTAATTTTCGGTGAAGAACACCGAAAGAGCTGAAAAAAATCCTCAAAAGAGCACGTGACTAAGTGTGCTCATTGTATGTGGGCCATTTTTCAAACATAAAAGGCTACCACGTGCCACTCTTCCTTTTGTCTCTTTTTTTTCCAAAATATCCCAAATTTTTTAGAAATTATCTAAAATTCACTAAACATTCTGAAATAATTGCAATTCTCTCCTAATAAATTTTCAACACAAATAACCCACAATTCACATTTTAATCGCATTTATAATTCAATTATACCTAGAAAATGTCAATGAATACATGTACAATTATTTCATGAATATCAACACAATTGACATATTTAAATATGCTATATGATATATGAAATGCACTTCTAATTTCTCAGTTTACACCATTCCGGGGTCCTAGCCCCTAACATGGGATATTAGGACGTTACATATATGACACAATCATGGCCCTTGAGTAAGCTCTTTTTCATGATCGTGGAACGCAAGCCACGATCGTGGGCCAATCCTGGTGCTTCTGTCACAATCGTGGGCATATGTTATAGCCCGGTTCCCTCATAAACTCCTCCGTTCTTTGATATTGATCCTGAAATACTAGCAAACACATCAAGGTACCTCAAAAACATAATATTTAAGCTCAAATGCCTATACTAACCCATAAAACACTTAAAACACAAATAATTAACAAACTAACACAATTCTAACCTAAACACATACTAAATGATCGAATTAACGGCTAAGCACATATCAAACTATACCCTAAAACATGTTGCAATTTACACTTATCAACATCTCCACACTTACACGTTTGCTTGTCCTCAACCAAACAAAACAACAAACAACAAAAAAGCACAAAGCACATAATGCAATAATGAGCATTAGCATCAACTACACGAAACAAATTTATCTTTAAACATAATCATTCAAGTTGTTCCAAATTATTAACATGTAAAATCTACGTCTAGGAACTTTGGACTAAATATACATATTAATCAAAACATAAATGTCAAGTTTATTCACCCCTTTCAATTGTATACACAGATTGTTAATTATTTGGTTAATCGAACTTTGTAACTAATCCTAAGTATGTTTTTATGAAAAGTTAAGCTACTTACAAGTTTGATGGGTTTTTATTAGAAAACATTCATTTTTTACTTTTTATGGACATGGACCAAGTCTTTTTACACAGAGGAAAACATTGAATGTCGATCCAGTTACTTGACTAAGTCATGTTTTTAGTAAGTTGCTTGGATGGAACTTCATTATAGTCTTTTGACGTAAAGGCACACATTTGTGATGTGTGTCGATCTGGTTACTCAGTTACATCACTTTCTGAACTGGCTACTAGCTCTATTCATAACATGAAGGCCAGTGGAATAGTTATTTATTTAAAATTTACAAAAAAAATTTTTGCCTACCTTGTTGCTTTAACTACTCATTTTTAGGAAAAACACTAGCAAAACTACTTAGTTGAAAGACCTAAAATTATGAATGAATGTGACAACTTAATTATAGGGTAATAAACTAACACTGAATCCTAATTAACTTGCATATTTTAGCCAAAGAACCCAGTTCATTAATTTCACAAGCTAATGACTTTTTACAACCTAATAGATTATGTTCAAAATTAAATCAATTTTTTTTCATCTAAGCCATCGATGCATTCACATAATTCACAATATGCAACCTAAACACACTAATATAACAATACGCAAAATTCACACTCAAAGAAAAACACACAACCCTCTCCATACTTGGACAACACATTGTCCTCAATGTGAGAAGGAGGCATACAAACACACAAAAAGGGGAAATCAAACACAATATATGAAAAGCAAAAACAACAATAGGAACTAAATGGGTTAGAACATGAACTCATGGTGATTGAGGTAAGGATGGTGTCGGAGGTGGCAGTTGTACGCCTTGAGCTTCAAAGTGTCAATAAAGTCGTCGTATATCTCAGCTCGATGTATATGTCAGCTTTGACGTCATTGTGTACGGGCCATCTCCTTCATCATCCTAGAGTTTTTCGCAAATGTGTCTGTCAGTGTTTGGGTGTTGGCGAAAATTGCATCGAGCACCTTCTTCCAACCAGGTTCTTCTGTTGCTTCTTCCTCTTTAGACTCCTTGCTAATCGAGCCTTCTTCTGGCTGCTGAGGTGACGTTGCGCTAAAACTTGCCTGACTACCTATGATCTTCACATGAGATTTTTGGCTGATGTCCCGGAGTTCCATGTTATGGACCTTAAGATTTCAGAATGCCATAAGTGATGCTGATTTAGAAACTCAGGGCAGTGGATGAGTAGACCACTACAATCCACACCATAGTACTCATCAATAGTAAAAACCAAGTAACTCATACCTAAATTGTTGCTCCTTTTACATAAAGTTGCAATAATAGCATTTAAAACATGTGTGAAGGTGCACACTAAGATGTTGTGATCTATGCACCATAATAGAAAAAGTTCCTTCATTGAACATGTTAAGTCAAGAAGACTTCACTTCTTTTATTGATTTTGATGAAAGTCAAATAATAATAATAATAGAAGTGTGTGAACTATTTTGATGAATTTGTTAAGTGTGCAGATAAACATAAGTGGCACAAATCATTAAATCAAGACGATACTTGAGTAAAAACTGAATAAGACAGATCAGACGAAGTGATCAAGTCTAAGACATCAGATGAAGCATATGAATCTAAGCAAATCGATGTAATTAAAGATTACATGACTCAACTAAAAACAGACTTTAGAAGACTCCACAAGCAGATTTCTCAAGAAGACCATTGAAGATTTAGGTTATAAATATTAATTATACTCGTAGACTTCAATAAGAATTTTGAATGTACAAAAATACTCAAGAGAAATTCTGTGCTCAAGTGCTTATCCTGTGAAAAATATTCTAAGAGAAAAGAAAGAAAGAAAGACAGCAAATACATCTGTAATGTGAGTGTGAAAACTCAAACAATATCTTTTCAAGAGAAAGGAAGGCTAGAGCCTGAAGAGGCTAAGGAAGCAGATAAAGAATACTTTGTGAAAGAGACCTGAAGAGGCT
>JANZXP010000006.1:25602939-25624151 GCA_027576715.1 Erythroxylum flavicans
CTATTTTCTGCTTAGTCTATCTTCTGAGTCTATCTTCTGCTTAGTCTATCTTCTGCTTAGACTATCTTCTGCTTAGTCTATCTTCTGAGTCTATTTTCTGCTTAGTCTATCTTCTGAGTCTATCTTCTGCTTAGTCTATCTTCTGCTTAGACTATCTTCTGCTTAGTTTATCTTCTTCTTCTATCTTCCGCTTCATCTATCTTCTGCTTCGTCTATCTTCTGCTTAGTCTATCTTCTGAGTCTATCTTCTGCTTAGTTTATCTTCTGGGTCTATCTTCTGAGTCTATCTTCTGGGTCTATCTTCTGCTTAGTCCGACTTCTAGGTCTATCTTCTGCTTCGTCTATCTTCTGCTTAGTCTATCTTCTGGGTCTATCTTCTGCTTAGTCTATCTTCTGCTTAGTTTATCTTCTGGGTCTATCTTCTACTTAGTCTATCTTCTGGGTCTATCTTCTGCTTCGTCTATCTTCTGCTTAGTCTATCTTTTGCTTAGTCTATCTTCTGCTTCTTCTACTTTCTGCTTAGTCTACTTTCTGCTTCGTCTATATTTTTACTTATATGACCATAACTTCTTCTCTAGATCTCCAAATGATCTTATTTTTAAACCAATAGATTCCTGACACAATGTTCTATCCCTCCATAAACTTTTGTAGCATTCTAAATTGAATTGAGAAATATTGATCAAATCAAAGTGTGGAATCTGTTGGAACGGTGAAATAGGATTTTCTTCCTGAACACCCTTTGATATTTTGATTATAACTGGATCTATAGGATTCCAAATAAGACGCTTTTTAATTTGGAGTAAACTAGAGATATAGGCTTACAAATTGTTTTAAGAAGTCTAATTTTGATTCTTTCTCTAAGATATTGAATTTTTGGATGGAAATTGTACGTAGTATAATGTTTTTGATTGTGAACAACCCGATAATGTTGGAGGTATATCTTCTAAATTTTTGAACCAAATTGAGTGATTTTGATGTCAATGAAAAGATAAGACATAGAGGAACACGTTTCTAGAAGATAGTATGATCAAATTACATCAGTTTCACTTTCAAATTGAATGTGAACAATAGACCTTAAAGTGAGACTTGGATAAAAAATCTGAAGTGAGTCAATAAGAAATGAATTGAGATTCTAATAGTCTTAGTCAGACATAAACCTAAGTATAAATTGTACTTAGATAAGTTTTGATATGAAAATGATTTTTGATGAATGAAATTGATGGGAAGATACCTGGGTTGTCATGAATATGCATTGTACACAATTCATTTCATACATGTGCATTATTAAACACTCATAATTTTTCAAATTGTGATATATATATAGATGATGTTTGATATAGAGGAGCAATTGGAACGTCAACCTCCAGACGTTGCTGGAACTTCTAGGCATTAGCTTCGGGAGCAACTAGTGAGTAGACCTAGATGGTCTCATTCCACTGTTTGTTTTGTTAGACTTTCTGTTTGTTGTGTTTGACTTTTGGTATTGATTGATTTCTGAATGATTGTGTAATTGGTGATTGATTATATTGGTTTCCGAACAGGAGGTCCGATGATTGTGATGTTTGTTCTAGATATTGAAGTACTCATTGAATGTGAATTGGATGAACTAAGTGTACGTAACTAATTGTTAAATTTGTTCTAAAAGTGCATTTGCATATGAATGAAAGTGTGATTCTCAACTTTAATGTTGAATGCCGGACTAAGGTCCGAGGATATGGGAAAGTGATTAAATGACATTATGCAAATGTGAGTGATGCATTCCATCTCATAAATGCATGAAATATAATGGCAGTTGTGACCGTAGGAGCCACTGATCAGAGCTTAAAGCTCAACGAGTGAAAAAGAGCCTCGAGCTCAAAAGTGATTCAGAGCCTCAGGCTCAACGCTTAATGAGCCCTATATGGGACTGTTTTAATGAGCCGTATATGGGACAGTTATCAATGAGCCCTATATGGGACAGTTTAGGTACTCAGTCACAACAAAATAACAAATAGAAAGTGGGTCTCATGTGCACTGCATATACATTATATGGTGATTAAATTGTACTGAATGTGAAGTATGAAAGGTGTAATGATGTGAATTATGTGTTACGTGATTGGGTGAGCCATCGATGATAGTCACTCATTGAGTTAGCAAAACTCATCCAAAATTTGCAAATATTTTTCAGGATTGGAAGAATACCCCATTAGGTAAACGGGAGTATATTTACTGCATGCAATGAAAAAGATAGAGGTCGGGATCAGTTCGCGTTTGCATTGCATTTCCTAATTTGTATTGAATTGTTATTCTGCAACTTTTTGTATAAAATTGTATTCCGAACAACTAAAGTGTTTATATTGTGAAAAAGGGCCTAAATGGCCATTGAAATTTCTGATGATTGTACTGCTATGATTGAAAAAGTTTATGAAATAAAGTGGGTCCGATTTGGTTATGAATTTTTTTTGCGTATCATGTTTGTGGCTTAAAACAAAAGAAAAATTTTATACCGATTTTTGAGTGATTGCCTGCTCTAGCATGCCACCCTCGAAGGGCATAAGCTCAGACATCACCCATCGATGTCCAGTTCGGGTTTTGCGGGAGTGGGGTGCTACACTTTCTGCCAAAGAACTTCTATTTTTAGAAACAGAACAACTCAAAAGTTTACCTCTTAAGTCATCAATTGAAGAACCTTTGTATTTCAGACCATAAAAGGCTATTGCATCCATCATAGGTTGATAATAGTAAGATTGAGAAGCATTGAATGATAAACCTGTATCATACCACCATCTAGCTACTGCCATATTGACATTGTGAGTCGCATCTCTTGATAGCATTGCATTACGAATTGAAGGTTGGGCTCCAGCAGTTATTCATAATGCAAAGAAACTAGTCACCTGCCTTCTTCTCTTCTTCACATCAGGTTCAGATACTTCTTCTTGAGCCTGAGATGAAACACTACCAGTACTACTATCACCACTATCATTACCACTATCACCTTCAACATTTCCATAATTACCATGGAAACTAGAAAATGAACTTCTACTACCAATTTCAAAATTCAACATTTCCCTTCTATCTCTCTCATGTTGATATTCATCAACCAATATTTTCATTTGCCACTTCACTTCATGACTTACTTTTTTACAAGATTCTACATCTCCTTTAACCCCAGCTAAATGCTTCTTCAATCGAGTGATTCCTCCACCTTTCAAATGCTTGTTACAAAATAAGCAAATTGTATGATTCTTCATACTTGGGATTAATACAGTATGAGCCCAAAATGAATCATTATATCTTCCTAAAGTAGTTTGATCAAAAGTAGTTAAACTTCCTTACATTTATCTGTAACAAAAATATGAAGATGTTCGTTTTGTAAGAAATTAATCCTTTAGTAGTTTTATCAACAAAATTAGAAGTGCTAATGCTAAGTCCTTCATAAGGCAATGATATGTAAAGAACCTCCCAAACTAATACCACATAGTTTTTTTTTATTAATTGTCCTCTTACAATAATCAAAATAGATCAAGAAGGTTAGAGATAATAAAATATTCCACTGTAAATTTGAATAAGATTATTAGAATTAAATTGAAATTTAAAAACTAGTATACATCGTAAACATTGCACTTACATTTAAAAACTAATTGTTGCCTTTCTATATGAATATGATGTCATTTGAGCTCTTTAAATTTAGGTTCTTTTGTGTATGTTTAGACAAATTTTCTTTTCTTCAGGTAATGTAATTGCACTTACACAGCTACATGCTTGTGTTTATATAAACTTGGTCAAATATAGGAACAACCAAATTTGAATTATAAGCAATAGGGTCATTATTAAAAAAAACACTACTAAAAGTTATAACCAGAATTTACTAAAGCATGAATGGATCTTCTTAATTTTCTGTTTTTATTTTCAAATTTAGAA
This sequence comes from Erythroxylum flavicans, assembly GCA_027576715.1. Classification (NCBI taxonomy): domain Eukaryota; kingdom Viridiplantae; phylum Streptophyta; class Magnoliopsida; order Malpighiales; family Erythroxylaceae; genus Erythroxylum; species Erythroxylum flavicans. The sequence goes on from JANZXP010000006.1 coordinate 25,606,840, forward strand.
AACAAAATTTGTTTGTTTCAAAGTTCAAAGCACAAATGAACTAAACCATTACAATTTACCACATAACAATATACGGCTTTCATATTTTCAAACCACAAATGAACCAAACCAACAAATACAGCTTTCATATTTTCATCACCATTCAATTCCAAACCAACCACAAACATACGACTTTCATTTTTTTATTACCAAAACTAAAAACCAACTGAAACATTGCCAACTTCAAATCCAATCCAACTCCAATTCTTCAACCAACGACAAACAATTAACCAGAAACAATCATCAATCCTTCACAATTTCATTCGATTAACCAGAAACAATCACAATTCACAAAACAAATAATTAATCATAAACATTCTAATAGAAACTGGAAAAAAACACACCCAAACCAAAAAAAATCACAATCGGTGATGGGTTGAGATCTGGGTATTATTCCCAGATCCAACAGCTAGTTTGTTGCATCGGAGATTGGAGAGGGAGAGCAAAGTTGATGGTGGTTGGTCGCGGAGGATGGTTGATGGTTCGGTGGCGACAAGTGACGTCGCATGGTGGAGGAAGATGTCTGAAGTTTGGAAGATGATGCCGCATGGTAGAGGAGCAGTAGAGCACTGCCGGAGAGCACCGCTAGAGCACGACCATCGCCAGGTAGTGGAGAGGATGACGAGAGGAGAGCGACAGAGAGAGGATCTTCATTGAGAGAGAGAGCAAAATTGAAAAATGAGAAGCAGAGACGTAGATGCGTCCGAGGGGGGTTATTTATTTTTTTGCAAATTGTTCCTCAAGCTTTGGAAATTCAAGGTACTAGCCCGGTAAATTTCGGTATTGTGAGTAATGACCGATACTAGGAAAAAACACCTAGTATCGACTGGTACAAACAACACAAATACCGTTCTATTTTTCTGCCAGTACGGACCGATATTCGTATCCCTACCACAAAGTGGTCTTCAGTTACCAACTAGATTGGAAGATTTTGTGATAGGTACTAATAATGATCTATTTGATGAAAAGAATATCAATTTTGCTTTATTTGTAAACTGTAAACCAGTTAATTATAAGGAGGCATCAAATGACTTAAAATGGAGAAAATCCATGAATGAAGAAATATATGCAATTGAAAAGAATGACACATGGGAATTAACATATTTGCCCACTGATAAAGAGCCTATAGGAGTAAAGTGGGTGTCTAAAACAAAGGACAACCTAATGGTGAGATTGACGGTTTTAAAGTTAGATTAGTTGTAAAAGGATATAAGCAAAAACTAGATATTGATTACTTTGAAGTATTTGCCCCTGTTGCGAGATTGGATACTATTCACATGATTATCTCCCTCTTAGCTCAAAATAACTAGAAGATTTATCAAATGAATGTAAAATCTAGTTTTTTAAATGGAACTTTGGAAGAGGAAGTATATGTTAAGCAACTTGCAGGGTATGAAATTAAAGAAAAAGAAAATAAGGTTTACAAATTAAAGAAAGCACTGTATGGATTTAAGCAAGCACCAAAAGCATGGTATAAAAGAATTGATTCATACTTCATAAAGCATGATTTTGAAAGATGTCCTTTTGAGCATACTTTATACGTTAAATTTGTTGAGCCTAGTGATATTCTAGTTATGTGTCTTTATGTTGGTGATTTAATTTTTATTAGAAACAACCCAAATATGATTGAAAAATTTAGGAAGGTTGTGGTAAAATCATTTGACATGACAGACTTAGGTCTAATGTCTTATTTTCTTTGAATAAAGGTAATTCAATAAGATGATGGAATTTTTATTTCTCAAAGGAAGTATGCGAATGATATTTTGAAGAAATTTAAGATGGAGAATTCAAAACCAACTCTCATTCCAGTTGAAGAGAAATGGAAACAAATAAAACAAGATAAAGGGAAACCTATAAATTCAACTTACTACAAGAGTTTAATTGGAAGTTTGGGGTGTTTAACTGCAATCAAACTATATATAGTTTTTGGAGTTGGATTACTTAGTAGATTCATAGACAAGCCTCATGCCTGTCATTTACAACGAGAAAAGCGAATTTTTCGATATATGAAAGGTACTTTAATGAAGGAATTTTTATACAAGTATAAATTATATGAATCTTGTAGGTTACATAGAAAGTGATTAGGGTGGAGATACAGAAACAAGAGAAAACACATTAAGGTATGTTTTTCATCTTAATACTGGCACAATATCATGATCTTCGAGGAAACAACTCTTGGTTGCACTATCTACAGTTGAAAGCAGAATACGTTGCAACAACTAGTTGTGCTACACAGGCAGTATGACCAAGAAGAATGATTGAAGTACTGCATCAAAGATAAGATGCTCCAACAGAATTATTCAGTAATAATAAGTTCACAATAGCACTATGCAAAGATCCAGCTTTTCACGGGAGACCCAAGCACACAGACATTTGGTTTTATAAAATTCTCGAACTAGTAACTAAAAAGGAAGTAGTGATTAATTATTATCATGCTAAAGAACAAGTTGTAGATATTTTTACTAAAGCACTGAAGTTATAGTTATTTCACAAACTGAAGAAATTATTGGGGATGATAAATTTCTACTAAGGAGGTTTTTTAAGTGTTAAGACTCTATTATTTTATTATTATTTGTTTCCTATAAAAAGAAGGATAACCGAGCCAATATTGAGATATTGTATTTTAGGATTGAGTTAATTCTTCTCCTTTTCTCTCTCTCTCTTTTTTCTCATGCATCTATGTGTGAGTGTATTATTTTATTTGATAGCAAACTTTGTGCCCGTGTCTAAATTCCGTAATTATTCTTAATATATTTTTGATGTACATTATTAAGTGTAAATCTTGTCAAGTTTTTAATATAAAAATAACAGAAAAGGTATTTAATAAAAAATGATCATAAATAGAACATAAAAATAACAGAAAAGGTATTTAATAAAAATGATCATAAATAGAGGAATTAAATCATACATTCACAAAGAATGAGGGAGAGTGTAGAAAAGCAAAAGCTTGGGAAGAAAGAAATGCATTGGCCACAAAAGGACAATACAATAATATTTAGAGTAGTTAAGACGATTCGTAACAAAAAGATGTGATAGATCCCCACGGAACTAATTCATTTAAGGTTTGGTCCCGGTCAGAATATCACACCGCATCAATTTAAAACACACGTAAGTCGAAGGCCGCCGTTTGCTTTCAAACTAAAAAACGTGAAACATACAATGTATATATGAAATTGAAATAAAAGTCTCAGATCTTATTATATATACTTAACTCAGTTTTTACATAAATAAAGAAAAGAACAAGGGGCATTAATTTCATGTTGCATATATATAAGTATTTTATATCTGGGGAAGAATAGAAGAAGTCCATTTTGTTACAAAATCCTCTTTTCTTTCTGCTTCTTCGGAGTTCTGATAGGTAATGTGGAGCTCCCTTTTGTTTATGCAATTACGTATAGTTGAATGTAAGCTAATATGCGGTATGGGGTATTTGCAGTTGCAGGGAAATGGAAGCGGCTGCCGTTGGTTCTTGTGCTTCTATCAGTAGATTTGGTTTCGCAGCCTCCCCTCCGCCTGCCCTTCCGCGTTTCCGTCACTTCCCCATCAAGGTACCTTACCTACGCTACTATTACTTCAAGTTTTTTACTCATCATCTGCAATTTCTTTTTTTCTGTTGCGTTCTTCACTAGTTTGTTTAGCTTCTGTTTGCTCGAGGGAGGAAACCTTAGTTTTTATTTCTGATATTGACTGTTTCAAGAGTTTTTAACTTGACAACAAATTTTCTTCAAGAAAAAGAAGAAGCTCATGGAAATGAAATCTTGGTATTTTTGGAGAGCTAATTCTTGATTCCTCCTGCTCCCTGCTTGACTTGACATTCTTTGAGTTTCAGCATTCTTATTCATTTTCACACACAAAGTCGGCGCTTAGTGGAGTCATTTCTACAAGAAAAGGATACATGGTGGTGAGAGCGTCATCGTATTCATCATCATCAACTCCTTCAGATTCCGCTGGATCAATGGCTTCATTTGCTCCACTTCAGTTGGAGTCTCCAGTTGGGCAGTTCTTGTCTCAGATCTTATCAAGTCATCCCCATCTTGTGCCAGCAGCTGTTGAGCAGCAGCTGGAACAGCTTCAATCTGATCGTGATGCTGACCAACACAAGGAAGACTCTTCTGCTTCTGCCACTGATCTTGTTTTGTACAGGTGAGTTGCATGATGTTGTACCATGATTATGGTTTTCATCTCCTACTTGTTGTGATGCCCAGTTGTATCTGATGATACATCTTCTGCTATTATCAGGAGAATTGCTGAGGTGAAGGCCAATGAAAGGACAAAGGCTTTGGAAGAGATCTTGTACGCATTGGTTGTGCAGAAATTTATGGATGCAAATGTGTCCTTGATACCTACTATAGCTCCTGTAGTGGCGGACCCATCTGACCAAGTGGACACCTGGCCAAGCCACGATGACAAACTAGAGAGACTTCATTCGCCTGAAGCTTGTGAGATGATCCAGAATCATCTAGCTCTCATTTTGGGAAACCGATTGGGAGATAATACCTCTGTGGCAGAAATAAGTAAACTCAGGGTTGGCCAGGTCTATGCTGCTTCTGTCATGTTTGGATACTTCCTGAAGCGAGTCGATCAACGGTTTCAGCTTGAGAAGACAATGAAAATCCTTTCAAATGCTGCGGATGATGGAGAGATTGAGCAGAATATGAATCCTACTGGTAGACTAGATGAGTCATCCCATCCTGAAGCATTTGCTGGTGGCATAAGTCCAGGTGGATTTGGCCATGGTATGAAGGCCTCTCGACTACGAACTTATGTGATGTCTTTTGATCAGGAGACACTTCAACAATATGCAACAATAAGATCCAAAGAGGCTGTTAGCATACTTGAAAAGCACACAGGGGCCTTGTTTGGAAGACCTGAGAACCTTGTTACACCCCAAGGAACTATAGATTTTTCCAAGGATGAACAGATCAAGATCAGCTTTGGTGGTCTGAAGAGACTTGTTCTGGAGGCTGTGGCTTTTGGTTCTTTCCTGTGGGACGTGGAAAGCTTTGTGGACTCGAGGTACCATTTTGTTCTGAATTGAACATTGTTTACTTCCAAGCATTCAGAAGCAAAGTAGTGGATATAGAACCGACCTTACCAAAAAGTTTGAGTGTATATTTGTCAATGCCTACCAAGTAATGTCATGTAACTTGTCTGTACATAGCTTTTAATACTGTGCTTTCTTAGTTTCTGTTCTACACTCCTGCACATGGAAATTTATGTTAAATTCAACCAGATATTTGGTGTCTATTGAAGCTACTTATTCTAGACTTTAATTTATTTTTGTGTCTATGTGCTGAAATCTTGTGAATTTTGGTGTTTGAAAGTAAACCTTTTTTACATATGCAAGTGTGATGTAGCTTAGGTGAAGTCGCGATGTAAGGAAAATCGGGGCATAGGGAAGGAGTAAGGTGAGTTGGTTATGGAAAGAAAAATGGGATCTAAGGAAGTAACGCAAGTTTGTTTTGGTAGAATAAGATTAGAGGTTTGTAGATTGCTGGCTGAATGAAAGAAGTCAGTCACTTTTCTCACCAGCCCTGATCAAAATTTCTTCAGCAAGCCAAGTGGAGTGAGTTTGGCCTGAAATTTTGTGGACTTGGGTTGGTGAACTGTAAACATGATACATCTGAAGGGTCTTGGCACTGTTTTGTGTATGAATCTCTCTAGTTTGGTAATTACTTGTAGTACTTAGTAGTCAATGACAAGCGATTCATTCTAAGCTTCTTTGTAACTAAAAGGATGATGAATGTTTGAATTTGCCGCGTCAGGCACGGAAACTGATATGCATGGAGCAATAACAAAGAGAATGGGTTGGTATTCTTGTTATTTTCTTCATAGGTTCAGTTTTGTCCTGGAATTCTGCGCTTATGTTTAGTCCTGTGAACTTTAGATATCAGGATTGTAGAATTGCAAGGACCAGGAAGGCTTCTTTATTGAATGGAGAAGGCTTGTTTATACGGCCAATGAGATGATTACAATCAAGTTGAATAGCATGCTCATGAATGAATATAAGTTTGAATAGCATGCTCATGAATGAATATTACAAACAGTAACTTTAGCCCTATACCATTATAGGAAAATCGGGAATCAGTTTTCCTCATATCTCTATAATGCTTCCAGTCTATGATGACTGATGAAGCACCTTTGTTGTGTGCCATGTGTGTATGATGTTGCCCAAGACATCATAGAAAGCAATCTGGGTTTCGTTTGCATTTAATTGCACAGACATGAAACCTTGTCCATCGTAATAGAACTTTAGACCTCCTCTGTTCCTATCTTTAACATCTCCCCTCCATGCCTTGGATCCTGCTCCGCTAGTTAGAAATTGTAGCAGGCTGCAAAATGCCTTAAGTTTACCCATTTCTTCGCCAACTAACTCAGATAGCAACATTCATAATATATCAGCCTTTTACCTTTGCGTGTCGGCTATATGCTCCAGACAATGGTCATGACCATTCATATAAAAGTCAACATTGTTGGCCTAAAAATACATAACCAACTTAGCTAAACAAGTAGTGCTAAATAGTAAATACATGTTCCATTTATGTCATATACCTCGAGGACTGGAAGAAGATTCTCTACGAGTTCTTTGGTGTCCCCATGATGGCCAATGCTCCTAATACCATGATGCCCAACAACAATTTTCCACTTTGCGCTTGATTTCTTCAATGCCATGTCTAAATCCTAATTTCAACTTTATTAATTAGTTGATAGTTGATAATAACGACAATTATTGGAAACAAGTGTTCTAATAGTATGTCGAGGGTTTATGGATGGAAATATTAACTTTACTGGGTAATATTTCGTATAGTATATTAACATAACCAATTGAGATCTGCAATTATAAAGTATGTTATATAGAATTACCTGTGTAAGACCTGTAATGTAAGCCTTGCGAGATCCAATTCCTCGCCAGTCATATCTGTGACCTTCTGGGTCAATGAAATAGGATTTGACGAACGGGGTGGTGTCCACAAAGAATAGTTCAGCCAATCCTAGAAAAGCGTTGAAGTTAAAGTGAGTTTGAGGTTAATACGCTGTAAATGAAGGAAAATGGTAATGTTTAGTAATCCATTCACCAGCATTGACGATGAAAGATCTCAAACACACCCATCGGCTATCAATTGCCTTCAGGTGATGGCTCAACTGCGCAAGGACATTGCCTCTGTAGTCATGGTTTCCCAGAACTGCACAATTCAAAAAAACAAAAAAAAAAGACAAATTTTAAGTATTTAATTGAGATTTCCATCTTTTATGTTTTATTTATTATGTTTTTTTATAACTTTTTTGTAATATCTTCATGTCACATTACATGTGGGTGTACTATCTAGATCTCTCGTTTGTGGGGGATTCAATTAGGCGTCGAGGATAACAATGAATTGAAATTTCCAGTGCGTAAAACCTGTCAAAACTGAAACTTTTGTTTTCAATGATCAAGCTAGTTTTGAAACTCACCGCTGTACCATTGCTTTTGGAGGCTCTTTGCATTGTAGATTTGGGTAAATGACTCGTCAAATGCATTGTCCTGTTCACTAGTTAGTCCATTGTCATAGAAGTTATCGCCTGTGGACACCACAAAATCTATGCCCAGCTTTTCTCCAACCCTTCCCATCTATGCAAACAACAAACCGGCATATCAACTTTGTGTGCACATAAAAAGAAGTATACGACTTGCAAGAGCTAGATGGTGAAACCTGGACAGCAACTTGAGATTGGTTGAAACTACCCCTTCTTCCCCAGTCTCCAATGACCAAAAAGCTAAGGGATCCATCACCTTTCAATGGCTGGTTAAACCTTTGAAGCTCTGCAGATATGGAGACTAAAAACAATTCTAAACCAAAGGTCATCAGAAAAAGGGCAATTGACAACCGTTGGGTGTACATATCCGCCATATCTCTAAGCTCTCAACAACTGAACAAGAGGGGTCAGCAGCGGGCAAAGGATATATGAAGCTTTTAAAGTTGGGCAAACCAACTAAAAGTTTCTCTGTTTCTTGAAAAGTGCTTTCACCTAATGTTGAAAAGTTCCAATTACTCTGTTGTAACGTGATATAGAAGTTGCGTTGAGAAAGAATATGAGAGGAGGTGGTGGTCGTGCAGAATCTAAGAATATACTTTTGCATATCCATCTATTAATTGGTCACAGAATTAAAGGAGATAAAACAAGCCTCAAGTCTGACTCATGTCTGGCAGCGGTTGGGCCATTAGAAAAATAACAAAACTAGATCTCCTTATAACAACATCATTCATTCCAACCATTCCAGGTGGGTGTTGCCAAGACTAAGAGTATACATTAACGGTGGATTACGTAATTTAGCGAAGATGGGCGCGTCAATTTCATCGGCAGGGAGTGAGTGAAGCGAACATGGGAAGCCTGTGACATATGCGAATATGCGTTGTCCCCAATTATTAGAGTGGGCGCTAAATGATACGACCACCAATCATATCCATTGAGCTTTATTTTTATTTTTATTTTTTTAACTGAAACAAAACTTAAAAAAGAATGTCCGCATACTTGGATAATTATAAATATTAACTTTTATAAGCTTTACAACTACGATATTGTGGTTTAATAATTACAAAATTATAATCTAATTATTGAAAGCCTCTTCAATTATAGAACTTTTAGTGGAAAAATTCATACATTCACAAACTTTTTTAAAGTTTAACTTTTAAAATCCATATATTTAGACTTTATATTATACCGTTAAAGGATAAACATTTTTGTAAAGTATTTTAATAGTTTTTACTTAAGTTGTTAGTATTTATATGTCATTTTAAAAAAGAAAAATTATAAAAAAATTCTCACTTTTATGTGTATTGTTGAATGTAATCATCTATGTGATAGGTGTGATTGTCAATGTGAGAGATTTTTAGTTTCTTCTACTCATTCACTCGGGTTATCCTGCTCACTTACTTTTAACCCCAGATGAGAAATATATGGTTATTCTCATGTTCTTAAAATTTACGCCTACTATGTTGAAATATATTGGCTACTGCTTAACTACCTTAATTTCTAGAAGAACATCTTTACACATGCAACATAACATCTTTGGACTTGCACTAATAAAAGCTCCTTTTGACATGAAATCCATATATATCTTCTTGGATAACACTTCCACTATTTCTTTAAATTCCTATTTAGTTGTACTTTTAATAGCCATCTATAACTGTGTCTTGTATACTTGACCTTTATGTTTCTAAACCTAGTTTGCATACACATACGACGCTCCACGTTAGGTATTATATGATTGATAGCATTCAGAACATCTTATAAAAAGCATACATACGATTAAGTTCTAAACTTATTTCATGTCCAAGTTGAATGGGAGACAAACGCTAAATCAAAAGCATAAGATCTTATATTTTCTTCTGAAAATGCAAATCCCATTCACTGTGGCCGCAAAAACAAAATTTTTTAGAATAAGAAAATAGGGAAGAAAGTGATCATATAAATCATGGATTGCCTAAGCAATGCAACTTCTTTAATGTTGAAACACAAGACAATGCAAAAATAAAGTTCAAAAAGTTCGTCCCGGCTTCACTTTGTTGTTGTCTTAATAGTTTTTGTTTTCTATTTTTTAAATAAAAACAAAATTATTTGATTATTAATGTAAATTTAGTTATATTTTTATTACTGATAATTATTATACATTAAATAAAATTTAAAGATAAATTATTTTATAAAAAAATAAATAATTTATTAAAATAAATAATTTAATAATTATTTTATTTATAAATTAAATTTATTTTAATTATTAAAGGAAATCTTATTTAAATTTTATATATTTTTAATATATTTTAAATTTTAAATTATATTTTTAATAATTATTAAATTAAGATTATTTTATTTTTAAAATTAATATTTAAATTAATCGTAAAATTCAAATTAATGGATAATTATAAATAATTGAATATACAATCTTGAATTACATTATTCTTATTAATAATTAATATTAAATAATTAAATAATATATATTTAGTTAATACTAAATTATATTATAAAAAGAAACATAAAACAAAAATTATTTTCATGGTTTTCATAAATATAAAAATTAAAAGAAATCAAAACCAAAAATGGAAACTGAAAACTCAAACAAATATGTTTTTTTTTTACTGAATTTGAAAACAAAAATAAAAAATAAATAGAAACAAACAGGCACTCAATAATTGATTTTTTAATTTTCAAAAAATACTCGAGTGTAAATAAACTAGTAAAAGGGTGTAAATAACTACCAATCTTATGTTAGGTGCTTATGATTGTCCACTAATTTCCATCAATCATGTCAAAATTTTCAACAAATAAACTTAAAATCAATTCCATAAAGCATAATTTTCTCCTTCTACTACTGTCAAGAAAAATAAAATGAAAAATAAAACCATAAAACACATTTTGTATAGAAGTTTATCAATATCCATACTAAAAAACTCCAATAAACTTAATTATGTTATAAATGCATATAATGCGTAACCACATACAAAAAAATTTGACAGAGACAAGGTAACTAAAACACGACAAATCATAAATTATTTTTGTAATAAGGAAAGGAAACACAACAAGTATATGTAAAGACTAAAAAAAGGTAGCAACTAGACAAAGTATAGTGGGGAACTAAAGAAGGGAGCCAATTCAATATAAAACAAGAAATTTGTGGAGTTTATTCACCTTCTTCAATAGGTAATGTTGATGAGAGAGACACTCCACCTTCTCTCTAATCTTCATCCTCCTCACTTTAGCCAAACCCTAAATCTGAGTCTACCTTTCTGCTTGAGAGCCTCTTTGTTTTTCTGATTGGGTGTCTCCTTTAGGGACTCCCCAACCTCTCATCTTTGCCTTTTCTCTGACTGTTACCTCTTGCCTTTGTCCAACAACAACCACTTCTGTCTTGCACTACTCCCGTCCTCACATCTAAGCCTTTTCTCTAACAGCATTTTCACCTACAACACAACAAATATCAGAACCATTACACACTATTATGGAGACAAACTTCCCACCTTTAGCTTCAACTTTCCCTTTTCCCCTTCTTCAACTTCTTCTCAACTTAGTAAACCCTTGTACCCTCATTCCCCTTCACACTTTACCAACCAACCAAAATTACCCACCCCATATCCCTCCCCTTAAGCTCTCATCCCCTAAAAGTGGTGTGCTTCCACAGAACATTGTAGCTAGAAAGACATGGAAACAAGTGGTTGGAGACAATTTCGACACTTCGTTATTCTACTGTCCTCCAGTTGAGATAGAAGGAAAATTAATGGTGGCTCCTAACATTGACATTTTACAGGAAGGGGCAAGAACATTTTTTTATGGATAAACGGCCTGCTTTCCCTATCATACAAGCTTGGACCCAAAAAATTAGAAAGGTAGAGGCTTACAGAAGGTAATACTCATCGAGAAAGACAACTTGATATTTACCTTCAACTCCAAATTTAAAGCTCAAAAGGTAATAAAGGAAGGCCCATGGCATATCTCTCAACTTCCTTTATTTTTTTAGAATTGGCAACTAGGAATGGGATTAGAAAAAATCAAATTGAGGAATATTCCTCTATGGGTAAATATTCACTATATCCTGTTGGAATATTGGACAACTAGAGGGTTGAGTATGCTTGCAAGTTATTTGGGTAAACAAATCTGTATGGATGAAAACACTGCTTGGAGGAAATGAGTAGGCTTTGCTCGAATATGTGTGGGTATGGATATCTCTAAGGAAATGAAAGACAACATCCCTATTCTTAGGTTGGCAGATGGGCATTCTCTTAAAGAAGACAAAGTTCTAGTTACCTATTAATAGAAACCTTCCTTTAAAGCATAAGGAAAGGCATGGCAACCAACAGGGAAAGTTTTCAAAAGATGGGATTATTGGGAAGTGATAAGAAAAGAGGCTGTCCATATTACAGATAACTATGAACCGGAGGATACAGCCAAATTGTTAGACAACCAAAAAGGCAAAGGTAATATTGACACTGCTGACCATGATCTCTTTACTCAAGATAAGTGTGCTCACATATTTCATACTCTAGACTCAATTCAACCTCAGGACAATCAACAACAAATTTTAAAGGATGAAGGAAAAATGTTTGTATATCCGAGCGGTGATATAAGCACAGCTAGAGAGCATAGCCCTTGCGGTCAAGAGAATGTAAGCTCAAGGGATGAGGATTTGTCCAGTAGCTTAATGCCAAATGGATATTCTCAATAACAACTAATGGTCGACGAGCTAAAAAGGAGTACACAAGAGGATCAATTTGAGAAGGTGATCTCTAGGAAGAGTAATAGGAGCAGTAGGAAAAGCTCCAAAGGAAAAAACACTCTCATTTGACTTTTATAATATGGAACATTAGGAGAATAAATAACCCTTCAAAGCTTAATACTATAACAAATTTTGTTATGCATGAAAAGTCGATGTTATTTAGCTCATTCGAAACCAAAATTTGAGTAGAAAATTTAAATAAACTTAGTTGTTTTGGTAGCAAATGGAAGTTTCTCTCTAATCACCAATGCCATGCGTACGAAAGAATTATTATTGTTTATTATGAGGAACTTCTGTGGTTGACAGCACTAGAATCTAGTGAGCAATTCATACAAACCAAGCTAGTTTTTTAAATGGAAAATTCCATTGCTCTGGCTACTTTTGTTTATGGATTCAATAAAATTTTTCAAAGATCTGAATTATGGCATTCTCTTCGACGAATAAAAGCAACAATAGGAGGCCTATGGATAGTTAGTGGGGATTTCAACTCTACTCTTTATATGTCCGATGCTGAAGGAAATTGCAATCCACTAAACTAAAAGTTAGACATGTTTGATTGCATGATAGATATAGAACTAGTTAATCTAAAAAGTGAGGATCACAGATTCACTTGGACCAACAAACAAATTTCATAGTGGTTTATTCGAAAAAGTTAGATAAAGCCATGGTGAATGTGTATTGGCTAAACTCTTTCTCAAAAAGTATAGCCATTTTTTTGGACTTCTGATCATACCCTTATCAAAGTGGAGAATTTTTTTAAATATGTTAGAATTGACCATCCCTTCAAATTCAATAACTTTCTTATTCATGAGGAAGGATTTCAAGCAGCTATTTCTAAGGGCTTAGAGTATAAGGCTTATGTTAAAAAACAGTTTATCTGTTTGCAAAAGCTTAAAGATATTAAAAAGGAACTGAAGGTATTAAATGTACGAAGAGGACATAATTTTAAAACAGAGATAGAAGAGGCATGAAGCAAGCTTTTATTAATCCAGAAATCATTGGTAGCCAACCTAAGTGATTACTTTCAAGTTAATGAGGAGAGGGATGCTCTTAAGAACTATATGTGTGGATAATCATTGTTCCTTATTGCAGTAAAGGTCCTAAATTAATTGGATTAAAGATGGGGATAGATTTTCTAAATTTTTTTTCAATACAGTGACAACTAAAATAAACACCAATATAATCACATCCATTAAATCTAAAACAGGGGATACTATATATAGGCAAGTTGAGATTGCAAGAAAAGTAAGAAAATTCTTTAAAAATCTCCTAGGAACTGAAGCTAACCTTGGAGGAAATGGGATGGATGTTAGGCAAGTTGTCACAGCTCGAATCCCTAAACAAGAAGCCTCCTTCTTAATTCGGCTTGTTTCAGATCAGGAGATAGAGATAGTGGTTTTCAAAATGAATGGCTCTAAGGCCCCACTTCCAGATGGATTGAGTGGACTTTTCTTTCAAAACACTTAAAGATACAATCAGGAGAGTTATTAAAGATGTTGTGAAGGAGTTTTTCACAATTCGAGTGTTGCTTACGGAAATCAATAAGACATTTCTATGTTTAGTACCCAAGAGTCCTAGTCCGGTAACTTAAAGTGATTTTAGACCTATCTCATATACTGATTTTCTCTATAAGATCAATGCCAAAGTGATGGCCAATAGGCTTAAAATTGTTGGTCACTTCATCATCAATGGAAATCAAAGGGCATTTATAAGCAATAGAAGTATTGGAGACAATATTCGTATTTTGCAGGAGCTCTTGAAAGGGTACGTTAGAAGTAAAAACCCCTCAAAATTGTTCTATTAAAGTAAATCTACAAAAGACATTTGAAATTGTTCGATGGAGTTTCTTGTTACAGACCATGGAAGTTATGAGATTCCCTCAACTGTTCATAAACTGGATTCAAGAATACATTACCACTGCTTTCGAGATTTTGATTAATGGCAGCCCAATATAGATGATTAAAGGCAAAAGAGGACTTAGGCAAGGGGATCACCTCTCCCCTTATCTATTCCTAATTTGCATGGAAGTTCTCACACTTCTACTGAAACATAACGTTTTAGCTATATCCAATTTCAAATATCACACCAAATGTAAGAAGCTTTCCCTAACTAGTTTGTGTTTTGCAAATGATTTTATTCTCCTAAGCAAGGCCAACACTCCTTCAGTTTCTAAACTGATGAATACTCTATAAAGCTTTAAGGAGTTGTCTGGATTAGGTATCAACTTTCACAAAAGCTATTTCCTTTTGTCAAAAAGTGTTGCTCACCTTTTCGAGTCTTTGTCACGAATTACTGGGATGAAAAACCAAGATCCTCCTCTTATGTATTTAGGGATTGATATCTCTTCTCAATGCCTAAGATATAGAGAATGTATATCTCTCATTGAAAAAATTCAAAAAAAAAAAGGCTGGGGGGACAAATAGAACCCTTTCCTGTAAAAGTAAACTTCAACTTTTGAAGTATGTTATTGTGTCCATGCAAACCTATTGGTGCTCTTACATATTTGTCTCAAAAGACCTGATTAAAACGGTGGAAAAACTAATGAAGCAGTTTCTATGGGGTAAAGGGAAAGGTGAGATAGGCTTTACTAAAGTGAATTGGAAGTTGATCTTCTAACTGAAGAATATGGGTGGGTTAGGGTTGGAGTCAGTTAGCAAGAGTAATTGATTTCTAATGACCAAGAGAATTAGGAGAATTCTAAGTGAAAAAGAATCATTATGGATCAAATGGATTCATCACTACATATTAAAGGGAGATAGCTTTTGGGCACTCAGTTTTATAAAGAGCTTCTCTTAGTTTTTCAACCAAATTATTAAGTTGAGGGAAGATGTTCAGCCACTTTTTACGTATAGGGTAGAGGCAGGGGATTGAATCTCTTTATGGTACAATAATTGGACACGTTATGGGGCTATAATTCATCATCAGGTAAAAGATTTACTGGCAAGATTCTCTACCTTTAATCACTACATATTAAAGGGAGATAGCTTTTGGGCACTCAGTTTTATAGAGAGCTTCTCTTAGTTTTTCAACCAAATTATTAAGTTGAGGGAAGATGTTCAGCCACTTATTACGTATAGGGTAGAGGTAGGGGATTGAATCTCTTTATGGTACAATAATTGGACACATTATAGGGCCGTAATTCATAATCAGATGGTAAGGGATTTACTGTCAACTCATCGACTAAAGCTTCCCCATGCTCTACCTCCAGATCCTAGTATTCAATATAAAGTTAGCAACTTAGTGATGATTTACAGTAGTAACAACTTGATTTATGGTTTACCTTGACTGAACACACTCCTGTATGCTTAGAATTGGAATGTCTCATTAGATCTCCAATAATGTTGCGTCGTCTCTGAAGAAGGTAACCCTAATTAGGTAACCTTTTAAAGACTCCAGAAAAGTGATGAGAGCTTTTACTTAAAATTGTGTTTGTCATTGTCAAACATTACTGTTTCTTCTTTTCCATTAATTTACGTAAACTATGTCATTTAACTAGTTTGTTGGAGAGTCCCTCTCTAAAGCAGCAACATTATACCCTTTATATTCTTTTCTTATCAATGAATTTTTAAATTCTAAAAAAACATTTATTTTGGTTAGAATCATAAATTGCATGTGTTTTATATTTGAAATCTCATTACATGTTGATTTATGGGAGAAAAAGTTGTATTTTTTAATTCCCAAGAGTATTGATAGAGAGGAGAGGTTAGATATGAGAGCGAGATAAGTTGAAAGATAGTTTTATTCAATTTTTTGAAATTATCTAACATGATTATAAAATTATCTGTTGGTTGAGTCATAAATTCATATATCACATGCTTGATAATGCAACGAAAGTGTCAGAATCTAATTCCGAGCATATGACATCCCTAAAATTCCAGAAACTTAAATGCATGCATACTCACAATGTATGAACATGAAATTTCAATACATATACCTTTTGATTCTCCTCCTTTCTTGATTCTTCTCCTTGTTTAGATTGTTGCTAATAATAAACCCTTCCTTGATCACCCAAGAACATGTAAAGATGAAGAAGAAACAATGTGTAAGGGTAGTTTGAGTACCAAACTAGATGAGTATAAGTAGATGCTCAAATGGAGAGTAAGATCAAGACTATGTTTGATGCACTTTGATTCATGTTGAATTGCATAAATTGCATAAACAAGACTCAATACACTTCTCTCTCACTCTAGAACACTTCTAGAGCCCCTATCATCTCATTTGAGTATGTTAGAATAGGTTAGCACATTTTTGTACATAAGTGAAGAACTCACTTATGTACATCTGTTAAGCTTTTGGCCACAATTGTGGCCTACTTAAAACAATCATACACACTTTATTTTTCATCCGACCTTTTATGCATGTGACCTTTAGGTTCGTGGTTATTTTAGGCACTTGAATTAGCTCTTAATTCGAGCAAATCGTTGATGGTTTTATGTCACTTGAATTAACTCTTAATTTAAGCAAATAATGAAGGTTTTCATGATGCTAATTTACTAGAATAAAAGTGGATTAACACACTAACTCTTCGATAGTTAATTATCTAACTTATGAACGTTTCTATAGACAATTACCGTGCAATTCGTCGTTTCACCATACTATACCTTCCTTAGTTCGAAGTATGGGTTATGTGTCAACTCTTACTAGACTGACTACGTCACATCTAGTCTAGGTGATGTTAGTTCTTTTCCTAAGATCTCATTACTCTATGTGTCATTGAAGACTCTCTTTATGACACATAACTACTCTAGCCAGAGACTCTCGAGTAATGACCCCGACAAGAGGTCATGGGTATCATCTCCTCCTATCAGGAGTGGTGAATCCTTTATTGGCCACCCAATTACCTTTGAATACCAATAGTCGTACCCAATCATCACCTTATGAGCGACTTCGTCTTGAGGCAACAAGGAATGATGTCAATGCACAAGATTAATGTCTAAGATATCCTTGAGTATCTCAAGTCTAAGAATATTTGCAGCATTGCTATGATGAGATTAATCATTGACATTTGATAGATCATCCATATGATAAT
>JANZXP010000006.1:25638797-25663620 GCA_027576715.1 Erythroxylum flavicans
ATATTTTATTATTTATAATTTTAAATTTATATAACTAATAATATATTTTTTAATTATTTATACAACAATTAATAGTTCATTAAATCAATGGACTTTTTAGTCATTTTATCTCTTTTCAGCAATCACAACCGCACTTGTCAAACACCTATTTTCACGTTTCAACAGTTACCAAAACAGTAATCCCAAACACATTAGTACTTATTGAAAATAAGTACTTATCATTTCAACAGGTTGATTTCAGCAGGTTATCAACCGCTACTGCTCTTCCAAACCAAGCCTCAATTTAAAGATAAGATCATAAGTTGGGTTGTACTATTGTTTTTCAAACTATAATTCAACTTTAGTCTTATGATTCGAATTTTTGCATAAGTATGCTTCACTTATTTCCTACGCGCTGTACTTCAGGAATTGTTACCTTTAATGCGCAAAGGTAACGCCCATTTTTCATAAACTTTCGTTCTCCTTCCCGCATGAAATGTGAACTTGATGCCGCAGACAAACTCACTCAATAAATTCATTACTCACTCCCTAAATTTAAATTGGGTTAAGAATGAGGTCGATCTAAAAGACCTAAGTTTTAAGGATAATTCCTTATTATCAATCTTATATGCTATTGATAGATGTTGTTTCTTTTCAACGTTGGATTTATTGTTTCAGTAATCTATTCATTAAGGTATGTGATAACTTGATCCGAAATTGTCTAAGTCCTTACAATTTGAGAATTCCAAGTCTATCCAATTTTTAGTGCATTATCAATAATAGAAAGATCTATTTTTTTAATTCTTGTATTACTGTTTAAATTATTATTCTATAAGTTTGAATTTTGATATGAAAATTACTGTGCTTTCATAGTTAAAAAGCACATATTCGTTAGTGTGATATCACAACTAAAGCAGTTGTGAAGCCACATTCAATTTCCCACTCTTTCACATCAAAGAAAAATATAAATATCTACCCATCCCATGTTAATCTTTTACATCGTCCCCATTTGATTAACTTTTAGAAGTAAGGATTCGAAGTACACAAAAATTTGAAATCGTGTGGTAAAATTTTATCAATACTTGAAAGCATAGAATATGAAGAACACTTCAAGTTAATGTTTAATGATAGAAAATTGATTTTTAAAGAGATATGTACGTTTTAGAAAGAGATATTTCACAACTTATTGTAGGAGACCAATAAAAATTGGTAAGTGAAATGAAGCATTTATTTTGTTATGGTTTAATTGATGGTTTTCATATAATAGCTAAATACAAAGTTCCTGTTTATGTATATGTAATAATAACATAAACACGGTAATTGAATACAAATATATCTTCAACTTATTATTGATTATATATTTAAATACACTATGTAATTAATTAATATGATTTTATACTGAGTTTTATTATTGGCAAATTTCTTCATAGAAATTACCATTAAATCAAGAATGATATTTTTTTAATTAAAAAAGTCTGCTAAGTTGATTTGACAATTTATTTTTATTATTGTTCTTTTCTAAGTTGATTATCATCGCATACTCTTAGAGTGCTAAATCTTCCACTATTTGAAACAAGTTATATGCATAAAAAGATTATATTTAAATAAAAATGTTTTAAAGTAATTTAACTTCAAATTAAATGCATAATTATCATGTTTTCAAACCAAGTCGTACGAATGTTTATATAGTCAAAATTTGAACTAAAATTTTCATATATATACATTTAAAACTTTATTAGTAAAATCATTATATATATTAAAAGAATGTAAAAAAGAATTGAGGTATATTTAAATTCATTATCTAAATTTTTAAATTAAGTTTTTTTTTCAATTATAAATGACTTCAATTAAAATTAGACCCAACAAAAAGATTTATTTATCCACCAGATGGAAAGAAGAAAAAGAGAAATTCTTAATAGATAAAATTATAAAATTTCTTGTACTTTTACAAATAGAAAACTAAAATATACCTTATCCAGTTACTAAGGTGGGGGTTTTTTTTTTTAGAACGAAGGAAGTCACAATAGTTATCTTTTGGATGTGCACTGCGTAAATCTCTAGATTGATATAATAACCTGCAAATCAGGTCAATTGGGTATTTCACACTAAACAAACCCTATACGATAGGCTTAATCGAGAGAGTGTAGGTAGGGAAATTCGAACACAAGACCTTTTGACTCCATGTCCCCTACTCCACCAACTCAACCACCCTTTAGGGGCTCAAGGTGACTATTTTTAATAATGCCTTTTTTTCTTTTACATGTACATCATAAAAAATTTTAAAGCAAATGTAATCATTTGTTAGCCATATAATTCAAATAAAATACTTAATAAATGAGATCGGTTATTTGAAATGTAACAAAATTGTTACATGATGCATAAAATTCCGCATCCCCTTAGCAAGTTGTATCATTTTGAATAGTTTCTTGAATGTTAAAATAATACTATATTAGTTAGAAATTGGTGGTACGTAAGTAAATTTTTAGTAATACAAATTAAAGTTTGAATTAGGGTAAATTGTGTTTAAAAGTTTGAATATGTGAAAGTCTGAAACCTTACTTTTAAATATCTTAAGTTAAATAAATATTATTTTGGTAATCCTTATCAGGATTATGATTAGTATTATATATTAATAATTATTTATAATAAAATAAAATAATTTGTAGATAAGATTATTACAAATACTCTCTAACATTTTCTTTTATTTATTTTTATATCGATATTTACCTTCAATTTGACGTGACTATTAAAAACCTAACCTTGATCTGTTCATAAATCAAAGTCAAAGTATTTAGTATATAAGACTCCTCACTCTGCGAGAATCTGGGAAGAGTCATCGATGACTATAACTTTTTCCTTGTATTTTTTACAAACAGGTTGTTTCCATGATTCGAACCTGTGACCTTCTGGTCATAAAGGAGTAACTTTATCAGTTACTCCAAGGCTTTCCTTCTGTGATCTATTCACAGGTGTAATGGGTAAATAATTTTTTATAAATTTCTTTTCGAATCTATTTAATTGAATAACTTGAAAAATACAAATTATAAATACAAAAGGATTAAAATATACTTGATTCAAATTATGCCATAAAATTTTCTTCTCGAATTGTTAAATAAAAACTTTCCATATGTCTAACCTTTAACGGTATTCACATAATCAAAAAAAAAAGCTCAATATTTAAGAGGAAAGGGCAAAGTGATAGGTCCCTTATATCTTCATCTTATTTATAGAGAATGATAAAAGAGTTTCTTTCGTATTAAAACTAAACTTATTAATTGTATTAAAGTCTAACTTTAATTATAATAACAATTTATTTTTAATAAAATCAAATATCTCATATTTAATTCCTAAAGTTTTTTAAATTTCACAATTATGTCCAACTTGATTTTTTCTTTTTAATTACTTTTTTTATGTGTGACTTATTAGGTTTTTAATATGTTAACAATGATTATAAATTTTAATTATAATTCATAATTAAAATTTGTTAAATTAAACCTCATTTTAATTTATTTTTAATTCTTTGGTTAAATAATTTATAATCGTAGATCAAAATTAATGTCTAAAAATATATCATGACTATTCAAATATTAGGAATATCAAAGTGGCTTGACTCAACCTAATCATCTATGGTTATGATGTATAGTTTAATCATTTCATTTTCTAATATTTCAATTAGATATAGACCATGGATTTAATGTCTAATCTTTTAAATCCAATCATATTCGTTCTTATTAATTGATAATTGATATTTGAAAATATATTTTCAAATCTCAATTTAATATGGCTAGAGTATTCCTTAAATAACTCCTAATTAAGAATAATAGAATGTTCTTTCTAATTACTTTATAGTAACGAATCTTTTATTGACTTATTCAACTATCACCTTATGATTTATTTTATATCAAAGTACTATTGACTAAGCTACTCTAAATAAAATAGGGCATATATAGCTTCAAATCATATTAATTCCTACATGAGATACTTTATTAATTTCGAGTCTAAGAATCAATTGTACAACTATCATAATAAGAAAATTCATAAACATAAGAATAATATTTCATTTGAAATCCTTATAATCATGTTAGTTTAGTGAAACTAGTCTTTAGTAAGCAGTCACACATTTTTTAAGTATCTTCATACTTTAATTTTATAAGATTAATTACCTTTTTATAAAAAAGTAATATAATATGTGCTAGTTTTACTATTTCATTAATATCCCGTCTTGATGGAATTATAACTAGGAAAAATTTGAAAATAATACACAAATATAAATTGAATCTTATAATTATGATTTTATCTTAATTTCAATTACATAGTAATTTATTTTAGAGATTTTACCTTTAGTATTAAAATATAGAATATAATTAATAGAAATATATAAAAATAGAAAGTGTCTTTAAATAATTATGTCACCAAATCAACACCCAATTGATTGGTTACGGGGCATACACTAACAATGTCATGAGACATTGCTTATATCACTGAATATTTTTATAAAGGTAGGCCAGCATGTCCACATATAATTTTTTTGAACATTAAAATTATAATTTTGTGCACACTTCCTCATTAATCGTAGTTTGGAAATGACAAACAAAAGAGATATAAGTCCGTAAACTAAAAAATGGAGGATGCCAAAGTTGCGCTAATATAAGAGCAAGAACATAACTTAATCCCGAGCTCCTGTGAAAAGGGACAAGCTGGACAAGGCAAAGCCTAACTCCAAAGAATTACAGTAAAAGATGAGAAGAAATGATTACGCATATGAACCATTAAGTTTAAAACAAGCAAGCGAATCAATCAAGGTTTATAACCGTGGGATTAGACGAAGAAGATTACGAATTTGGGAAGGTAGACAAAATAGTCCATATGTTTAAAGCTCAAATCGATACTCTTAGATCATTTAATTGTTAGGTTCAAAGTCTTATGATGAATCTAAGAAACAGTTCATTTATAATTTGATGCACTGCTAATTATGCAGAAGAAAGTTTATTTTCCGAATTTAAAAAAGTAAAATGGAACGTAAGAGAAATTAAATGATTTTCACTTGCTCAATTTCTTTTTAGGATAACATAATTTCAATTGTCTCTGTAATATTTAATAAAGTTTTAAGTATTAATAAAAAATTTTAAACTAATTTTAGAAATATTTTAAAAGCTCTGAAAAGAAGAAAAACTAATTACATATAATAAAGTATTGAAATCCTTGTACAAACGAGCTGGTTTTTTTTTTTTAATAGACGATTGGATGATTTCGACCGTATATATTTTGGTACTCTTTTCAAAGCAACAGTAAGCAAGTGTAAAGTTAAGATGTGCCCTGAGAAATAGAAGACAGAGAGAAAATTAATATTTTTGAGAGAGAAATATAAAACACTATCGAGTTAATGAATAATCATTCGATGAAGAATAAAAATATGAGTGAAAATTAATTCTTAATTATTTGGAAACCTAAAATTAAAGAGTTCCATAAAATAATTTCTACGGAACGAAATACACTACTAAAAGCCAAAAAGAGATCATAAAATTGTGATTCACAGTCGTAGAATTTGGTTAGGGTGACAACTGGTTATTGAAAATGAAGGAAAGGGTGATGAAGTTACTGATATTTCTATCCGTTCCGAGAATAGGACAGTACAAGTAGCAGAGATTATTACTTCCCCTGGGTATAGAATAATGGTACCCGAACGTGATAAAGCAATGGTCGCAACCATTTGTAGCACAGAACGGACAGATGCAAATATTGGCAAAACTGTGCAGCAACAATCAAATGGTTTTCAGCTAGTTGGGTTGAGGACTGAACAAGTTGACACGCACATTTTCTAAGGAAAAACAATTCTTGACAAATTTAGTGCAGACAATGAAGAGAATCTAAACCTTAGAGCAAATAATTTCACCTTCCAATATTTAAAGCATTGTCAGAAGGATTGGGTCAACATGTTGTCTCCATTTGCAACTATTAGGCTAACAGATAATCAAGGGATATGGGACATCGAACAAACAGAAGACAGTGATATCCCACTAGCAGTAAACTATGTCTTAGACATCTTTGACGATTTTTGCATGCAATCCAAATCTGCAAAAAGAAAATATGCTAGGAAGAGAAAGTAAAATCTCAAATACGAATGATGGGAAATGAGTCTTACCATGAAGATAAAAGTTTAATGGTGCCTATAATTGTATCTTGTTGTTGTTGTTTAGTATGCAGATAATCATACTATCTTTCTTAGGTAAGTTTGATTTTTTAGTCATATTGTCATATGATGATAGACTTAAAGTCTTGAACTTGTTGTAACGTCATTTTAGTTTAATTATAATTATATTTTATTTTATTTTTAAAAAAAGTTGTGATGCACAAGAATTTTTTTTCTTATCAAAAATTGATATTCCTTTTTAAAGTATAGGTTTGAGTATTGTGAAACTAGAATTAATTTGCAACCTCTTCGATTCTTTTATGATTTTTTCAATTCATCACAATATGTTTCTTGCTTAATTTTTGTATATTTACTAATTATGCTAAAAGTGATGGTTTCGTCTATGTTATATATGTTTTAAAAAAATTATCCGAACGAAACATATATTTGTACATCTCTGATTTTTAACGGCTAGAGCAGATAATAAGTTAGCAGTGGTATGTTTTAGTTTGTGGTCTTTGGTTTATAACTTAATCACTAGTTATGGTCAGTAAGAGAATATAAAATTAGTAGTGAATATTTTTATAATCTATCTCTACATATGTACTATTGAAAACAATACTTCTATTAATTGGAGATAAGATTGCATATTATAGAATTTTTTTAATTCCATATCAGCAAAACTTTTACTAATTTGTTGTAATTGTTATTTCTACATATGTACGTTAGACTTTAGCAATTCAGTAAAATTGATTAGTACGAGACAAATTTTAACAATTTATAACTTTTAATATTCAAGTTTGATAGTTTTCACATGATACAAATTGGTCTTTTAATTAGCATTTAAGTTGAAAAGGAGGCAACTTCTCATAGAAATTCAATTCTCCCCTGTTATTGGATTATGGAACATCCGGCCAATGCGATTCAGGAGGATGATGCAGTGAATTTGCTTCTAACTTCACAAACCAACACTTTAAATCAAGAAATAATAATCTAATAAGCTTATTGCAATTTTCGAAAGAATGGCAATGTAAATTTAAGGAGGATAATAAATTTAAATTTATTCTAATAAAAATTTTATAAGTCCTAAATAATTAGGATAACATTTATAAAATAGACAAATATATGTAACTTACTGCTACTTTCTATTTAATAAAAATATAACACAATTTAAATTTAGGTCCTTTATCTTTTGATATCAACTCATCCCTCAATCTTCATATTGCCAAATTAATTGACTTTAATGCATCAATTAAGTTAGTAGATTTAGTTTATAATTTGGGAAGCTTAAAATAAGAACAAAACTTATAATTGTTTTATTCTTATGTTCCTATCATATACTTATAAACATAGACATTAAAACAATATGTGTCATTATACACAAATCATTTTATTAAAAGGACTTATTGGCTAATTAATTAAGACTTAAAAAGGCTCAATATTAATACAGAAACAAAGGTCGTAAAAGTATAAAAATCAAAGTTTTGCTAATTAATTTTCTGAACTTTTAGTATATATCTCAAACTTACAGTAATTTACCTTTTACATTATAACTAAAATGTATTATATAAGAGTTTTTAATGTAATTAACCTTAAAATAATGAGTGGAAAAGAAAAGATAAGATGTTAATTCTCTCCTAATAATATTATACACTAATAGGGAATATATAACGCTTAATTTCATGTAAAGGGACAATAGCTTAGCGACTAAAAGCTCTTCCACATGTAGAAGCTAAGGTCGTGCATGGTTACCATTCTAAAGGAAAGAAATTAATATCATTTTACATTCTCGATTTCGTTGATGTAATTGTGTTTCCAATTTTATGCAATTGGAATTGCAGTTATGATATTTGAAATTTTATTTAATTTATAATTATTTAACGAAAATAAATAGTTCAAGTTTATAATTTCGTATATTTTAATAATTAAAAATTGTTTTAAAATAATAAAACACATGAATCTCTTTTATAATTTAAGTAGCTGAAAATTATTTGCGAATATTTTGTGAAAATAATTTTATTTTTAAAATTTTCAAAAATAACTATAAATATACATAATTTAAGCATCACACACATTCGCAAATTAAATCTTGATGAAACGATGATCTGACCAAATTATTAAACCGAGTCTGAACTAATATGAAAATAAGATAGGGAAGTTCAATTTTAGATTTTCAGTGACATACAAGTAGAAATATACTTCCAAAGTTTCAACAAAACCTAGTGGAAGTGGTTGCCCGAGCTTTACACTAGGGATTAGCGTGTATTGACTTGGAAGAAAAAAGCAGAGTTGAGAAGGAGCTGGGACTGGGAGGCAGAGGCTTCGTTGAAGTGTCATTTTCTTTTATATACTCTCGAGGTATGGTAGGCAACCTAGACCTCCATGTGTCTCTCCTCTCTCCACTACAAAGTATTTCAGAAATTTTTCTGTTCTTCTTGCAGCAGCATCACTTTTCATACAGCTTTCTCTGTCTGTCCTAGCGTTCTCTCTCTCTCTCTCTACATATATAACTACCAGAATGTCTTTTTTTTACTTGGAGCCTAGAAAGAGCTGAGAAAGTCTTTCTTTTACAAGTTGATGAGAAGCTCTCTTTACACCAGACTAGTATTCTCTCTTTTGTTTGCTTCCTTCCTCTTTTCTGTTTAGTCTTTCCTTTCAGTTTATGGGTTATCTGAAAAATTACAGAAGATGCATCCATTTCTCCTCGGTGTCTAGTCTTCTAATCTTCTAGTTAAATTTCTGTACAAGAAGAGCAAAGACTTGCTCAAAAAATCGCACTTACATATTTACGTTCTTCACCTTGGAATTTGGATACGCTTTCATTGAACAATTTTTAGTGGCTAGGAAGCTAGGGAGCTGTACTCGAACCATTCTGGAAGAATAAAAATGTCCCAGAAAAGGGTTTTCGATGGACAATCTTTGAATCAGATTCCTGACCTTTCGCTGCACATAAGCCTTCCAAATAGTGCTCCTTCTTCAGTTTGCACCGGGGTAAATAATGATGGTGATTCATTTTCAACTCTCGACATTTGGCGTAGAGACCACTATGATGGCCTGAAATCGCACAGTGATAGTTCTTTAAGAGTGGGGTCACAAGCAGACACTGAACTCTCTCTCGCAAATCCCACAAGTAACACTGCCTTTGAGGCAGAGAGTCCCTGGAGAAGAAACGTCAGTTTTGGTGTCGGCGAAGAGGATCTTTCAAGGCAAAGATTGATTCTTTCTAAATATTCCAAAAGTGGCCCTGCAAGTCATCACATAAATCACGTGATTAGAGTTCTTGAACCCCCAGGCTTGAACCCCATAAAGGGAATTCCAGTTTATAGTAATTGGAGCAATTCCAGAGAGATAATGGATCCTAGATTTTGCTTCAACCAGATGCCCTATCGATCATCTTCCAGTACATATACTCCAGATCGTTCTTCCATTGGTAACAAAACGGGGAACCCTTCGCTGAGGTTCAATGGTATATCAATGGAGACAATAAGATCATCTCAGTATCATGATCAGCAGCACCAATTTGGCCTTGGTTTGGGCAGCGCAGAGATAGGAATGATTAGATCAAGAGTACTTATGCCAAAGCTACAAACAAGGAGGAACATGAGAGCCCCAAGGATGCGTTGGACTAGCTCTCTTCATGCTCGCTTCGTTCACGCTGTGGAGCTCCTTGGTGGCCATGAAAGTACATCCTTATATTCTTCTCCTTGAAAGTGATTATCAAACTATTTTCGTGCTTCTTTTATGCTTAAAAATGATTATATGATTATACCGTTATACCTATTCATTCTTTCTTTCTTTCTCTAATCTCTGATGGATACATGGCTTATTTGCGTTTCAGGAGCTACTCCAAAGTCAGTTCTAGAGCTCATGGATGTCAAAGATCTAACACTAGCGCATGTCAAAAGCCACCTTCAGGTCTGACTAGTCAAAAACTCCGGATTTTCTTTGCTCAATTATGTTCCATATTTTTTCGAGAAACCAAAAGAAGCACCTTATTTCGGTCTTTAGTGAATATATTTCTCTGGCCTGTGATACGGCGAAGACTTTGGCTATCTTAGTGGCACGAGAACCGATGAGGATGAGTGAATGAATGAACAGTTACGTCTGCTAGTTCTGAGTACAGGACAATTTCTACTTTTTGATAGAGAGAGAGAGAGATAAAAGTAGCCATCATTTCTCAATAATTCATGCAATTACTAACTCACCAAACATCAACCTCGTGGTTATTAAAAAAAAAACTATTTGGCTTTTTGACTGGGGTTCTTTAGTCTGTAAATTAGTCTTATCTTTCCACTGCATGTTATTTGTGGTGATTCCATTTTTCAATGGGGGGTCTTTTCCTTTTTATCAAGTCTAGGTCTTCTCGTTAATGGTCTATTCATTTTCTTTGTCTCCATTTGCGTTACAGATGTATAGAACTGTTAAGAGCACTGACAAGTTTGCAGCTTCCTCAGGTAACTTGCTTTTTCTATTTTCCCCAATTTCCAGCTACAGACTTTGAATTTTCAAGATTCTACGATCCTGTTATTGTTACCATAAATCTGACACATAACCTAACTGACTAACCAACTCTTGCTTAGGGACGGTCTAAATTAAAATCTATATCTATATATCTCTAAGATCATATGATCCGACTATTTGGAATATCTAACAGATGGATCTGGAGACGAAGATGCTTTTTCTGTGGCAACTCCCTCTGATAAAAATGCCATAAATTTACTAAAACACGGAGGAGCTTCCAATGGCTACATTGATCGAACTTCTCTCTGGAGTAACTCTTCAAGGTATTCCCTCTCTAGGTCCTGATTTACGCTGAATCGCCGACCTTCATTATTGATTGTTGTGGGCGCTTTAAGTTGTCTCCAGATTGACTTCACCTTTTTATATGTGCATAAGTGCATTCATTGTCATGTTTCATGCTTCTAAGCAAGAATGACTTTAAACGTGTATATATATATATATATATATATAGAGCTCTAAATTCTCAACTCAAAAGAGCTACAATGTGGCAGCTTTTACTTTTTGCTTAGCTTTTCTTCTCGTCCACCTTTTTTCTTTCTTTCTTTGCGTCTGCTTTCTTTCAGACTATATGCACATGAACATGGTATTGGACGAATCAAGTGTAAATTTATTAAAATAAAGTATATCAAGACCGAAACACACAGGTTTAAACTACCTTTTTTCCCTTGATTCTCTCAAATCCAAGTCGCAACAATATCTGTCTTCTAGGTGATGATCTTAATTAGCGCAATCTCCAGAACGCCAGAACCTAATTCCATACTGTAGTAGTTGAGATCTTTAACCCCATTACACGTTTATTTAAGGCTATATCTAACTCTTACAATGTCAGCTAGTTACCACTTTTTTAATTTTAATTTCTTTCTATCCAAGTTGGCCATTTGATTTGTAATTGGTCACACTCTTCAGGGGACTTGGTCTTAAAATTACTTTTGCGTATCTGAAGCTTAGTCGTCTTGCTACTTCATAAAGATGAGATCCTTGCTAAATTAGGGCTGTTAGGTGCCTGATGAGAATGTGTATTGGGCATATAGAATATTTTTGCATGTTGGAAAATTATTGTGCAAATATCTTATGCTACTTAATTTAACATAACTTTTATATAGCTTGAGTACGTATTTCCTAGAATTTTATAATGACGGAGAAAACTTAGTTGCACGTCGTACCAAGTTGCTTTCATTAGTTCCTTTTTTATTCTTTAGTTTGAACATGAAAGTAAGAAAAAATGGAAAAGGACAGCATATGCATATAATGAGAATAATAAATAAAACGGAGTGCATGCATGCATCATGCACATTGTAACAATTGCACAATTTCATTATAAATAGCTGTTTCCAACTTGGTATGCCTATTGCTACGTGGATAAAGTTGGTATATAATGGAATACATATATGTGAAAAGAATATTCGTACATGTAAAAATGCTTTTTTGCTAGAAAGGTGAACAAATTACCTTCAACTTTGTACATGCATGAATGAGTTTCATTAAAGTAGCATGCAAGTCTCTTGTTTTGTTTTACTTAAATCGGCTTGAATTTGAACTTTAATTGACATAATGAAATTCGAGAGCTTAATAGATGGTATATTCACGCTTTTTTACTTGATGAATTGTGATCCTTGCCTGCGTTAGGTTCTTGAAATAGAAGTTGTGGTTGCAATTAGAATAAAATAAACCACTACTAATATTCTTATGTTTTCAGAACATGTTCAAAGTTATAAGATTACTAGAAACAGAAAAGTATTTTTTGTTCAGGAAAAGACTCCGAGTCATTGACTCATTCCTCACTGGACAAAAAATATCGTTTAAACATATTCAAAAGATTATTTCTCCAAAATAAATTATACTTTTTATATACTAATTTTGAATTTATTTCGACAAAAATCTACATATATGTATGTATATAAACATATGTTCTCATTATTACAAAAGAACATTGTTTTTCAACTGCATCAATTTGAGTTTAACAAAAACACATCTGTTATTGACTAATAATTCACCTCTTTGGAGCATATTAAACTTGCTTATCACCTCGGATAAAAAAAGAAAATTTCAATCAAAATAAAAATGACTTGAAACAAGTTAGAAGGAATTTCTTTACTATAAATAACTATTCGAAGATGTTGAAACTCCAGAAGGAATTGCTAAACTTTCGATCTAGGTGACAGATTATGTTCATAATAGATATCTTATTACTTCTAATTTATGTCATATATTTTCATGAATCTAAGGGTTAATAGATGATAATTATTCTTAACCTCTAACATCATGTTAAACTTCTAATAGTTCTAATAAAATGCTTTTGGTGGACACAGCCTTATGAAGCATGCATAATAATCCAAATCAGCAAGACCTTATGAATTTGATCAATAAACTTAAAAGGGTGTGTGTGTGTGTGTATATATATATATATGTTTTGGTAAAGTTGAACTTACTAAGCAAAATATTGTCAAGTATTAGAGATATAGACTAGTAACAAATTGGTAAGAATGCTTCCTTATTAGGATTCAAGATGAATGGAAGAGATAAGTAATTACAAAATATATACATATCCCTCTGTGTGTTTATGCTTACAAATTTACCCAAAGCAAAGTTAAATATAAAGCCATTAATTAAATGATTAATGATCAAAAAATAATAATTCTTAATCTAAATTTCACTCCTCATTATCTTTACAATTTCTTAATTAAATTCTTTTACCTTAACTATTTTATCCAATCTGATCATTTTCCAAAAGGAATCAAGCAATTCCTTAAATTAATTTCATAGAATTCAACAAGAAGACAATTCTTTTTGTGCTTTTATTATTATATTTTTCTATTCTAGTCCTCTTTTATGATTTTCAATTGAAGCCTTTCTATTATTAAAGAAATGAAGATAAAATCAAACGATTCAAATTAAGACGTGGATAACATTCTTTTATATATTTAAAATTTTAAAGGATTTCTCGTACTTTAAATGATATATGGAATTCAATTAAAAACTAAAGTTCGGTGAAAGATAAAATATGAACCTAAATGTTTGATTAGTTCATTATTATTATTATTGTTGTTGTCGTCGTTATTGTGGTTATTGTCGTGATTGTGATATTTGTATTTAGCATTTAATAATCACAACAATTTCGTCTTTTCCTTTTCTAATTGTTTCTTCATGATATTTACTAGCTAGGTGCATGCATTTGTTGTGACTTGTGCCCAGTAATGTTGGTGTTAGTCTTTGAAGAAGTAACTTACTGATACCGTAACATTCTGCTAAATCTAAAAACTGTTTTCAAAGTTTAGGCTCTTAGCCGGTTTCCGCACTTGTAAATTTAACCGTAGAAGATTTATGAAGTGAGGATAGAGGACTCGAGTTGCTTATATACATGTAGAAAAGAAACTTTACATAATCATAGAGGCGAATGTACGTAGAGCCCTCTAAATGGTCGAATACAAGAGCATAGGAAAGATTCGTACAATTATTAATGGAGCAGCATTCCTACCACAAACGTTGCCTTCAGTTAGTTTAAATCATATGTAGTTTTCACATGCAGTGCTTTAAATTGGATATTATAGCTTATAGTTACTTGTTTTTGGAGTCTTTTTTATTTGTAACTTTTTATTTTGCTTTGTTTGCTAGATGATCATGGACTTGGTGTCCTCCATAACTATGATCTGATGAGAAAATGTAACCTCTTACTATACGTAGTCTAAAAAAAAGCATTTGGCAGACACTTTTGGTGGAATAATAATAGTGAGCAACATTAACTATCCGTTAGTTACGTTATTAAACACGCATATGAAGTACATAACTTTATGCTTGCAAGTTATTGGGTACTTTTCATAAGTGTCCATCAAATACGTCCAAGTAATGGAGCCATACTCTAAAAGAAGAGGAAGGTGCCAGCTAATTCTTTATCATTCGTCGTAAAGTGTAAGATAATAATAGTCGTTTTGGAAACAACAATTAAATATTCTTTATTAGTTAGTTGCCTCTGCATCCATTGTTTATGGTACTAACTAACTTTTCTCGGATACATGTTTCAATTTCTGCTATCAAATCTGCACCTTGAAACTGAGAAACCGCTTGTGTACGAAATAATGAGATGTAGCTTTTCCCTTAGCATTATCAGGTGAACTAGTACAGTTTCATGTGGCATGTAATGTACGTCAGCTCCATATGACATTTATGTTTTAATCTTTCCGGGTTCCATTTAGGTAGTTTTTTCTTAATGTAATTTGTTATTTCTATCAACCAAGAGCAATTTATAAGAGATGTAGATGGAACTGTAATGACAGAGGCGATTGGCAACAACCATGCTCAAGCGATGTGGACAGGCTTAGATTAGAGATGCTATCATCTGAACAAGAATTGTCTGACAACCAATTACAGGTGAGGGACTCAAAATATCATCGTTCTGATGCAATCTTTTTGCTAATCTACCCCAGAATTTCATGGTATCTGTCTCCTAATTCGTGCATGGCAGTTTGAATTTGCAAATGGAATAGTCGAGGTACTCATTATACTTCACAAACTCCCTGTATGTCAATGCAACATCTCTGCAGTCGAACAATTGGAATTTCTAGCAAAAGTTCGACTTTGTTTTGGCAAAAAATAAGTCTGGAAGCATGTTTTAATTGCTATTTTTATTCTTTTTCCCAGTTCGCTTCGTTTGAGATGAATTTAACTGAAGTAATGGATACATGTAGGGAAGGGAGATTGCACAATCAGAAAGAAAAGGATCCAACCAGGAACTTGACAATCCAAGTTTGGAGTTCACCTTAGGAAGAACGTATTGGAAAAGCAAAGAAAATGACTGAAGTGAGAAAAGAATTTGCCTGCCTTTTTGTCGTGTTAATTTCTTTTCTTTTCCTGTTAACAAGTTGCAAATTAAGTCAATATTGATATGCGTATAGATTATACAACATAAAAGCACTAGTCCGTTTCTTGTTACCTTAGTTACGTTCTTTTTTGTTTAACTTATTCTCCTTATAAGGCGATATTGGTATTTACCATCGGGTAATCGACGAACAAAAAAGCATAAAGAGTTTTAGTGATGGATTAAGTGAGATTCTATGTTCAAGTTCTAAGTGGAGTCTTGTCATTATTAACTTTATGGAATCTTCATGTCCATTTACCAGTTCATCTTTTGAAGCATCATCGAAAAGTCAATAAAGGAACCGCTCGTTTATCTAATTAATGCAAAACAGTAGAGCTATGAAGCCTTTGGTTTATGAAAGGCAAATAAGAGTAATCCAAAGAACTTATTGGCAAGCGTAGATCAGATTCACATGTTGCTATTATGGGGTGCAGAACGTCCCTAGCAAATCACTTTTGGTAACTGGCAAGTGATTCCACGAAATCCGATTCGTGCCACAGTTTTTAGAGGTCTCTTCTTTTTAATTTAATAAATTATTGTTCCAAATTACATAATTTAAATAAATTAATAGTCTAGAGTTCAGAGATCTTTGCACTTTTGCTTATGGCTTCCTAGAATAAAACATAACTGATCAGTAATTGAAGTTACGTTTCCACAATTCTTATGTCATCGGAAGAACAATTTCATTCCCGAAAAAGCAAAATGCTATGTAGGCCTTAATGAAATGAGTCCCACGCCTAAAGAGCCATATATGTTGGGCTCAATGCTGGTCTAAGCTTGAATATAGATCCGATGGCAATCTTATTCTTGCTTGTGCCTTTAAAAAGAACGTAATTAAGAAAGAATGTGACAGCATTTAAAATATAGGAATAAGTAAAAAACCTAAACAACAACTTAGAGTAATCAATTTTAATGCCAATATTGAATTGATAAAAACTTCCCAATTCGTATAATAATATATATGATTAGATCATCTAAATAGTTTTCAACTTGATACTTAAAATGTGAAAATCTTATTCTAATGTTTTTGTGAAAGGTCTAAATTAATCTATGTCGTTATTTTTTATACCAATTTATGTTCTAGTATTTACAAAATGATACCATATACGCCTTAAAACTTAATTTCATTCAATTTATGTTAGATCTCTATTATAAAGTCATTATTTTGATTACCCATTTTTTAGTAATACCTCATTCCTCTCCTAATCTAAAGGAATGAGTATCATTGTTATGTAAGGGTGTACTTGTTACAATTAATTAAAATATTGTAATTAATTAATTAATTACAATATAATTAATTAAAATATTAGTAATTAATTAACTACAATATAATTAATTAAAATATCATTTATTCATTAATTAAAATATTATAATTAATTAATTAAAATATAATAAATTACAATATAATTAATTGAAATATTATTATTAATTAATTAATTAAAATATATTAATTAATTAGCTATATTATAATTAATTAAAATTAATTACAATATTTTAATTAATCAACATATTGTAATTAATTAATTACAATATAATTAATTAAAATATAATTAGTTAATTAATTAATTAAAATATAATAAATTTTTAATTCTCAATATTTTTTACAAACCAACCACTGTCAATGATAATGGTAATCATTCCTTTCTCTTAACCAACCATCATAATATAATGATAATATTCATTCCTATTCCTCATTATATTCATTCCTATTCTTATTATCATTCCCTCATGCGAACTAACCGCCCCCTGACAATAACAAAACCCTTCCGCTTGTTACGATGTCATAACATGCACCCGATGTATTGGACATGTGCACAAGAATCAGACTTACGAGGTTTATACAGTGAAGCTCTCACTGTGAATCAGAGTCCACCAATGGTGCGATGGTGTCGCTGACGGAGCTGGACAACGATATAGTGCGCAATATGTCCATTGGGGCCATTTTCTCGGACTTTGTAAGATTCAAACACACTGCTCAATTCCTTAATTATGGCAATACCATTTGGCTATTATATTTGTTCTTGTTCTTTGAAAGGGTGGGAAGGTGAACTCGGTTCATTCCCAATTAGGGCTGGGAGAACATAATCTTCTAGAGGCAATTATCTTCTCCTCTCATAACCGTCAAGCCAAATGTGAGATATTTCTATCTGGGTGTATCTCTTCTTACTCAAGCTTCCATTAAAAGTTGCTCTATGTTTGGTAGGTTATGATTTTGCTTGAGGATCTCGCGGAAGACTTTCGAACAGGATTCTTCTTATTTTACGACATCAATCTTCCACCTACATTTAACATATGACGGCTTGAAGGATCGTTGTACTCCTCCAAATCTCCCAATTTAGGTTTGGAAAAGTTCGATTTTCGACTGGAAGTAGTGTAGGATTGGGTGGCTGGTGAATTGAATTTCATTGATTGCTAAAGTTCGTATCTTTTAGCATTTAAGACATACTTTTTCTAGGTTTTGGCTAAGTGGCAAGGAACCCGTGATGCCACTCACTACTGTTCACCTCTGCTACGTATCCTTTCCACCACCAATCACTGGTGCTCCGCTATAGGTACTCTTTATTTTTATATCTAGGTCAATGACGCATGTTAGGTTTCCTTTAAATTTGGTACTTTCTATTGTGTGGGTTGCGGGTTGCGGGTTACGAGTGTCCTCAATAGTGTTGGGTTTGCCATTGTGGATAGATTATTGGTGAAAATTAGAACTTGATGGAAAAACATAACTTTTTCTGTCTAATTCTAGATGATAACAGTGGCTGTGGAAATGTCACTTGGGATGTCTTTGCACCAAGCCCAAATATGGCATTAGCGACCGCTTTGTTGTGAAGGAAATGCGAAGGTAGATGTTGCTGAAGGATACTATTCTTATTAAACATACTCTTCTTTTTTTGTGATTCTCTTTAAATGCTGATTCTGTATGACATGCCTTTTACCAAAATGACATGGATTTTCTATTCAAACAGAGAAACAAGAAAGAGCACAATTGTTCTAACACTCACTTACCCCTGGAGGAATATATGGATGCCACATAAACAGTACAAACAAATCAAAGCATTTGAAATCTTCCTTAAAAACCAATTCAGGAAAACATACATTGTATTGCATTACAAGATGGATTACAAACAACATACATTATACACATTGAACTTATCACAAGCATGTCTTAAAACTCAATCCATCCTGTATTATAGTTATTACAAACCTTCCAACATAGTAAAACTTTTTCAATTATTAGAAACAACTAAAAAAAACTCATATATACATTTTGTCAAAACAAAACGCAATCTTCTTTGACCACTGCAGTTGTCCTTGTCTCAGTCTTTATACCCTTCTATCTGAACCTACATGGGGCAAATCCACCGTGCTAAGCATATAGCTTAGTGAGTAAAATAAACTAAATAGGATATAAGTTGACAAGTGTTTCAAACAGTCATCCAAACATTCACACATTCAAAATCTGTTTACTTATCCATTTCCAAACTGAACCAAAATATCATAAATCTCATAACAAGACAGAACATATCAGAAAATGTTACACTTTTGCTTTAGTGCAAAAAAAAGTCACACTGGATGTCACTCTCATGCTTGGGCACGAGGGTGACAAACTTGTTACCCTTTAGATGTCACCCTCGTGCTTGTACATGAGGGTGACACACTAGTCTTGCAAAAATCACTTCAAACTTGAGTTTTTAAGTACTTTCAAGCCTTATTTTCACTAAATCTTCACCCAAACCTTATGTAAAGCATCCATGACATAAATTCCAGGACCCGGGCCTAAGATTAATACCTTAATTCTCTAATGAGGACAAATAAATTCCAATTCTCTAAGTATGTTTCATTAAACCATAATTTAAATCATATGCCTTTAACATTCAAATCATAGCAAAAATTTTAACTTCTATCTCACATATACTTTCATGAACATGTATCATTTCAACTAGGGCATATTTTGGGGCCTTACAATTGCTAAAGGTAACCAGATGTATCATTTAATTCCCTTATCTATTTTGTCATCAACATTCAGGCATTAGTGAGAGCTTGTTTCATATTTAAGGGAAATAAAAAGGAGAGCAAATCTTTATGGCAATCTTGTTGCCAATACAACTGTAGGTAGTTGGTGATACAGGAGTCATGCCTGGAGGTATGTCTACGGAAATTCTTAAGTTTGGAACTTAATAGGAAACCTGTATCTTTTACCATTTATTGTATAATAACTTTTATGTGAAGGATAACTGAGGCTTGTTATCTCGATTTGCTATAGAATTGTTGCTCTTTGATGTAATACTAAAGGGAAATGGTTATGGAAAGCTCTATTGACTTTTGCATGCTTACTATATCTGTTAAGTTACTTAGTGCCAAGTATTTCATGGGCTGTAGCTGATTGTTAGAGCCAGCAATTAAACAGTTAAAGGAGATCAGAGTTGTGAATTTCTTGTGCATAATTTATAAGCAATCAACTCTAAACCCATAGGTTTTACTGATCGTAAGCATTTAGCATATTATTTCCAAAATCCAATCGGTGATCCTAGATCTTGTTGACAACTTTTATTTAGTTTTCACATGTCATTGCAGTTTTTTCTATTTCTTGTTATTCAAACTTTTTGGATAGTCCCTTTTTAATATATACATGTATCTCTTCACTTAATAGTGAACTTTTCAATGACTCTTATAAATCACATTCCTATAGATCAGCAATAGGTTAGATGTAATATAAAGATTACCCTATTACATTTCAAGTGAGATCTTGTTGGCATATCTCAAACAGGTATTAATCCTAGAATGTGCGTTGTTTTATCTTGACTGGTGTTTCATATTATGCTATTTTATCCCAAAGTCTTAAGCATGCAAAATATTTGAACTATTTTTGCTGGCGATGTTGGGGCAAATCATGTTGTTTTTGAGCAAGGTACTTTACAGGAAATATGGGTAATGAGAAGATACTGGAACAGAAGAAAGCAAACCTATTAGCGCTGCTGCTCTCATCTGCCATGATGCTAAGGCACCTTTAGTTCCCTCATTTGCTGATTGTTTAGAAAATGCAATGAAGCGGGTTATGGCCAGTATCGAACAAAGGATCTGTAGAATTTGTTTTTGTATTTGGTAACCATAAAAACACAGGTAATTTGCTGTTATATTCCGAATATGTTAAATGTTGAATTCTATAAGTCTCTATGGACTATATATTATATATAAATGCAGTTTTTTGGTTGTTTATATTTGATAGTACGTACGCATATTAATATCTATAAATTGCTTTTAATATATATGGATGTTGCCTACGTAATGACATGAGTTTGCTTTTACGTTAAATATTATTGGTAACAAAAGAATAAATTATTGTTTTTATTGTTTGCCTAAAAAAATTTACTTTGTTACCTTACAAAGACTTAAAAGCGTTGCAATATTTATTTAATATTGTTGCTATAGTTTGAAAGTAATGTATTGCCTTAGTCAAAATTTAAAAGTAACAATTTTTATTTTGTTGTCTAATCAAAAAATTCTGTTGCTTTATACTTATTGAAGCGCCACTTCTTATAACAATATGAATTTTGTTGCCTTAATAAAAAAGTAATGATAATTATACTTATAGTTACACTTTTATCTGTTGCCTAAAACACTTTTTGCCATAGTAAGAAAATCATTATAAAAACAAGTTCTTAAACAATTCTCTCTAATGAGAAAAGTCACATTAGTGTGAAAGATAGTTCTTGACACTGAATATCTCATATTCTCTCAATAATTCCTCCTCTAGAGATAATTGTAGGAACTGTTCCTAATGGGTAAAGCAACACGTTTAAGTTATAAATTATGGTATAAACATTTGAAACATGAGTCCTTAAGTCTTATCCAAAGATAATAAGATGCTCACAAAAATGTCTCACTTGAATAACGATGCTTTATCTCTTTACATACAAGTTTGTTACTTGTGATCTTTTCATTCTTCATGACTCTTCTTCAAATCAATCCAATATATAAATAAGCTTAAAATACTATTTAAATAGCACATCATTTGAAAAATACAATTATTAAATAACATATTACTTGAACGTTCATCAAATAAATAAACTATTTAATACATAGTACATTAAAATAAACTAATTCTTTAATATATAGAGTATATAACTAAACATGTTATTTAAATAAAAAATGGTGGAAGTCAGGAGAAGTACATATTAGGTCCTTTTTAAAAAATGAGATGAAT
This sequence comes from Erythroxylum flavicans, assembly GCA_027576715.1. Classification (NCBI taxonomy): domain Eukaryota; kingdom Viridiplantae; phylum Streptophyta; class Magnoliopsida; order Malpighiales; family Erythroxylaceae; genus Erythroxylum; species Erythroxylum flavicans. The sequence goes on from JANZXP010000006.1 coordinate 25,660,482, forward strand.
TTAGTTAAAAAACAACTTATGGATAAAGTCTATATATAGAATTTTATATAAGTAAACAGATATAGTCAAATGGTCAAGGCTTAAATCTTGACTTTAAGAGGCCATGGATCCAAGCAAGGAGAAATAGACTCGTAGGTTCAACCTAAATAGGTTGGACTCATAAGACCCACTCGGCTTAAGCCTATACGGTTCAGTTTGGTTGAACTTAGTTAGTTCAAGTGGATTAGGCTCATTTAACTCATGTAAGTTGGGTTGAAATTACCCATGTGGGTTAGGCCCAAATAGCCTAACTAAAAATGATCCATATGAACCTTTACTAATCTATATTTTCCAAGACTACTACATAAGTTTAAACGTATAAAAAATTAGTTAAATCCGCCATCTGGTCAAGTTTAGGCATAGTTAGGCATGTCAATGGGCCTTGGCTAGGGCCTGGCCCGACCTCGGTCCAACCCGGCCTGATCTTTCCCATGGTGGCCCTCGAGTAGGAATGGGTCAACCCTGTGGCCTAGCCCATTGGCGGGCTGTTCGACCTGTGGCCCGGGCTATGGCCCGCTATTTATTTTTTAAAAAAAATTCAAAAAGACGTCGTCTAAGAAAAAAAGGACGGCCTGACCATGGTTGGCTTGTGACCCGGTTAACCTGGACCAAAAATAGGTCGGGTCATAATTGACACCCCTAAGCATAGTAATATGGGTTTGGGCTAAGCTCTCGAGCATTTGAAATGTCACTTTTATATGTAAGTTTAAGACTAAAACAACACTATTTTGCGTGTTTAGGCCAAATTCAGGTTGCCTTACAAATCATACCTAGTCAAATCCACTAACTCATTGGGAGCTCAAGATATTTAATAATTAAATTAATTAATTAAAACACAAAATGACCCCAAAGGCTCGTAATATATAGTTATGACAAAATAGTCAAATTGGACTCTAATATTTTCACTAAAATTCAATTGAAACTAAAATATTTTGAGAAAGAATCTTATCGTTTCATAAACCTTATTAACTTTTTGTGAATTATTTGTTACATATTTCTATCATTTTTTGTATCGGTCCTTTTCAAATGTATATCTTACATGGCAAGGAAGGCCTAAAAATAAAAAAACATTAAAACTTTATCTCTCTCTCTCTCTTTCTCCTATCTTTTCTTCTCTCTAAAAAGAAAAATAACGATATTTAGATCCACGAATTAGTAAGACCACAGAATATACAGCTTCCAACCTTTGCTAAATTATCAAACTGCAACCATGTTCATTCTTGGTCTCTTTCTAATGTCATGTAACTCATATTTTTGTTGCTTCTTCCTTTCTACAGTATTTTGCATTTGGTATGCAATTTAGGGCATCCATAGCTTGAAGTTCATACCCCACGACAACCACAGTAGCCCCCCCTTTTTTCTTGCAACTCTTTGGAGAACTGGATTATCTTTTGCAAGAAGAATCCATAAACCCTTGAGACCATTCCATTTTTCACATCTTTTTCTTGAATATTTATTGTTTTGCTCATATGACAAGTGCCATCTAATTATTGTTCACAGAATGTGGGATGGCTAGTTTGAGGTTCTATACAATTGGATGATTGTTTATTGCCTGCTAAGACAGCATTCTCATCTTCGGTTTCGGGTAACTGTGGCCGGAACGGTCTCAGATCTTCCCTCGAGTTATTTTCTTCTAAATGCATATCTGTTAATTCAACCAGGTGTTCATTGGCAGCCTCACACTACGATGGAATCGTGATCCTTTCCCTTTCCTTTTGCTTCTCTTACAGATCAAATACAGCAATAATACCCATTTAAATAACATCAGAATCTTCAGAGCTGTCAGTGTCGAAGTGAGTTGAATCAATCGCCATACATTCATGTCATCATTTGTAGATGTAGCCATTGCAACGTTCAAACTTCTCTTTTGTTATTCAGGACATTTCTCCTTCAATAAACGGTTTATGATTCACAGCTCACAATGTTATTCATATGGACAAATGATCAATATATATACAGAGAGGAAGGGAATCAACCATAACGTACATACTATAACTAAGCTATATACATATGGGAGGTAAATATTCTACGCTTAGTTAGGGGAGCTAACAGAGGGATATGTATTGGTAATGTATAGATTAAGGGATTCCCTTATAGTGGAGACAGTGATGCTAGGGAATTATGTAGAAATGGAAACTGAAGGGAAGTCTCAAGACGTCAAAACAAAGCTCTCCAAGATCTTGTAGCATGGAGATTCTGCTTATGATGCCTGGTTTAGCTGTGCTTCGAGCCAAGTTTCTTATCAATATTCTTCATTACATACTCTATCTAGCTTCTTCATTTAGGGTTCTAGTTTTATTTTCAGTGCTAATAAGTTTTGGTTTCTTCTTGTATTGTATCACCAGGTGGCTCAGGTTTTGCTCACCTTACCATACTCATTTTCACAAGTAAGGATGTTCTCAGGAATAATGTTTCAGCTCTTCTATGGGTTGATGGGAAGCTGGACAACTTATTTGATTAGTATACTATATGTAGAGTACAGAACCAGAAGGGAAAGAGAAAAGTTTGAGTTCAAGAACCATGTAATCCAGGTAAATTCTGTACAAAATCTTCTGATATTGTTCATAACATAACATGGGTTTTACTAACTTTTTAAAATTTTGTGTGTATTTTTACACAAATAGTGGTTTGAAGTCCTCGGCCCCATTGAATTTCAGTCTACCTAAACCCGATCAGTCTCCTATTGTAACATCCCCTCACTTATGGAAAATGGTAAATTGGTCTTTTTGAATGGGCTAGCATAATTGGAAGTGTTTCTGACATATACATGCATTCATATATGCATATGAATAATAAATATTACAAATTTGATATCACTACAAAGCTAACAACAAGATCTACATTTTTCATGTAGAACACACAATCAAACTTTACCTATTTCTGGGTCAAAAATCAATTCAAACAGGTCTGTCCCTTTAATCACTTACCAAAATAAAAACACTACTTTCAGACCTTGTAACTCTCTACTCTGTTATCCAAAAATTCCATGCTTTATAGAAATGGAAAGATCAATGAAAGTTCTACAATTCGTATGAAGACATCAAAACCCAATTCTAACTCAAACTGGGTCAAAATTAGACACAAAGGTTCTGATTTGCAT
>JANZXP010000006.1:25672438-25696166 GCA_027576715.1 Erythroxylum flavicans
CTCGGGTGTTCCAGTGTTTCTGCTCAGTTCATGTCCCTTTGAAGGGACATTATGTCCGTTAAACGGACCTTCTCGGGATAGTTTTATAAATGTGCAAATTTTGACCCTCTAGATGGCAAAATCTCTCTTTGGGGTCTTCACAGAAGTTGTAGAAATCAAAGTTATCTTCGAAACCGTATTTAAATGGTCCAAATTTGACATCTCTTTCAAAAGTTATGCTAATCGTTTCATAATGAACTAGAGACATGGAGCTACAATTGTTCTAAAGAAGTCAATTCGTGATTCCGCTGCCAGATCAGGTTTTGGCTAGAGAGATCCTATGGAAACAACCTTATAGGATAATACGTTCACGTTTTTGATATTCTGGATAGTTGGGTTCCGGATACGGGGTCTAACAAAAAAAAAACCATGATAATAATATATATTACCATCACAACCAAAATGAAAGTATTATGAACATCTTTTAGCTGCTTATTCTCAACGATTACAAGCTTAAGTTCATAGGCCATCATCTTCAGATGCTTATTCTTATTGATAGCAAGCTTAAGTTCATAACCCATGTACTTAAGTTTTCCTTCAAACTTAATTTTTTTTATATGTTCCTTAATTTTCAATCTTCTAATAACATCATACTCACTTGTTTATTTTAATTTTCCCATTGTTACTCATAATTGATGCTTCAAGTTAGCATTTTATCTCTTTAATTTTTGAATAACATTAAAAGCCCATGTCATCATATTAACAAAAGAACGTACAACTCTGAACCTTGTAAGAAAAGTTTAAATAGACATTCATTAATAGTTTCATCCAAGTTATGTTCCCAAATTTTCAAGCCATATAAAAAATTAAATAAAACTCACCAAATATTTTGGGCACTCATAAAAAATTAATAATTATATCCAATTTATGTTCTCACATTTTAAAAGCATACAAAAACAATTAAATAAGACTCAATAAATATCTTGGGCACTCTTAAAAGCTCCGCCTAAGATTTTAGTCATTTAGTAAAGTCTTTAGACATATGTTAAAGCCATATAAAAATTGAATTGAAAATTATTATTGATTAAATACCTATAGTATGATGGTTCCAATCCTAACTATTGTATGTCGATCTATAATTTGGCATTTCAATCTTTAAACTAAGAAATAGAACTTTGTCGATGATGAGATGAGTTTGGTTTAACATACACTTTTGTTAGTCAAAGGAGTTAATTCAAGTGCTAAGTTTGGTAAAAACAAGCTTCAAATATTATTAGTGTTTAGTAATTCAAGTATTGGCTGGAAGAAGAATTTGTGGGATTAGGATTTATAAAAAAAGGGAGTTTCTTTGTTTGAATATGAAGGATTTATCAAATGAGTTTATTAATATTTTTGTTGATTAAAGAACAATAGTATGATATTTTAATTACTTTTATAATTGAAATAATTAAAAGTTGACAAAATTTTCAAAAATAAAATAAAATTTAAAAATGATAGGTCAACATTCATATAACGAGAGGTGCATTGACGATTTACTCGTGTATGACTATAATTGTCTAATAAAAACATAATACAATTAGATTTTAAGGTGTAAATAGTGTCATTTTGCAAATATTAATATGATAATAATAAAAACTAAATTAGACATTTTACAAAATATTAAGATATGATTTGTAACTTAACCTACTAATTATATAGGTCATATTACAATAATTGTTATAGAAGTTTTGTCTAAATATCACTATATTAATTAAGGATCACCTTGTAAAGCAAAACCACATAAATAGTAGTAAAAATAAATAGATAAATGAAAAGAGCATATAATAAAAGCTTTCTAACATTGTAAATATACATATTATAAAAATTAATGTTATAGGAAATGAAATGCATTAATAAGTTGATTATGAATAAAATAAAGCTAAATTGTATTAATAGTACTTTAAATCTACATAATATTAAGAAAAACATACAAACTTAAAGGTGTTGTGTCATCTTTATATTATGAAGTTTACATAATAAAAATAACCATACAAAATGGGAGCAGTAGGGAAGTATACAATATTGAATTATTGAAGCATGAATTATTTATTGGTAACATATGAACCGATCGGTATGTCGTCGTATCTAGCATAAGACTAAGTTAAAGGAACTAAGGCAAATTGATTCTTAGTCATTATTTATTACATTGTATATAATAGCATGAGAAATTAGTCGCAAATTTTGTAATAGCACGAAGACACAAATTTTTACTATTGGTAAAATCTTGTCTCATCAAATTCAGAACCTATGCATGATTATACACGAACTTGATCACTTTTTTTTTTGCTTTCTACACAGTTTTATCAATGATAGAAAATTATCTGACATCTCATATATTTTCCAATATTAAGCCAATAAAATGTGCAGCACAAGAAATTTAATAAAAATAATTATATTTGCTTTGCAATCTTTTCCTAGCTACTTTGTAAGTAGAATCATTGTTAGTAATAAATTGAGCAATGTTTTCTGGCTTAACTTCATTCACAACTTCATCAAATATCTCAAACAAAGTATCATCATTTCTAGAAAGTCTAGATGCATCAATAGACTCCCAAAATATTGTGTCCTCAGTAAAATAAACTAAAAAATTGATAGTAGGTTTTTATCTTCTATTTGTCTAATCCTCATATATGATTGAACTTTCATAAGTTATTCAAGTCATTCTTATTTCATCTAAATAACTGTTTATTTCATTAATAGAGCTTCTCAAAATTTTAAATCTATAGTCATTAATTGAAGGAGTTTTATATCCTGGACCGTAAAAGGCTATAGCATTTACTATAGGATAGTAATGATAAGAATTGATAGTATGAAATGATATACCTGAATCATACCACCATCTAGCTATTGTAATGTTCATGTTATGAGCCACTTCTTTAGATTATAAAGCATTACAGATTGAAGGTTGAGTTTCAGGAGTTGTTTATGGTGCAGAAAGTTAGACATATGTCTTCTTCTTTTTCTGACATCAGGTGCAATATGCCTTTCTTATTAGGTAGGAATACTACCTTCCTTCAACGTCCATACTATTACCCTGACTATTGGAAAAAGAACTTTTGTTATTAATTTTGTAGTTTGGTCTTTACCTTCTATCTTTCTCAAGATAATACTTTTCAAGCCAAGTTTTCATTTGCTATTTCACGTCATGGATTACTTTCTTACAAGGCTCTACATCACCTTTAGTCCCCGCTAAATGCTTCTTTAATATTGTGATTCCTTCACCTTTCAAATGTTTATTGCAATACAAACAGATGGTATGATTTTTCATTCCAAGTAGAGATGACAATAGGGCCCAGGTCCTACCTTTCAAATGTTTGTTGCAATACAAACAAATGACATAATTTTTCATTCCAAGTAGAGATGGGCCCGAGGTCAGTTTGATCTGAGGTTAATGGGCCAAGCCCTGGATGACAGGGCTTTAAGCCCTTTTTTGAAAATTTTGGGAGCCTGGGCCCAGCCTAGCCAGATAAGTAATAGCAAAATAACATTGATTTGCTGAAAATGACTTCATTTTTATATTTTAATTTTAAAAAAGAAAATTAAGTTTGGCCCAAGCCCAAGCCCTGCCGGACCCATTGCCATCTCTAACTCCAAAAACTAATCTAGCATGAGCTTAAGTTGGATCATCGAATCTTCCTAAACTTGAAGTGGTTGAATTGTCAAGAGTACTTGAACTTCTCTTCATTTATCTATAAAAATAAATGTAAGTGAATAAGTATAATAAACTAAATAAACAACACATGCACCTCTTAACTGTAAACCAGTAAATAAACATAAGTCATTGAGTAAATAATCAAATTATCACATCCTAAACATATATCAAATAGCCATCTATGACATCACTATAAAATACAATATAACTAAGAGTTATGGGTACATAAGACCAATAACTCTCTTTTAATGTATATAATTTAGTAAATGATAGTTGTGTAATTGCATGTATTTTAGGGTTGAATTTGTTATTTATTTAGTGTGAATTTGAGTGGTGTGTGCGTATTTAGGGTGTAATTATGTTAGTTTGTGTGTTTTAGTGTTTTTATGAGTTAGATTAAGTCTCTAAGCTTAAATGTTATATTTTTGAGGTGTTGTGATGTGTTTGTTAATGTTTCAAGGTAAATGGGAAAGAGCGAAGAAGATTCAAGGAGTTTCGATCCAGAAACATAGGCCACGATTGTACACAGCAGGCCACGATCGTGACATAGAGCATAAGGCAGGCCACAATCATGGCAGGCCACAATCATGGCAGGCAGGGCCACGATTGTGCCCTGCGTCAGGCTGATAGCAAAACTCAATTTTTGTGAGATTTTATGGACCGTTTCGACCCTGACTTTGACCTAAGGCTTTCATACAATAAATAAAACATGATGTGATAGCCACCAGGAGTCTTCGGAGAGCCTAGAGAGTCATGCAAGAGAGTTTTCATTCCACCAATCTTGAGAGAAATCTAGAGAGAGATCAATAGATTGAGGAAGGGGACAAAGGAAGAGAGACACGGAGACGAGCTAGGTGCGACGTACTTCCCGGAACAGGTGGTTTCCCGCTGTCACCGTTTCTGAAATTCCGTTCCCGACAGTTTTTTCCATTTATTTCAGTTTTATTTATGTATAGAATTGAAATAGGTGTTGAGAATAGTTGCGTTGAATGTTGAGTTATGTTTATACTCACCTTCGGATTTTGACTCTTGAGATTAATAAAGTTTACTCGATTGTGTTTTTATTGATTTGATTGTGATTTCAATTCTGTTCTGAATAATTCGGCAACAAACTGAGAGGGTGACCCGGGTAAAAATTATCAATTTGGGCTAATGAGAGTTAGGAGAATTGATAGGTAAAAAATTAAATCAAACCAGTAGAGTCGTGTAACGAGAGATCAAGCATAGATTCCTAGTAGGTTAATAGACAATTTTATAACTAATTTAGGTTTTGGACCAATTACGAATCGAGATATCGCAATTTCCATAATTTGGATTAGGGATTATCAATTAGGGTTAAGAATTATAACTCGAGAGAGAGTAATTCAACCTAGGATCGTCTAGACATGTTAATTCAATAATTGCATAATTGGTTAGCTTTTCTTAGTTTCGAATTAAAATCCCCTTTTTTCTCACTTGATAATTTCTAGGTTAATTTCGGGTTGGGTTGTATGATTGCTATTTTGTTACTCCTTGGCACTTTAAATTATCATATTGAATTGTTGATTGATTTATTTTCTGCCGTAGTTCTTTACTTAGGTTTATTGCGAACATAGCTGACCTTAGATTTAGGACTAGTTTACCTTCCTCGTAGGATCGACACCTTAGGTACTATGCGAACGACCCGCGCACTTGTGGAATTTACCAAGATTATAAATAGTAAAACTTAGCGCGTGTAACCTTGCGAACATTAAGCATCGACAAATAATAAGTATCAATATAAAATTGTCACTATAGATCTAAATTTAATTGAAATAAAGTATCATGTGATAACTAACTTTTAATGTCAAAGAACTCAAAGATGTACAATATTAAAAATGGCTTAAATAATTCCAAAATTTTACTAAAATTTAAGTTAAAATTAAATCTCTTTATAAACTCTCGCAACATAAACCAAATACAATAAATATTCAAATAAAATCAATAATTAAAAGAATGAAAAATTATTGTAATAAAGTAAAATAAAGAGCTAAATTAATTTAAGTGAAATAAAAAAAACTAAATCAAATTACATCATAAAGTTTTATATTTGTATTGAAGATTATGCTACAAAAAAAAAACAATACACAACTACACACACAATACACAATTCTAGTATTTCATAAACAATCTCAATGTATTTCTAATTATTAATTGACTAAAACAAATTAAGAATCAATAGTTTATGTGTGTATTATATAATTTGTAATTAGGAATGAATAATACACATAACACATTGTATTTTTTATTCATAATTACACCTAAAGTGTATTTTTATTCATAATTACACCTAAATTGATGATTCATAAATCTTAATTACATATTTACATTAATCTACCTAAACAATAACACACAATATTCCCAATACAATCATTTACACAATTACACTACAATTACATACACAAGACTACACTAGACAGTTCATATACATCATAATTATTAGTTATTACTAGTTATTGCATAATAATAGGCACAACTGAAGAGGGAAAGAAAAGGTTGGGGCATAAGCACAACACAAGTAGTGGGACTTGATAGGTGAAGAAGAGTTTTAGACTCTGGAAGTTTGGAGCGGCAATGATAGGGCATAAGCTAGCGATGGGACGAGACATATCTGGAGTCTGAAGAGGCACAAGTTGTATGATGAGAGGAGAGGAGGAGATGAGTTGAGTGAAGTCCTAAGGACTGAAGACTTCTGAAGACTAAACTGAGGGAACCCTAAGTAAATTTTTTTTAATTTTTAGCCCCTGAATTTTTTTACTTTTTATTTTAGTCCCAATACTAACTTTGATTTTTTTGTTACCGATTGGTACCAACCATTATACTGTACCAGCAAGTACTATACCATCTTTCAGCCAATATCGATTGGTATGGTATGGTACTCAATACCCTAGCTTACTTGAATTACTTTGTCCAGAATTTTGTTGAAGTTATTTTTTTAGAATCATAGAGGTGATGGTAAGGCTTTTTATAGTAGTGACAAGATCCCTTATAAATTTCTTGACTAATTTTAAGAACTCTGAGAGGATGAGGACTAAGTGACTATAACAACATCAGTAGATGGAGTAGATTTTCTAAATAAAGTGCATTAAGTTTACTTTCTTTTGTTAATTAATTCCTTGATTACATTGTTAAAAGTTGGCAAGGAACTTCAATGGAGAAGAGAATTACGGATAGATTTAAATTCTTCTCGAAGAGTCATTAATCAATGTGAAAATGGTGGTTACAACAGGGGTAGGCCATATGGAGTAGTTAAGTATTATTTGATCCCAAATTTCTTGCAGTTCTAACACATAACTATGAATTGTTTAGCTAGGTTATTGCTTCATCTAATGAAGTATTCAGTAAAGCTGAAACTGATTAACATCATCAAATAGAGAGTAAGATTCTTTAAAAAATCCCATGCCTCCTTAGTAGTGTCAAATGGCTTAAAATCAAGTTTGATCACTTTAGTACATGTATTTCGAAACTAGGATTTGATGAATCATTCCTTCTTATGCCACCAGGCGCTCTATGAAATTTTCCTTCTCTTTGTTTGCTGATTTGGTATTTGTCCAGTAACAATTCACTAAAGGAGCATCTCTTTAAAAAAAACCACACATTTCTTCAGCCCACAAATTGTAGTTTGATCCATCAAATGTAACGTTGATAGGGTTTGGGATATATTGAGGGAGATTAAAGGTATCCATAATGAATAAAAGGAAATAAAATGGAGAAAACTTGCTTGTAGAGTTTAAGTTTGATCATCCTAACCTTAAAGCTAGATTCAGAATGTGAAAAAACCTTAGGAATTGATATCGTTTACAAAGGAAATGGAGGAGAAGGGGTTGAAGTGGATGATTAAAGTTTTGGTCAACCCTCTTTGGACGAAATTGAATCGATGGATCTGATTTGAACCAAAGAATAGGCATATATGTCATGTGGACAAATGGTGTAAAGAAACATGGTAGATGTCTAGGATGCTGACGTGGCAATTAGAAATGATGTGCCATTGAAAGACTGATATGGACTGATGATGTAATGCTGATTAATGGTGATATGGTGATGACTAGGATGATGATGTGCAATGATTGATATGTTTGGTGGTGTGGTTGATAACATGGCAACCAGTGTGGCACTGATGTGGCGTCAATATAAGGAATGACTATTATTTAGGTTTAAACGGTGTCATTTTGCTTGGAAGCTAAATGACATCATTTTCCTCCCAACAATTTCAGCTAGGGTTTTTAGAGATCAACAGCTTTCGGCAGCACGTGAGGGCATGAACGACGATGATTGATGATGTTTTTTGCACCATTGTGGTCTACTTAAATAGAGGAACAAAAGAAGCTCTATTATCATATAAAAATTGAGAGTAGAAAAGAAACGACGAAAGGAATTTTGTATTTTCAGAATGTGTATTCATGTGTTTAATAGGGTATTTATATCTTTGGGACGATTCTAAATAAAGAAGAAAAATTAATGTGATAATGAAATGATTACATACATGATTGTGGGACTAGATTAAGGCTAAAGTAATGTTAATAGTTGACTTTTAAAGATTCTAAAGATATGTGCTAATAATTATTACCAAGATCAATTATAATGCCATTGACATTATTTTAATGCTTGGAATTGGTCAAGCTAGAGAAAAAATATTGTAAGAATTCATCCATATTTTCCTATTAAGATAAATAGTAATTGCAGTGTTCACAATCTTTTTAATGCAATCATCTACAAGCTCTTTACATTGATCATTAGAAATCACAATGGCCTATTGAATCAAATCTCAAACCAAAACTCGAACCATAACCTATATAAAATCTCTAAACCTAATTATTAGCGAAACTCACAAACTCACCCACAATTGTGTGCGCTGACACATCTACAATACAAATTGGAAAGAAAATCAATACTGAGGAAAATATGGTATTCAAATAAATATGTCGAGAAAAATGTGAAAGTGGGTGACTAAAATAAATTAGGCAAAAAACTAAAATTGGATGGAATTTATATATTCATCAAGTTTAATTGTAAGCTTTTTATTTATATAAAATAAATTGTCTTCAATGTCACTTGTATATAATTGTCACTTTAACAAAAACTAATAAAAAACTTATTTTAAAGCTTTTCATTTAACCTAGGAAATTTCTGCAAAACTTCTACATCAAAGAAAATTTTGATGGAATTCATGAAGTCACAGAAGAAATTGTTGCCCTTTATCCTTTTAATTGTAAACTAAGAATAATATTAAGTTTCTTTTTATTTCTTGAAATTGAAAATCATTTTGTAAAAATTATAGTATTTGATATTTATATATTTTATTTTTACTAAAATTTGAAATTGTATTAAAGATATTAGACAAATGAATTAAGGAATTTTAAAAAGATTATAATAGAAAAGAAAAGATACTATGGAAAAATCTGAAGATAAAATTAAAAATAAAAAGAAACTGCATCATATGATCACCTTTCTACATAATTTAATTTAGTATTATGAAAATTTTTTAAAAAATGTTATATGCTATAAATTAAGTTGAGTAATCAAACATGAAAGTAATGAAATTAGATATTAATATAAACGTAAAAGATGTAAACGACCAAATCTTCTGGTCAGGTGATTGCATTAATTGGTCTATAGTTTAGTTAAGCCCTATGGCCTCATTGATTCTAGAGGACATGTGGTTGTTTCGTCAACGAAAATAAATAAATTAACAGGAAGACTAGAATAGAAGCATTTTATAAATTTTTTATAAGGATAACGCAAGATATCTTTGGGATTTAAGATCAAAGTGGAAACGGTAAATATAACAGCTAGCATAATATCTTTTGGGTGGATTTGGTGCGCTTATAATCGAAAATTGGATATCAATATCAACAACCTGAGTTTCTTATTGAAATGCATTAGTAATTGCCTAGGGATTAAAACTTTGGATATAAATTAAATCCAGGACAAAGGAACGTCAGGAGTCATGACCACACGCATTATTCAACATAAAGCATGCATTAACAAAACTAGGTGTTGCACGCTAAGTTAGGGCCAAACTCTGACAGAGTGGCAAGTCGCCGCACCATTACTTACGCCGCCCTCCTTCCACCGTATGTCATGTCAACTGTCATTTGGCTTCCTAGAGTCTAGTGCTTTCCTCCAAAATCTATCTTCTACGTAATACTTTAGACAACCAAACGACACCTGTCATATCCTAGACCAACCAAAGTTTCACTTCAACTGATTTAACATAGACAGGCATCATTGCTCTTTTCTCCGTTCTCTACCAATCCCACCTTATTATTTCAGTTTTAATTTTTAAAATTAACGCTATAATTAGCCATTTCTCTATTACTGGGCAAATTTCAACTTTCTTCAAAAGCAGCTTTGTGTATATATATATATATATATATCTTTAACTATTATTATTAATTCATTCAGTTTTTTTGCGAATCTATTTATGATCAGTTACGGAGCACCAACGTCGCTTATGATACCAGCATTAGAACCATCTAAAGTTGCAACATTTCCGCTCAAGTTCTCATTTCCATATCGCACAGCTTATAACAACAGAAATTTTCCGACACACCCCAAACCACTGCAACCTGTGCCTCTTCTTCTTCTCACCAACGTTCCACCGTCACCACACATGGCCACCGGACACTCTTCTCGGGCATGTGCCGGCGACGCTATTCTAACGTCCGGAGCAAGCGGCCGTATCAGTGCTCTGTTTTCTCTTCAGGCGTTGAGGAGTCTGTTAATGTTGATAAACGCCATCCTGTTGCTTCTGCTCTTGCCGTTCCGAGGCCGGAGACGAAAGGCGGTGGTGGGGGCGTCCACGGAGGATGAGAAGATGATGCCGCAGGAGGTTAGCGGCGGTCAACGGAAGGGTGTGGTGCGGGTCCCGGCGAGGATCGTGCCATGGAAGAGCAACGCGGTGGTTGATCCGGACGTGGCTGCCCGGAGGGGCTTGGCTGTTCGGAGAGTGTTGCAGGACAACGACCCTTCTTCGGTGAGGGAGTTTTCGTTGTTTGCTACCTCCAGGGGTGATACCCTTTTTACGCAGTCGTGGACTCCTGTTTCTGTCAATATCAGGTGATTACATTTTTTCTGTTTTCTTAATTTTGATAGCTTCTGGGTTGAAACTTGTGATTTGTGATGGCCTTTGTGATTTAGTAAGTTGTTAAATACGGTAATTTAGGGAATTTCTTCATGTTAAGAACAATTTTAAGCACTGGTTTTCCCACGGGTGATTTAAATAAAAAATGCATGGAGATGTAAAAGTTAATTAGATAACTGGACATTGGAATTTTTTTTTTTTGGAACATGAAGAACAGGAGCTAGTATGTTGGCCACTATAATCTCTTTGGCGATCCAAGAGTCTTGGTTGATTTTGATTTTTTTGGGTGAAATTGCTCAGTTCCCTGCAGTTCTAGTGCTCGGTCCAACATAAAACGAAGTTCTAACTTTTGGAATAGTGGATGCCTTGTTTTAATCGTTTGAAACAAATTGTTAAATCTTTTGGTGAAGTTAAAGGGATGTTTTTACCGACATATTCAACAATTAACTTGTGGTCTTTGAACACGGCATGTTTTTGTTATGGAATAAGGAATTTAGGGATACACTCATCTACCTATCTTCCCTTTTCTCGTTTCTTTTGAAAGTAAAAGTTGGGTTCAACTTGGGCCACTGTCATGCTCTGTCTTTACTATGCAAACAGTTGCTATGCATTCTGCCGCATCTCTAAGGAATAATATGGCCTGAGAAGATGGGTCTTCTTATGCCCTGGAGCAAGGACCATCCGCAGACCAAGTTTTGCTCATTCATGTGTCCCAATACAATGATTTGTCCTTCTCCTGGTCCCCTCTTGTCTTACTCCCTTTATGAGTACCAGGCACCACTAGTTTTATACAGCTTTCTGTTACTGCCTTCTGTTATTCCCTGACCTTATAGTCATTAGTTGGCACGCAATTCTATTTCTTTCATTCTTCTTACTTTCGTTGTTTGTGATGTGCGTAACATGCCTAGCAATTGATAAAATCTTGTAGGAGCTTTTGAGTTTGTTTTCAGCATACGAAACTCTGTCGTAAAATATATTCATAGAATCAGGTTTGGCAAAGGAAACATGATAATAATCAGGTCTTTGGCAGGGATGTTGTGAGAATAGTTATTGGAGAGAAATTTTGTTCAACTTTTTTCAAGGTAAGGGCTAAATCTCTCACTTAATGAGTAAAGACAAATTTTTGGAAACTAAATTGACTAATTATTGGTGATGCTACTAGTGTTAGTAAGAAGAAAAATTGATCTACTTCAAAATACATAACTTATTTTTTTGGTTAATTAATCTTCCAAAGTTACGGCATGACCAGATATGCTTCCATGACCAAAAAAGAGACAAGTGGAACTACTTAAGACTAAAAGAGAGCTCCAAAAACAACAATCTAAAAGGATAACAGTGGATAACAGTGGAAATACTTTTACTGAAAGTGCATTATGTTGAGGAAAGAAAAATGGTGAAAGAGGCAAGACTGGAATGTCTGGCTACAGTCTGTATTGACTATTTGGACTTTTTCTCTTGTTATATTTTTCTATAAGCAAAGTTTGTTCAAAATTATTGATGATTGTTGAAACAAAACCCAAAACAGAAGCTGGTACTTATCTCTTAGGTTTGAATGGAAGTGATGGGTATCATGGTTAAGCTACTTGAAAGTTTCTTTCAGGTGCTTGCATGAATGCACCCTAACTTTTTAAAGTAGTTTATAGATATCTCTTTGGTACTATATCTGCTGCTGAAATATTATATAATGCCATAGATAAGCATAATGGTGAAAAGCCTTTCTCTAAACTTTACTGGAATCTTTACACATTTTAATGTATCAACAATGACAGAGAGTCTATACTTGAGGAGTAACAGATGTGAACAAATAACCTAAATCAACATAAGTTCACATGCCACGGATGATTTAAACCTTGAGTCATGGGAATAAAGTACTACCACGACCTAAGCTGATTATTGCCATCATATTACTCATTTGGTTGCTATATGGTACTAATTGATGTTGCGTGTGACTCTGGCCTGTTTTGCAGGGGACTGGTTGTTCTTATGCATGGTCTGAATGAACACAGGTTTGTTATTGCAGCTAGAAACTTTGCATACATTTATGCTGTGCCTTACAATTTGCTCAGATGACTATTTTTTGTTACAGTGGAAGGTACAATGATTTTGCAAAGCAACTGAATTCTCACGGACTTAAGGTTTATGGAATGGATTGGATTGGTAAGTTTGACATATACTGGGGATTGCCGTTATTAAGTTGTTTTCTTAATTTGCAGAAGTTTTCCATTGTACTTGTTTGGAAAAGACTCCCTTGATATTGGTAAATGTTTCAGCTCTGCAGTTCACAGTTACCTTCTATTTTGCTTGTTTTGGTTTGAATTGGTCTTTTCATTTGGTGACAACATATTGGTAGTATCTAGTTGATAATATCTTCCATACTGGTTTTCGTGGCTAACGTAAAACTATCATATGATAATATGGAGAACATCATTTAAAAATGAGCTCCATGTGCACCATCCAGTTGGGGTGGGAGGTGGTGGGGTTTGGGGTTTTTAAGAATAAACGAATGAAGACCAAGGTCTTTTCTTAATGTATGGAACTGCCAAGGAAAGGGAGAGTATTCTAGCATTCGAAGTGCAGCACTTTAATTCAAAGAGACATACACAAAATAAGTATTCATTTATAAGGATTAATAAAGCTAAAAAGAATAGTAAGCTGAAAGGGATGGTCAAGCTTGTATTCCTGTCTATATTCCTATTTCAGTTCAACTTCATTTTTTAGTTCTTTTCAAAAAAAAAAATTCATTTTTTAGTTTTTTTTTACCATAAAGTAAATCCTTGTTTAATGAAAATAATTTCCTTTAAAACAGGAATAAATCAAGTCCTTTACATTAACTCTATTCGGAATTTGATGTGATTATACTTTTATCAGTCTTCTATGTATTGTACTTATCTCTATTATGATGCTCTTAAATCTTTTTGTTTTACTCTCAAAAATGTTATAAGAAGTTTTAGTGATGAAGAGCAAAACTTGAATTTTTTTTGACAGAGTTAGCTGCAAGGTTATGATACTTAAAATAGAAAAAGTTAAAGTTGGCATAGGGGACTGCAGTAGTATTCATACTCTTTATTGATCAAAATATGAAACTCAAGTTTATTGCAGTGTAACCTTGATTATTGCTCGATGGTATGTACAAACTTTTGCACAAGATTCATGATAGAAATGAGAGCACGTAATGTAGGAAAGAGGGAAACTGTAGTTAGTTAAACACTTTCGAGTAGTTAGCAACATTTTACAGTTGTTGCATTTATTAAATTTTATCTCTAAGAGTACTAAGATATAATCATAGGAATAATGATGGTAATAACATTACGAGCAAGAATAAGCGGATATTCTTTTTACGCACAGAAAAAGTTAAATATTTTAAAGTATAACTACTAAGAGACATGCATTTATGCTTTATTATGATCAGTGTTTGATGGTCTAGAGATCACGACAACAATGCATCTATATTTGGATGTTGCAGGGTCTTGGATGTCCTTTGGTTCAGAAAAGTAACTTGTCTGGCTTATCTTAATAAGTAAGCTTATTTTTTGAGTGGCCTGTATCTGAGATTCCCTTAATGAAATTGTCAAAGGGAGGATGCATACTCTAAAGCTTATTTTTTGAGTGGCTTGTATCTGAGATTCCCTTAATGAAATTGCCAAAGGGTGGATGCATACTCTTAAAGTTGGTCCTACTGAAATATTTCTGTTTTAGAGATGTAGAACCATAGTCACGAAGTTTGTTCTCTAGGTTAACAGAGTCGATTTCACTATTTTCCAATTCCTTGAATTATTTTATCAGAAGTTTGAAAATAGCAAAATGAAGGTTTTGAGATGATCCTACACTATCTGCATCCCTGCGTAGGCTTGCAGTTTACTTGACTTTAGAATACATGGCACTGAGTAATGGATGACTGAATCAATGACATATGAAATTATTCAAGCTGCTCAGTTGATAGTCCTTCATTTTATGTCACAACTTCAAATGTGAACTTTTTTTTTGGCAGAAATTTTTTTCTCTTTTCTGCAAAAATATCTACGCACTTCTTGTTGTGTATACTGAAACAATCTTTTTTTTTATGACTTCTGACAGTTGTTTGATGTTGTAGATACATCTAGTCTTTGGTTTTTCTATTTAGAGCCAGTGTTCTTTAGCTACCTTATGTTTTAGTTTTCAGTAAATGTTCTTTATCTCTTTCTTATATACACTACTATTTAAAAGTGATAGTTTCTTTCTTCATATCAGGGCATGGGGGTAGCGACGGGTTACATGCTTATGTTAATTCTCTGGATGATGCCGTCGGTGATTTGGTATGCTACTTGTGTTGCATGTTACATATTTGATTGTTCTTTTGGTGCTGGAGGAAGGTATCTGAATGTGCTCATTTTTTAAACTTTTGATAGAAATCCTTTTTAGAAAAGATCTTAGCAGAAAATCCTGGGGTCCCCTGCTTTTGTTTTGGACATTCGACTGGTGCAGCCATTGTCCTGAAGGTAAGATTGGAATTCAGTGATTACAGGTTTGTTAGAAACAGTAAATTTCACAAATAAAATTAAGTTTTTAAAAGCAAAAATGTGGAATGTTTATGTGGTTACTGAATTTGGTCCCAAACAAGGGCTTCACTTTGGCTCGGGTTTTGAAAGCACATCTGTTAATCAATCAACTTACGCCTCAAAATCGGACATCTATCATTTACATTTGCATGGAAAATTGCAGGCTGTGCTGGATCAAAAGGTTGCAAGCCGTGTAGCTGGTGTGGTGTTGACTTCACCTGCAGTAGGAGTTCAGCCATCCCATCCCATCTTTGTGGTAAGAACAGATGTTTATGTGACAGGAATCGACTGAATTATTCTGTTGCTAAGTCTTCTTATAATTCATGGCAGGTACTGGCCCCAATTGTCTCCCTATTATTGCCAAGGTTCCAAGTAGGTGCAGCAAATAAGAAGGGAATGCCAGTTTCTCGTGATCCAGAGGCACTAGTGGCTAAGTATTCAGATCCACTTGTGTACACAGGTTCGATTAGGGTACGAACTGGGTATGAGATTCTTCGTGTTGCCACTTACTTGCAGCAGAATATGAGAAAATTGACAGTTCCTTTTCTAGTGCTGCATGGCACTGCTGACACTGTTACCGATCCAGTAGCTTCTGAGAAACTGTACATTGAAGCCTCTTCAGCCGACAAAACCATGAAATTATTTGATGGATTGTTGCATGATCTCCTATTCGAACCGGAGCGGCAAGATATAACAAACATTATAACCGAGTGGCTTGTTCATAGAATATGAGACTGGTAACCACAAAATAATTTCTCCAAGCCAAAGGGAGTTAATGTTAGAGAGGTTCCAAACTCTTCTTAGTTTGATCAGTTCAAGTTAATTATAGGCCGAATGGTGTGGCTGAATAAGATTCGTGTTGAATGGGGATGATGCTGCTCTTTCTGCTTGTGCTTGATTCGGTGTCGTTTCATTTGAACCATCAAGAAGCGGTCCTCATTTGCCTAATCAACTGGCCCACCTGTAACAGACCATTCCATTTCATGTTAGAATTTGTGATAATGAAATGTACTTTCTATTTTTGGTTTAGTATTTGTCAAAATAACGTATAAAATTGTAAATATTGATTTTAGTTTTATTATTATTCATTGGGTTAATTATAAAAAAATTCAAACTTAGTTTTGCAATAATAGTTTGAACTTTAGAAAGTCATGTTTAAATATTTCAACCTTTAATTTATTACGAAAATATTAGATGTGAAGTTTTCTGTTGACGGATGTAATAAGTCACATTAGATTTTTTTTCCGTGTCTTTGTTTTTCAACTCAATTTTTAAAAGTTAGATAAAAAATAGAAAAATTAAAATCTATCACCATTTGCGTTTGTGTTTTGTTCTTGAAGTTACATAACAGAAGGTATGTTGAATTTGGTTATTTGTTTTGCTTGCTTTTGAATCACTTTTAAGATCTTTTTTCTTGAAGACATGCCCTCTTTTATCGATTGAATTTACTTAATTTTGTGTTTAGTTGTTGAATTTAGTTACTTATTTTGAGTTCTATTGTTGAATTTGGTTACTTGTTTATGTTTTCCAGTTGTTTTGCTTAGTTAATTATATCAATTTATTATGCTTGTTATTTTCCATTTTTTTTTATTTTTAAACCTCTGCAATATAACTCTTCTTGCATGTAGGAAAGACGTCATAAACTTTTGTAATATAACTCTTCCTTCTGCTGGCTGGTCACAAATTGTTGAATCCAACATTCAAATGCACTTTTCATATGAAGATGATAAAATGGTCTTCCAATTTTGCCTTCGTAATATAATTTATAGAATACGAAAAGAATGTAACAATACAATATTCTTAAATTAGTATGTAGGTTTTTATTTATAGAATTAATCAAGATTGCAATTTATTGTCAGTAAATATTGGACACTATCTTTCATCACTAGACAACTCCATCTTTTATATACAAGGCAATATTAAGCAAACTTGAATGTGATAGCTTGTGAGTCAGGTGGTGGGATTACTTTTAATTCTTAATTGAAAATTTCAATACATCTAGTTTTCATTGTATATTACTCTATGATTTACCCTTTTAAGGATGTTTTATGACTTTTTTTAATGATGTATTAATTCCTTAAAAAAAAACATTGCTTCTGTTATTCTCATTGCTCGGGTCAGGCCTTCAATTTTCCTTATTAGTGCTTCTACTTGAGTAGTTTATGTTTTTTCCCCTTCTTAATTTCTATTAGTACTTATTCTTCATCATCTCCTTAATTAGCTATAGGGTGGCTTCCAAAGTCTTGTTATTTAAACTGTAGTAGGTGAATTAAAGAGTTAAGATGACAGAGATTTCAACTACCTATCTATTAAATTGCACATTTTGTTATCTCCATATTAAATTCTAGTATTTCAAATTCTGGTATTTTGTTATTCTCTCTATCAAATTCTATAACTTGTTCAATTTAATTTTCTTTTTGCTTCATACAGTGATGACTTATTCTATAAATAAGTTGTGGCAATAAAATCCTTAGAGAGAGCATGTTATGGATTTGGTTTGACAAGATGCTTGCAATTTTGATTTGTTAGAAACGAATAGTAAAATTCTTTATAATGCAGATGGTAACTTTTAAGTTTCATTTTGGTGGGGTATTGGAAAGAAATGAAAACAACAAATATGTTGGAGGTAAAATCAAACGGAAGAAGGATATTAGTGTTGATGAACTTAATATGGTAGTATTAAAAGGAGTATCAGAAAATAAAGGACATAGAGTTGTATCTATATTGTACAAATTTTTAAAAGAGTCAATGAGATGCTTGAAAGAGTTGAGCTTACACCATGATAAGGAAATTTTGTCAATGATCTAGTTCATAGAAGAATTGAAGAACTAAAATATTGAAACCTATTATGAGTATGGTTATGATAACCTGCAAGTGATGGTGAAGAAATTGATTATGATATCAGTAATGAATAGGGGTTATTCCAAGTGTAGGTGGAACAAGATGAAGATTTTATTGATAAGAAGATGAGTGAATTTGAAAATGATATATGTGATGATGAAGTTTATGAAATTGATGATGGAAAATATGTTATTACAAAAGCTATTGAGAAGAAATATGGGAAGAAGGTAGGTAGCGTGTTTGAATGTGATGGTGTTGTGGATGTGGTTGGAAGTAGTGGAAAATGTAGTAATTAAGAGCAAAATTATTCAAACAATTCACAAAGAGAAGTGGAAATTTCATCGGGTTGGTTTAGTGAGTATAGGGATGATAGTGATGCCGAATTTCAATCACCAATATGTAGTGATGATGGTGGGTGCGAGGCCTTTGACAGAAGGAAGAAATTTGTTGTTTTTAATCCAAAAGTGGATATGAAAGATCTTTAGTTTGAAGTTGGCACGAAGTTTATGGATGAGGTTCTGTTTAGAGAGGCAATCAGAAATTGTGCAGTTATCAATGGATATGATGTTTCGATGACGAGATCTGGTGTAAAAATAGAAGTTGTTTGTGATCCACACTATCCCTTTAGGGTTTATGCTAGTTTCATTGGAAATGAAAAAACCGTTATAAGGAAGATATTATTAAACAAGCATACTTGTAAGAAAGGATAAGGAAACAAGCAGGCTAATAAGAAGTAGATAGCAAATCAATTCTTACATAAGTTTCGGAGGAAATTGAATTGACAAATTACAAAGATTATAAATGATCTTCAAAGGAAGTATGCATTGCAAGTGACTAAATCTTAATGTTATAGGGCTAAATAGGAAGTTATTATGATGCTACGAGGATCAATAGAAGGACAATATGCAAACTTGTAGTCTTTTATACAAAAATTACCGCAGGTAGATAAAGACGACCAATTTATCATCTAAAATGAACTTAATAAAAAGTTTGGTCAGTCAATGTTTAAGAGGTTTTACGCCGACTTTAGCACATTGAAGTATGGTTTCTTTAGTGGTTATCGAAAAATAATAAGGCTTGATAGATGTTTTTTAAAGACATTTATTAGAGGTGATTTGCTAGTTGTAGTTGGGCAAAATGGAAACAATTAGATGTACATTATATGTTGGATTGTGGTTGAGGGAGAGAATTACCAATTTTGGTATTGATTTTTAAGTGTTCTTGATGATGATCTAAACATTAGTCAGAATTTATGGATGTTTGTAAGCGAGCAACAAAAGGTCAAAATTTTAATATTGATACTATTACTAGTAAATGTGTTTTGAATTATTATACTTACATTTTTTTTCTTTTTTTCAAGGTTTAGTAGATACATTATAGAATCTCTTCCCAGAAGCAAAGCATAGAAAATGTGTATGGCATGTGTATGTTGACTGGTATAAATTTCATAAAGGCCATACATATAGGAGTTTATTTTGAGAAGCAGTCAATCACACAATGGAAGTAGAATTTGATGAAATAATAGATTAGTTAAAGAATGTATCAAAAAAGGCTTACGATGACTTCAAAGCAAGGAATCTTGAGACTTTTGTGAAAGTATTTGTTAGCACAAGGCCAAAGTGTGAAATTGTTTATAACAAAAAATTAGATACATTTAATGGATTCATTTGTGAAGCACAATAAAAAAGCCTGATTAATATGCTAGTGGATATTCAATATGCTTTAATGACTCAAATTCATGAAAAAAGAGATATGATGCTCAAATCCATAGATGAAATATGTCCAAAAGTGAGAAAGAAGAAAGAGACTTCATAATGGGAAGCAAGATACTATATCATCAAGAAAAATGAAAGTTTAAAGTTCAAAGTAACACAGTTTACAGATAAGTTCATTGTTGGTTTACAAGCAAGAACATGTTAGTGTAGACTTTGGGATTTAACAGGAATCTCGTGTAAACATGCATTTGCCTGTATATCAAATCAAATGGAGGATATCGATGGGTATGTAAGCTGATACTACAGATGTGAGTGTTATTTGAAGAGTTATTAGTACGTTATGAAACCCAATAATAGTTCAAAGTTTTGGCCAAAAACTTGTAAGCCATATTAGCTCCTTTGATTAAGAAAATGCCTGGAAGACCTAATAAGGCTAGGAAAAGGGATAAAGTTGATGAATTATGGAATCCAAACAAGTTGAGGAAAGTTGAAGTACTCATGAGATATTAATATTGTTTTGAAGTTGGTTACAATAAAAGAAGATACAAAAATAAGGACCAACCTTCGAGATAACTAGAAATTGCTAAGGTAATTGTATATTGATTTATAATTATGTTTATGATAAATATTCTTTAGATGTATAATCATTCACTTAAAATTCTACATGTGTAATGCAAAGAAAATGAACAAGACCACTGAAAAACTAACATCGACATCCAAAATTGACAATGGTGGAAGAAGAAAAGTTAAACAATCAGTATTTAAAAGAGGCTGGTAAGTGGATATTCATTTTTAATTTTGGTTTTTCTTAACTTTTTAAAAATCATGAACATTTATGTGTATACATGTGACCTAAAGATATGGAGTAACATTTGGAGAAATTAGTGGGAACACTTATTTTAGGGTTTGTAATGAAATTAAAAATTTTGGCTAATTATTTATTTTATTCCTAATTTGTCATATAATGGTATACCTTTTTGTTTATGAATGTTTTATAGTGGAAGTCAATGTCAAGTGTTCAAACCAACTCAACCTTCTCAAAATACAAATGCTCAAACAATAACTACATCCCAGATGATATACAATGTAAGGGCAAAAAATCAACTCTAATAAGATCTCAAATTGATGATGGTGAATCAATAACAAAACGAGTCATGCTTGAACCATGTGTTCTGATTTTCATATGTATTTAAACTATGTGTTGTGATATGGATATGATGTGCTTTGGATATTGATAGGTATGTTTAATTTTATTGGGTAATTGATTTGAATATGGGATATGTTAGGCTGTCTTGAATAATATATTTGGATATGGATAGGGTTTGTCTTAGCCACACAAAATATTGGCCATTATCAATTGCCATACATTAACTGTCTAGCATAATGAAAATCTCTTATATGCTTTGCATTACAAAAGAAATTTTCTTTTGGAAGCCATCACTTCCATGTTGGTAGATTAAAATTACAAGTGTTTCAAAGAGAAAAAAACAATGTAGGTCAAAAAATATAGTTACTAGGGTAGAGCCTAATTAAATATTGATAATACCAACTTAAATGTACAAAGGCAACATGTTTTAACAATTAGAGATTTCTTATGTTCATAGTGAGCGTGGGCATATACTAAGAATATGAGAACTAAGACCATTAGATGGTCAAGCAACAACAAGTGATCTCCCATAATCATACAACGAGAACAAATCGTGTATATAATAGGGGTCCATCATATGCAACTCCTTCTTGTTCCGTTTTACTCGCTTATATATTGTTTCAATTCAAGTTCATATTAAAAAGCATCAGACACCTAAGATATATAGCCACATCGAACCTACAAAATAAAAATTAAAACATGAATATCATACTTATGTCAAAATTTGAAATATCTATGAATTATAAAATAAACTCACTCTTGCGAACAATAATGTATCTTGTGGATAACCTTCTTACCTCAACGTATAAAAGATGTTTGGAAATTTTTTTATAATAACAAAGTCTCAACTCTTTAAGCAATACTATATACCTATAAGACACCTACAATTTGAATGATAACATTAATATCATATAAGCTATAATTGAAAAATTCATAACGTGTTAATAAAATAGAAGGGCAATACTAACATTTGTATTATTACATTGATAAAAATGTTGACCAATATTGGAATTAGCATGTGATATTTGTAGCTTTATCTTGTTATTACAATTGGGAAAACCAATATATGGAATATGAAAAATTACTCATGATAATGATTTCCATATTATATACTAAATATAATAAAAATAAAAATTACAAATCTTGTTTTATCGATGAGCATAACACCTTTTTTTGGAAAAATTGAGTCTTTATTTTCAGCTTCTGCTAATTGTTGAAACAACAATAAATCTCATTCTTGAATTTATTAACAATAGCTTCACACTCTTCCTATATCAAGTATATGCTAGGTGTAGATGCAATAAAAGCCATATATATTTTTCTTCCACCCATTTTCTGTAATACACACGATGATCAAGTATGATTAACATATTTTCATACAACTACTGCAATATCTTTGGATCGAGTTAAAGTAAAAAAAAAATATATATATATATTATCTTCCAATCAAATTCAAGTAAAAAGATGTAGAACTCAATCCAACAAACAAGATCAAGCTTTTTAGTTATGTTGAGAATTTTTTAATTGTAAAGTTGTTCTTTCTATATTGAAGTTGGATATCATCTTTTAATGAATTGGACCACGTCTTCTGATCATTAAAAATGTTGGAATTTATAAGTTAGACCCCATTAGTAGTGTGAGATGTTCTTATTTTCTTAATTGCCAATTTTATAGGAAAATTAAAGATAAAAAAGGAAAAAAAAGAAGGTGAAGAAGGTTGTGTTAAAAATAAAAAATACATATTTTATGATCGTCTTAATATAAAAATATGGATTTGCATAATTTATACGATAAATAAAGAGTTAATTTTAGAAAAATTCCCAAACTTTATAAAAGAGAATGACAGACTAAGGAAGAAAGCACAACTTCTCAATCAAGAGAATCAAACACTACCCTATAACTTTAAACATAAGTTCTCTAAAGCTAACTCCAAAGTTAACAACAATATTCATCACCTCAACTCTGGCTCCAATTCCAACGTAAATTTTGCCAATTCCAGTAGTAAATGATCTTACTAGATAAGCATCATGACCCTAATATGCTTTCCTTTTTTTGTCCAAAACCATATCAACAATATCACTAATGATTCCAGCTTCAATTCTAAAAGACAATCTTTGTTTATTTCTAATAGGGAGACTTTTAGTTCAATTTACATGTTTATCATGGGGTGAATTTCTCAACTCCATAGATGTATCAAGATATCTCCTATAAATGAATATTATTTCAATTAATATGGTCCCAGCTTTGTAGACTGTACCATCCCCTTCCTTACTCTCTCCTTAACAAACTTCCATTCACATAAATTGCTTCACTAATGTGTTAAAGAAAAGAGTCATAAGTCTTCCTATTCAACACAAATATAAGATTAGTTTTCAATTGGACTTCAATCAACAACTGCTCTTACTAACATTAGCTTTCTTGTTTATTGTTTAAAAATAATGAACTAACAATATAAATATAGTTGAAATTCATTAAATCTTAGTCAAGGTTCTAACTCCAATTGCATTATCTGGGGATGTTAATTGTTGGACCCCGATTCTTTTCTTACTAATAAGCCTGTGCTCAGTTCTTTTTGAGGTTTATTTTGATTAATTTGCTAGTTAGAATTAATTAGAATGTCTTTGGGTGTAGGAAATTTTTTTTTAGATTGATGGATTAAAAGGAGAAATTAAGATTAAGTTAGAAAATTCTTATGGTGTTAGTTAGATTAAAAGAACA
>JANZXP010000006.1:25712190-25730582 GCA_027576715.1 Erythroxylum flavicans
AACTCACAATATATACATATTTCGATAAACACATTATGAATACAAACGTTCATATAATCATTTCAGAATAATCTAATAATTCATCTCATTAACATGTATACAAATGTTGCGTATCATTGTGTCAACACAATTCAATAACTTTTCACAACTTTTCACATAATATATGTAAAGATATATATGCAATGCACATGAGACTCCATTTTCATTTTTAATTTGTTGTAACCGAGTGCCTATTAATTATCCCATATCCCTTGAGAATATCGGGCTTGTTTTAGGTAAAATACATAAAATTTAAACAAGTAAAATACATCTAAGTCAAATCACTACACATATAACTCAAACAGAAAAACACATATAATTGATTTGACACATCTAGGTTAACTCATAGTATGCTCTAGGTGAGTTATTGCCTTGATGATTTGGCAATGTCTGGATGTTGTCAGTCAATTTGTGCTTCTATATCGTATAATACACACATAATCCACATATTACCAAGTTGATCAATCATAAAATTATTCAACCATACATATGTATATGTGTCATGTTCAATGAATGCTCAATTGACTATTCTAGGTGTTTATCCCTAATCACATCACTTGACCATTAACAATATCATTTGTGTATGTCAAGCTTACACTTAGGTTCATTGATCAAAGAAGTTTATTAATCTAATATCATCAATCGTATGCCTATCACATACATGCTTTCCAATTCTTTTTCTAGGGTTATAATATCACAAAGTATTCAATTCTCATTCACCTTTACTTAATACACATTATTCTCACTTGAATCACATTAGCTATATGCGATCACTTTCTTTCTATAACATCTCTAAATTTCTAGAATTTGTCTCAATAATAACAACTACTATGCTTAAGTTATAACTTCCATTATTACTTTAAACATATCACATATTTCATCACTTTATCCATCATCCACTAAGTTCAATTTAAGCTTCATTTAAGCCTAAATGCATCATAGGAAAGCTCCTAACCATTTTTTGTGTGAAACCACACATAAAAGAAGCATATTTCACTTGATAATCATTCCCATTTTCCAGCTTTTTGAGCTCTATTTTCAAGTCAATTTTGTATGACCATTTTGACCTAGAAGATGAGGTATTTAGGCAACACCTTCTTCTAAACAAATGTTCCTTTATGTCTTAAGTTTCTAATAGCATCAAGTACATGTAGCTTAGTTCAGTATTATGCAAGTTATATCCAAAATACTAAAGACTATTTTCAAACAATCACAGCACCCTATACTCAACTTCATGCCAAATTTAAAAGACACAGAATTCAAATAAGCCTCCATATGTCACTACCTATAAGGCTACATATGTCACCAATTGTAAGGCTACACATGTCACCAATTGTAAGGCTATATATGTCACCATTTGTAAAGCTACACATGTTACCATTCTATTGCTCCATATGTTACAAGTCTAAGGTACCATTTGTCACAAATTTGAAGGGCCACTTGTAGCAATTATACTCAAGCCACTCATCATCTATTTAACTGAGCTAGTTTTCACTTATTCACAATGCCACATGTCGCCATTTCATAGGCCGAATCAACATAAATTCCCATGTATCAATTTGTCTTGCTCTTTAACATTTTTCTTAGATTAGATGCACATATCACCTCATCAATTACTCAATTATAATAATATTTTCCCAATTCACTAATTATAATCCATCAATTCATGTTATTGGGAATGCATATTTATATTACATTCATTTTCGTTCCATACCCTAGAATATGTCAATTGAGTGCATATACTATCTTTCAATGTTTTCTAAATCACGATTCATATGTGTGTATGCTAATATAATGCATGTTAATGTAATGCTCTTCATATATTCTCACATGATATAGCTCAATCTAACGATTATTCCTTAAGTGTAGGAACCGGTTGCTGCAACTCTTCCCCTTTAAGAAATTTCTTCCTCAAAATTCTTACCTGATTGTTTAAAAAGGTAGGGGTATTGTTTTTTCCATATAACTTTTCCACTAGAATGATTTCTTCCAAAGGACTCTAACTGATGGAATCACTTAATTTTTCAATTACTTATTTAGTTATTTCACTATCTTAACTAGTTCCTTAATATATCTATATCATATTACTCGCAAATTTCACTTCTTATGTCAACAACATATATTTCGGATCATACCGATGACTCCTAACATACTCATTTAATACAATGTGAATCTGATATATCTTTTGTTGGTAAGACTAACTTAAGTCAATGGTTCTATGCTTTCAATAACTTCATATGGACCAATACAATTCAGGCTTAGTTTACCCTTTTTAACAAACTTTAGCACACCTTACTAAGGCGATAATTTTAGAAACACTTTATCTATATTCCATATCTTCGGTGTCGATCCACCTAACTCGTTTATCTTTCTTGAATCACTTAATCTCTATTACATATCAATTTCACTTATCAAAAACATTTCCAATCAATTCTGACCTTCAACTATTTCAGGCCTTATTCATCCCAATATAAAGGCGGATGACTCTTTCTGTCGTACAACGCCTCATACGATGTCCTACTGATACCACTATGATAATTATTTTCATAATAGAATTCAATCAAAACTCTATATTGATCTCATGTTTCTAGAAACTCCAAAATATAAGCTCTAAGCATATCTCCAACAGTCAAGACTGTTGGTAATCAAACATTCAGTCATACCTTCCTCCATTTGCTTCTTCTTCCTTGGCCGCTAAAATACTATCTTAAAGTATTACTGCCAGGATTTATAGCATAGACTGCTATGTGTGTTTCCTCCAAAAATCTCTTTTCTTAATCATATATGTCAAGTACACATACTTCTTACCTCCAACAATATCTCACTATATTGAATCATTCATGGGTTTTTGATAAATTATGAGATAATAAACATTAATTCAGTCTTCTAGAATTATAGCCTAAGTAAAAAATGGTAATTTAAAATTGAGATTCATAGATCCTCAAAAGATCCTCACATATTATAAGTCGGGACATGACTTATATTATCCTTATTGCTCGAAAATGCTTAAATATGCCAGGTGTGAAGTTCTAAAGGGTGGATTAAATAAATAAACAATTGAACTCAAGTTAGGCATTAGGAATAACTGAACCATCATCTATACATTATTTGAGGAAAGAGATATGCTCTTTTAAAAAAGAGTCATCATTGTAAGACATGTGAAGTTATAAAGGGCGGATTAAATAAATAACAAGGGAGTGAACTCAAATTAGACATTAGGAATGACTAAACCATCATCTGTATAGTATTTAAGGAAATACATAAGCTCTAATAAAAGAGATTAGTTATGACTGAAGCTACTCTTTGGTAAAAGAGAGTCAATATTGTAACATTCATATATTACAATACTGTTACAATATTGATTCTCTTTCATTAAAGCGTATGTCTTTCCTCAAATATTGTACTAATAAAAGAGAGGTAATATTGTAACATTCATGTGTTACAATATTGACTCTCTTTTACTAAAGAGTAGCTTTAGTCATCCCGAATTCCTAACTTGGGTTCACTTGTTTATTTATTTAATCCACTATTTTGTTTATTTATTTAATCCACCATTTAGAGCTTCACATTTGTCATATCAAGACAAATTGGGCAAACATATAATTTCTTTTGGTTATGTGATTACTAATAACATCTTACACCCTTTAATACACTTTATATTGACACTATTGTTTTAAGCTTTGAGCTCTAATTTATCTCGTAGATAAATCTCTTTAACATGTGTCATCTCCATTCCTAAAAACAATGGAGGTAATCACCTATGTGGAAAGGCATATTGTATCTATCTAACATACTTCTTATATCTAGAAATAAATGTTTAACACTTATTTAACATTAATTCTAAAACATAAAGCTTAATTTAAAGTCAATCATTCTTATATTTCTAGAACTGAATTTTCATTTAAAATTCATTCTATAAAATATTTTTAATTCTCAATTAAACCATCATCATTGATAAAAATTATTATGAATAGTCACTAGACATATTCTTTTTTCGTTAAGCTGCTTTATCTTTGACATAGTTAAACTTGATATCTATGTGTTTGATTCGATATCGATATTTGAAATGTAGCATACCATTTCCATAGAGCATATGCCCAAACATCCAGGGGATATTCGAGGACATACCCTATGGAATGGCATGTTAGAACAGTCACGTTAACTTATTATGACATCACACATAATACAAGTATTCAAAATGATCAAATCTCCTCATTTCATTCACCAAAATAAACTTACTTACAATGTACCATTACAATTCATTTCCATGTATTTACATTACATAACATTTAAGAGTTTACAACTCCATAAAAAATGTTAACATGAAATGAGAAGCTAAACAAATACATCCTAACTAGGCTCCTCAAATATCAGCTGACCAGACTTTTGAGCCATTCTTATTCTCAAAATGACAGTACTATAATTCTACTTAGTTGCTTTAGAAGCTAGAACTCCTTTGTACCTAAAAATCAAAATTACAATTTTGATAAGTTTGTGAACTCAGTGAGTGAACCATCATCGATGTGCTCACTCTAGTCACAACATAAAGTCAAGTATATAACCAATTTTAAGAAGTTTAACACATCATCTAGTATCAAATCCCTCATCACATTTTGTCATATTTCATCAAGTACAAGTACAACATGTATAAAAGCATTTCGTAACACTATTCCAAAACAATCCATTAATTCATCTCAATCATTCATATGATACATGTAAAGTTATATATATGCAAATGCACAGGTGATTTCATTTTCATTTTACTTTGTTGTGACCAAGTGCCTATTTACTGTCTCGTATTTGTTGTGGATACTAGGCTCATTTCATTTACTATCCTGTATCCGATGTGGATACTAGGCTCATTATTAATTGAGCTTATGGCTCTTTGTGCATAATTCCTGAGTTTAAAGCTTTTTTTCACGTTGGTCACTCCTGTCGCAACTTCTTTATCTGTTCATGCATATCAATGTAATGTAACACGTCAATTCATATAATATGCTATCAATACTTTTCATTCCATATGTTCATGTCATTTATCACATTCTTTGGACCTGAGTCTGGCATTCAACATTCAGTTGAGTACACATTCCATATTGCACATACAATTTGAAAACACTTTCATATATAGTCCCAAGTATCAAACTCCTCGTACCAACAATGTTTGGAATCATAGCAATCAGATAAGTAACAGTTCATTAACTGAAAGTTAACTAAAAACAATTCAATCACAGTGAGAAACATCTACGTTAACTCATAGTACGCTCCAGAAAAGTTATTGCCTTGATGATTCAGTAATGTTTGGATGCTGACGATCAACTTGTGCTTCTTTAGTTATGCTATACACATATATTTTACACATTACTAAGTTGATCAATCATATGATTATTCACTCATGCATATGTATATGTGTCATGTTTAACGCATGCTCAATTGACTTTCTGGGTATGTATCCTTATTTATAAATCTTGACCATTCAAACATCATAACTTATACACATCTAGTTTATAATTAAGTTTATATCTCAAGTTTGATTACTCTAAATTCATTCACCAACCTTTTCTAGCAATATATATTCACACAATTTCCTCATTCTTATTCATTCATACCTAGTTCACATTACTCATATCTTTGGATCACATTTGCATTCATAAGAACAACTTCATTCGTTTAACACCCATAAATTCCATATTTTAGATATATTTATTTCAAAACAATCCATTCCTTAAAACATTAATTAACAACCTAAACTTACCAACCCTTAACCAATTAATCAAACATCAATCTAGGTTTATTTTAGGCCTTAATCAAGTCCAAATATACCAAAGTAAAGTAACTTATCTTTAGTTGATTCAACAATCACACAAAATAGAAAATTTTCATTTCAAAGCATTGCCTATGATCATAGAGGACCTTCCCGTGATCATGGGATGAGTGAACCAAATGTTTGCTCTCCATTTTCCTTAAATTTCTCCAGATTTTAACACCTTCATACCAAATTCAAAACATCTTCATATTATTCCATTAATTATACCTCGATTATACTTCAATTCCATATAGAGTCCCAAGTATCAAACTCCTCAGACCAATAATGTCTGGAATCATAGCAATCAGATAAGTAACAGTTCATTAACTGAAAGTTAACTAAAAACAATTCAATTATAATGAGAAACATCTAGATTAACTCACAGTACACTCCAGAAAACCTATTACCTTGATAATTTGACAATGTCTGGATGCTGACGATTAACTTGTGCTTCTTTAATTATGCAATAAACATATATTTTACACATTACTAAGTTTATCAAACATATGATTATTCACTCATGCACATGTATATGTGTCATGTTCAATGCATGCTCAATTGACTTTCTGGGTATGTATCCTTATTAATAAATCTTGACCATTTAAGCATCATAGCTTGTACACATCTAGTTTGTGATTAGGTTTATATCTTAAGTAAGTTTGATTACTCTAAATTCATCAATCATACATTCACCAATCTTTTCAAGCAATATATATTCACAAAATTTCCCAATTCTTATTCATTCATACCTAGTTCACATTACTCATATCCTTTGGATCACATTTGCATTCATAAGAACACCTTCATTCCTTTAACACTCTAAAATTCCAGATTTTAGATAAATTGATTTCAAAACAATCCATTCCTTAAGTTAAAACATCAATTAACAACCTAAACTTATCAAACCTTTAACTAATTAATCAAACATCAATCTAGGCTCATTTCAGGCCTTAATCAAGTCCAAATACACCAAAGTAAAGTAACTTATCCTTAGTTGATTCAAAAATCACACAAAACGGAAAATTTTCATTTCAAAGCATTGCCCGATTGTGGAGGACCTTCCCACGATTGTGGATGAGTGAACTGAATGTTCACTTTCCATTTTCCTTCAATTTCTCTGGATTCTAACACCTTCATACCAAATTCAAAACATCTTCATATTAGTCCATTAATTATACCTCAATTATACCTTAATTATACTTCAATTCTCATAAATTTCATCTCCAATTCCAACTCAAAATCATTTAAATGGCAGCTCATAAACTATTTATCCTTCATGCATACAAAAACAAAGCAGAAACTTTCATTCAATTAATCTCATCATATATGTAGTCCTCGTTTTTTCCAAATTCGAGAACACTTCACTAGCACCTTTCTTTAGCATAAATTCACCTTTATTTAAACGTCAAATCTCAATCTAAATCATCTATATATCAACCTATAACCTATGGTTCTCATGTATCAAAACCAAAATAGAAAAGTATCCAATCCATGTATCATTTTTCGAGCACACTTTATCATCAACTCTACACGCTATCCATCCCAATTCAATCATCATAAACTTTATATTACAACATGCCACAAAGATTAGTACTTTACTTAATTGTTTAACTCA
Source organism: Erythroxylum flavicans (assembly GCA_027576715.1). Lineage (NCBI taxonomy): Eukaryota > Viridiplantae > Streptophyta > Magnoliopsida > Malpighiales > Erythroxylaceae > Erythroxylum > Erythroxylum flavicans. Next base: position 25,719,648 of record JANZXP010000006.1, read on the forward strand.
AGTTCTACCTCAATTCATTAAGTCTACTTTGCCTTATATGTATGGAAGACCAACTCAAACACAAGGTGGGAATTGGATGGCTTTTGAGCAAGGATAAAAAACAACAACATTTACAACAATGATCTAGTTCTATAACTATTTTTATGAAGGTAAAAGCATGGATTTTGGAGTGGAAATTGAACAAAACTTAGGCAAAATGTAGCGATGTAAAGAAGAGCAAGCTTTCAGCTATGAGAGAAGAAGAAGATGTGAGTTTCAGCAAAAAGTTACAAATGAAGCAACTTGCCATGTGTGTGTCGTATGGTGTGATTAGTGTTAAGAGACTTGTCAAGAGTCTAGGCCAACTACATGTCCTCTCTTCATGCTGCCATTTGTCACCTAAATCTAAAAACATTTGTCACTCAATCTCTAAGCCATTTGTCACTTAATTATTTATGCCAAATGTCACTCAATTCTACTGCCATGTGTAATTTATTTCATAGGCTTAGTCATCCTAAATTTCTCTGTGTCAATTTGAAATTTTTTGTAAACTAAATACACATTTTAATTAATTAATTTTCAAATTGTAAAAATTAATTCCAAATTTACTAATTATAATGCACCAAACCAAAATTCAAGACATAAGCAATACATAATTCAATCATGATCATTTTAAACCTTTCATACCCCGAAATATGTCAATTGAGTGCACATACAATCTTGGCAATGTTTACTAAATCATGATTCATGTGTGTATGAGAATATTATGCATGTGAATGAAATGCACTTCATAAAGATGGAATAGCTAACATTGGTTCCATAGTTAATTGATGTTTTAATTCCTCAAAACTCCTTTGGCATTCATTAGTCCATCGGAAAGGTACATTCTTCTTTAGAAGCTTTGTCAAAGGGCTTGAGATCAATGAAAACCCCTCGACAAACCTTCTATAATAACCTACTAATCTAAGAAAACTCCAAATCTCAGATACATTTCTAGGGGCTTCCTACTTCATCACTGCCTCAACTTTATTTGGGTCTATTTGTATGCCCTGTCTAGATACTATATGACCCAAGAACACCACTTGATCAAACCAAAATTCACACATACTAAAATTGGTGTACAATTACTTCTCTCTCATTATCAGTGAGACTAACCTCAAGTGCTCAGAATGTTCCTATCTGCTCTTCGAGAATACCAAAGTATCATCTATGAATATAATCATAAAGTGATCTAAGTAAGGCTGAAATACCTTGTTCATCAATGTCATAAAGGCTTTCAGAGCATTCATTAAGCTAAAAGGCATTACCGAAAACTTAAAATGCCCATATTTGGTTTTGAATCCACTTTTTGGTACATCAACTTCCGCTATCTTCAATAGATAATACCTTAACCTCAAATCCAGTTTAGTAAATACCTGAGCTCTCTTTAACTGATCAAGGAAATATTTTATTCTCGGTAAGGGATATTTATTCTTCATTGTCACTCGATTCAATTGCCTATAATCAATGTATAATCTCAAAGTCCCATCTTTTTTATTCACAAACAAAATTGGAGCTCCCCAAGGTGACACACTAGGCCTAATAAAGCCCTTATCCAACAACTCTTGCAACTAAGTCTTAAGTTCCATAGGTGCCATCCTATAAGAAGGAATAAATATGGGAGTAGTACTTAGAACAAGGTCAATAATGAACTCTGCTTCCCTAACTGGGGTAATCCCGATAATTCAGTGGGAAACACATCTAGGAAATCCTTAACAACAGGAATATCCTTTATTGTCTGCTCAGTTTAGGTATCAGTCACATAGGCTAGATAAGCCTCACATCCACTTTTAATCAGCCTAAAAGCACTTATTGATGAATTTGACTAACACCTTGAAATATTACTCTTAGTTAATTACGAGATTCAAGAATGATTTCTTTAGTGTAACAATTCGTTACAACCCTATGAGCAGTAAGCCAATCCATATTTAAGATGAGGCCTATCTCTTTTAACTATAGTACTATCAAATCAACTTTCAACTCAGCTTGGTCAACCCGAATAATACACCCTTTACACACTTCTCTAATCACTGCAGTACTACCTACTAGTGTACTCACCTCTAAGTCACATTTCAACATCTCTCTCTCATAATACAGTTTAGATGCCAAATGTGGTGTGATAAATGAATGCGTAAATCCTAGATATAACCATGCTAATGCCTTAAATTGAAAGACATGTAACACACCTGCAACAGCATTTGGAGAATTCTGTGTCTCCTTTCTAGTAATAGCAAAGATCCTGGCCTAGGACAGTGGTTGGATACTCCTTTCCCGGGAGTCGATGGCTATTTATAGCTATTACCTTGACACCAAAGAAGAGTTCGACCCAATGCTTTATTTCCGGCCTAGTTGATCCTGATTCGACATAACATTAGGACCTGCTGAACTTATTTTACCCCTACCTTTGCCTCTCTGTCCTGCTCCACTGGATCTACTTTGATAGACAATCATCTCAGTCACTGATCCTCCTCTCACCCCAGATTGTGCTTCCAAAATTGCATGACAGTCACTAATATGATGCTCAAAAGAGCCACAACGCAAGCAAGTGTTGGATCGAAAAATTAAACATGTAAGATTTGGCTAAAACGGTAGATTTCAAAACTTTTTATTTTAGAAATCAAATTTTAGCGGAAGCAATATAACCAAATCAACATGCCAAGTCATACATGATACGGTATAAGGAAAATATTTAACATAAGAATAAGATGGAAGAATTATACCGACTCCTTTGCTACAGCTTTAACTCCTCGCTGTGCTATCCTATCCTTGGCAATTTATCCTTTCCTAGGTGATATATCCTCTTCTCATTATTATATACTTGACCAATCCGATCTACCACTTGTTCTCCTTGGATAACTTGGTTAATAAGAAGCTTTAGTGGGAAAGGAGAAGAAAACTTGAAGAGATTTTGAATTAGAAAAAGAAGCCAAATATGAGACACCTCTCATGCAAATTTCGACTATCTCATGTAAGATATGAGAGAGAGTGATAAAAATTCAACAACTCCTTGTATTATCTCTTTGAATTTCGGTTAAGCCTCAAAGAAAGAAGTGAAGTGCATCCAATGAATCACATCCTTCCTTAATCAATCATAAAGACGCTAATAAATGAGACTCTTCTCATTTGTTTTAAGATGGCTATATGAAAAGACCAATAACCTAAAATGATACATCTCATTTTCGGTTTTGTGATGAAAGAAGGAAGAGGGTCCATCAAATGCACCTCTTTCTTTAATCCAATGAATGCTAAATGGTTACATGCTATCATTAAAAGACAACCATTAAACCGTTTAATGATAAGGTTATCACTCCATTTAATGATGATAAAGCATGTTCAAAACCATCTTAAACGTAGCAAACCAATGCTAAATGTGCAGCTGCATATTTAGCCCATTAAAACCAAAAATCCACCTCCTTTTATCTTTAATAACTTTGATTTAATTTAATTAATATAATTAATCAAATTAAACTAAAGTCTAGCCCATTTCTAAATGTTCATTTGGGCTTCTAACTAAAGTAAGCCCAACATTCAAACATAGGCTTTAAACTCTTTATTTGTATTTCTTACTTTACTGGATAACCTTCCTAGAAGCTGAATGGGGAATCTAATTGGATTTATATAATTCAAGCTCCAATAAGCCCGGAATTAATTTAATCTCATTAGAATTAATTTTAGCTTATTAACTAAATATCATTCCACTAAAGACAATTAGTTGAACTCTTGAATTACTAAATATTATGAGAACACATGTTTCAAATAAGATAATAAATATTTTCATTAAAAAAAGTAACTATAAGAAAATGAAGTTATAAGTAAATACACTTGCTTTCCAGGGCACTATATTTACATAACTCCAACTATCTCACACTTGCCCTAAAGAAAGTTTGACATATCCCTCATTCCCATCCTTGCTAGGTGGCCCTCAAAACTTTTTTGAGACAACGTCTTCGTAAATGGATCAGCAAGGTTTTGCTCTGTGGGAATCTTTACCACATTCACCTCACCACGTTGTATGATCTTTATTATAAGATGATACTTTCTCTCAATGTGTTTGGTAGCTTTATGGTTCTGAGGTTCTTTAGAATTAGCCACTGGCCCACTATTATCACAATAAAGTGTAATGGCCTTTCCTGGAACTACCTCCAAATCATTCAGGAACTTGCGGAGCCAGACTGATTCTTTTACTGTTTTATAAGTAGCAACATACTCAGCCTCCATAGTCGAATTAGCAACACAAGATTGCTTGATACTCCTCTAGACTATGGCTCCACCTCCTAAAAAAATATAGAACCAGAAGTTGATTTCCTTGAATCAAAATCTGATTGGAAATCAAAATCTGTATATCCTGTTGGAATAAGATTACTTCTAGAGTAAACAACGATTAAGTTCTTCATCCTACAAAGATACTTCAGTATGCATTTAACCGCAGTCCAATGCTCCATTCCTTGATTGGACTGGAATCTACTTACCAGTCCTATTACATAACAGATATCCGGTCTAGTGTAAAGCATAACATATATTAAACTTCCAACTGTTGAAGCATATGGAATGTTATGCATACGTTTGACCTCCTCTTGGGTCTTAGGTGCTTGCTCCTTTAAAAATTTGATTCCATGTCTAGTAGGTGTGAAGCCCCTCTTGGAATCTTACATGGCAAACTTATTTAGCATGTTCTCAATGTAGGTTATTTGAGACAAGGCTATCAGTTTGTTCTTACGATCCCTTATAAGTTTAATCCCTAGAATATAGCTAGCCTCTCCTAAATCCTTCATTGAGAACTATTCATTTAGCCATCCCTTAGCCATAGATAACATTCCTACATCATTATGAATGAGCATAATGTCATCAATATATAGGATTAGGAAAATAACCTTGTCTTCTTGTATCCTTTTATAGACACAAGGCCCATCTTGGTTTTGTATGAACCCGTAAGTTTTCATAGACTTATTAAACCTAATGTTCCAAGACCTAGATGCTTGCTTAAGCCCATAAATGGACTTATGCAATTTGCATACCTTATCCTCATTATCTGGCTCATTGAATCCTTCTAGTTGGGCCATATAAATGGTCTCCTCAAGATTCCTATTAAGATATGTGGTCTTGACATCCATTTTCCATATTTCATAATCGAAATAGGTTGCTATGGCCAAAAGAATTCTGATGGACTTAAGCATGGAAATTGGAGAAAAAGTCTTCTCATAGTCTATACCCTCCTTTTAAATATATCGTTTAGCTACCAATCTAGCTTTAAAGGTCTCTACCTTTCCATCTGACCCTATTTTCCTTTTATAGATCCATCTACACCCTATGGCTTTTACATCTGGTGGTGGATTTATAAGGATCCAAACTTCATTGGCATACATGGAATCTATTTTCGATTCTATCTCCTTGAGCCATTTTTCTGTATTAACATCGTTAATAGCCTATGTATAAGTAAGGAGATCCATTTCTTTTTGGTTTGAGATGGCTATAATGCTTTCTCTTAGACCTAGATAACTATCTGGTTGTCTTACAACCCTCCCAATATGTCTAGGCATTACTTGCTGTTCAGGTTGCTCTTTCGACTCAACTCTTAAATCCATTTTGACATCATATTCTGCTATATCCAAATCAACTCTTGTTTTGGATGAAAAAGATAACTCTTTAAGTACTACTTCACTTCTTCCTTTGTGATTTCTCACAAACTCTTCCTATAGGAAGGTTGCATTTGTCGACATATATACCTTCTTGTCCTGAGGACTATAAAAATAATACCCTCGAGTACCCATAGGACATCCTACAAACAAACATACTTTTGACCTTAGTTCCATCTTTGTGGATTCAGACCTTAGAATATGGGCTGGGTAACCCCAAGTCCTTAAGTACCGCAATGAAGGCACTCGGCCAGTCCACAACTCCCAATGTGTTTTAGGCACCGATTTGGGTGGAGAAAAGTTAAGAAGATAAGTTGTCGTTTGTATGGCATATGCCTAGAATGATTCTAGAAGGCTAGCGTAGGACATCATTAATCTTACCATTTCTAATAGAGTCCTATTTCTCCTCTCTGCTACACCATTCTGTTGGGGTGTTCGAAGAGCTGACAAGTTAGAAACAATTCCATTGTCAATTAAATATTATTGGAACACTCTAGATAAGTACTCACCACCTCGATCTGATCGAAGTTGTTTTAATGGCTTGCCTAGCTGCTTCTCAGCTTCAACTTTGAATTCTTTGAACTTTTCAATGGACTCACTCTTTTCATGCATTAAATACAAATAGTCATGTCTAGAGTAAGCATCTATAAAGGTTAGGAAGTATTTATAACCTCCTCTAGCTTGTACGTTTATGAGCCCACACACATCAATATGTACCAGGTCTAACATAGATTCAGATCTGTTTCTTTTGGAAGGAAATGAGGCCTTGGTCATTTTTCCTTCAATATAAGATTCACAGGTGGGTAATGGATCATTATCTAAGCCCATAAGGATCCCATCCTTTACTAACTTGTCAAGTCTTTTCTGATTGATATGACCCATTCTTAAGTGCCACAGATATTTTGAATTAATACTAGAGTCATTGGATTGTCTTGGTTTTATCAATTCTGTGGTGTTTAGTAAGCCTGACATAGGTTCTATAAAGAACAATCCCTGTTTAATTATCGCATCAAAAATAAAATCCTTATTCTCATACGTTGAAACAACTTTTCCAAAATATAAGCAATAACCAGATTTTATTAGACAAAAAACAAAAATCATGTTCCTTATAATCATTGGCATATAATAAACATCCTCTAAATATAACCTATGCCCACTAAGAAAGTCCAAAATAACTACTCCTACTGATTCTACTGAAACATAGGAACCATCTGCTATCTTGACTTGAAACTGGCCTTTAGGTAGTCTTCTCCTTTGCTGGAACTCCTGCAACGAATTGCAAACATGGTTAGTAGCTCTTGAATTTAATATCCAAGAAATAGATAAATCTGCCACATTTCTAATTCCTAACAAACTTAGGAAACCCATACCTTGTTTGCTTTTGAGGGACTCTAGGTAGACTGGATAGTTTCTTTTCCAGTGGCCCATCTTATCACAGTAGAAACACTTTCCCTTGATGTTCTCTTTAGCCTTCTTTTCTGTGGGTTGGGCCTTAACCCCTGTTTGGGCCTTCTTTTTCATTTGACCCTTCTTCTTTTGCTTGTCCTTATCCTTGGGCTTAGAAGAAGATGCTACATTAGGTTCTAGCCCATAAGCCTTGATATTTAATATCTCCTCCATACTATGAAGAGTATTCATCAACTCACTCAAGGTGTAATCCTTACTGTTGAGCTCATAGTCCAACTAAAACTACTGAAAAGAAGAGTTTAGGCTATTGATGATCATAATCATCTACGTGTCCGCATCCATATCTGCCCCAAGCATCTCAACCTGAATGACCACAGAGATTACCTTAAGCATGTAATCCCGCACTAGTTCACCAAGTTTTTATTTGAGATTGTGAAAGGTTTGGAAAACTTTCACCCTTGTAGACCTGGTCCTCACACCAAACATCTCATGTAGGTGATGAACCATTGCACTAGTAGTTTTCATACAAGCAATTTTCTTTTGCAACATGTCGCTGACAAAAGCTAGAATATAACACTTCGTAGTCTTATTAGCATTCTGCCATCGTTCATATTATTGGACTTGCTCAGGAGTTGAATTTGCACCTGGAGGTGCAGGCTTATTTTTAGTTAATACCCATAAAATTCGTTCATATTGAAGAACAATGTCTAGGTTACCTCTCCATTCATTAAAAATCTCTCCATTTTTTAATTTTTTATTTGTCAAGAGCAAAGTAAGTGGATTCATTTTGGGGTGATTATGTCTAAAAATATAAATTATTAAAGAGTAAGTAAACTAGTCAACAATATTGGACTGAAATGTTAGACAAATAAGAGAACTTATTCCATACGCGATGTTTGGTTAGTGGTAAAATTTGTAGCTTGATCATTGATGGAGGAAGTTGCACCAATGTTGCTAGTTTGGATATAGTTAGAAAATTAGGGTTAACAGTTCTAAAGCATCTGGAACCGTATCACTTGCAGTGGTTCAATGACAGTGGGGAAGTTAGCGTGATCAAACAAGTGCTATTATCTTTCTCCATTGGATAGTAAGAGGACAAGGTTCTTTGTGATGTAGTACCAATACAAGCTAGTCACGTTCTACTTGGAAGACCATGGCAATTTGATCGTCGAGCTAACTATGACGAATACACCAATAAGTACTCGTTCAAGTTCAAAGGGAAGAATTTCATTCTTGAACCAATGACTCCACAAGAAATTTACTTGGACCAAATTCAAGCCTTGAATGGAAGATTGGGTTCAGGAAGTGAGGAGAAAAAAATAAAGAGGGACAAAAAGCTGAAAAGAAAAGAGATAATGGCTCATCAAAAAGAGAAAGAACAAGTGAGCAAAAGAATGAGAGATGTGCTAAAGAGAAAAGTGTAAGGAGGGAAAACAAGAGATAACCTAAAGAAAAGAAGGTGAGCTTGTATGCGTGTGAAAAGGACTTAAGGAGAGCATATGGAGTGAAGAGAATGTTGATTGTGATTAGACATCGGGATTGTTTTCTTTTGGATACTAACCTTATTGATGAATCTTTGCCAAGTATTTTTAAGTCTCTTTTGCAGGAATAGGAGGATGTTTTCCTAGAGGAGATGCCAAAAGGCCTGCCTCCTTTGTGAGGTGTAGAGCATCAAATAGACTTTATCCCAGGAGCATAAATTCCAAATAGGCCAGCCTATAGGAGTAATCCACAGGAAACGAAGGAGCTTCAACGACAAGTAGATGAATTGCTTAAAAAGGGGCAAGTGTGTGAAAGTCTTAGTCCTTGTGTTGTTCCGGTCCTACTGGTGCCGAAGAAGGATGGATCTTGGCACATGTGTGTAGACTGTCGAGCTTTCAATAAGATCATGGTAAAGTATCAACATCCTATTCCTCGACTTGATGATATGTTGGATGAGTTGTATGGTGCATGTGTTTTTACAAAAATTGATCTAAAAAGAGGTTATCATCAAATTTGCATAAAAACTAGGGATGAATGGAAAACTACATTTAAAACTAAATACGGTTTGTATTAGTGGCTAGTTATGCCATTTGGTTTATCTAATGCACAGAGTACCTTCATGAGATTAATGAACCATGTCTTGCGTGATTACTTGGGTAAATTTGTTGTTATGTACTTTTATAATATACTTGTGTATAGCATTACTTTAAATGATCATGTGGAGCATGTGTGTTGTGTGCTTGATGCTTTGAGACGTGAAAAGTTGTGTGCAAACCTTAAGAAGTGTATTTTTTGCATTGATAAATTGATATTCTTAGGGTTTGTTGTAAGCTTGAAGGGGATTGAAGTAGATGAGGAGAAGGTGAAGGCCATTCAAGATTGGCCAACACCACAAAGTGCTTCGGATGTGATGAGCTTTCATAGCTTAGCTAGTTTTTACCAGCAGTTTGTGAAAGACTTCTCCTCCATTGCTGCTCTTTAGACCAAAGTTGTCAAAAAAGAGAAGGGATTTAGTTAGGGAAAAGAGTAAGAGAATGCATTTAACTTGTTGAAATAGAAATTATGTACTGCACCTGTATTGTGTTTGCCTAATTTTGATAAAGCTTTTAAAGTAGAATGTGATGCCTCCGGGATCGGTATAGGTGCTGTCTTAATGCAGGAAAATAGGCCTATTGCGTACTTCAATGAGAAATTGAGTGGAGCACAACTCAATTATCCAACATATGACAAAGAACTTTATGCAGTGGTGTGAGCTTTGGAAACATGGCAGCATTATTTGCAACTAAAGGAATTTGTCATCAAAACCAATCATGAGACTCTTAAATACCTGAAAGGACAGAGTAAATTGCGCAAACGACATGCAACTTGTGTGGGGCTTTTAGAAACTTTTCCATACGTGCTACACTACAAGCAAGGTAAGGAGAATGTGGTCACCGATGCTTTATTGCGCAGGTACTCCTTAATCTCAACTCTTACTTCAAAACTTTTAGGGTTTGAGCATCTTAAGGAGTTGTATGCCAATGATGTGGACTTTGCTAGTGTCTATGCTGCTTGTGAACATAGTGCTTTTGAGAAATACTTTAGGCATGATGGTTATTTATATTGACTGAATTGTTTATGCATGCCTAATTGTTCATTGCGTGAATTGTTTCTGTTTGAAGCCCATGGTGGAGGACTTATGGGGCATTTTGGTGTCGCTAAGACATTGGACATATTGCATGAGTATTTTTACTAACCGGGAATGCAAAAGGATGTAGAACGCATTTATGTCCATTGCATTGCTTGTAAGCAAGCTAAATCGACCACTAAACCTCACGGCCTATACACGCCCTTCCCCGTGCCTAATCACCTTTGGATGGACATTTCTATGGACTTTGTTGTAGGGTTTCCAAAGACAAAAAGGGATGTAGATAACATTTTTTGTTGTTATGGACAGATTTAGTAAGAGAGCTTACTTTATTGCTTGCAAAAAAAACTAATGATGTCGTGCATGTTGCTGGTTCGTTCTTTAAAGATGTTGTGAGATTGCATGGTATTCCTAGGTCAATAGTCTTAGAGAGGGACACCAAGTTTTTGGGTCATTATTGGCGTGTTTTGTGGGGAAAATTAGGAACGAAATTGTTGTTTTCTACTACTTGTTAACCACAAACCGATGGGCAAACAAAAGTTGTGAATAGAACGTTAGGGAGTTTGATCCGTGCTGTGGTCAAAAAAATTTGAAAACGTGGTCTGATTGTTTGCCATTTATTGAGTTCACTTATAATCGTAGTGTGCATTCTACTACCGATTATTCTCCTTTTGAAATTGTTTATGGCTTTAACCCTTTAACTGTATTGGACATGGTGCCTTTACGTTTGCCTGAGTTAACTAGCCTAGATAGAGAGAGGAAAGTCGA
>JANZXP010000006.1:25805042-25817129 GCA_027576715.1 Erythroxylum flavicans
TTACCAATATACCCTTCCCATAAGTGAGGGGATGTTACAATATAATGCTAGAAAAGAAATGAAGAATTAATGATTGATTTATAATATTAGAATAACCAAATGCTCTTAAGATGTAAACCTAAGAATAAGCTAGACACACACAAATGATGATGTTTGAATGATCAAGAGATGTAAATAAAGGATAAACATACCTGGAATAGTCAAATTGAGTATGCATTATACATTACACATATACGTATGTATACAATTGAATATTTATGTGATTGTGCAATTAGTAATGTATGTACAATATGTGTATTGCATGAAGTTGATACACAAGATTCAACATCAGCATTCTGACGTTTTCAAATCATGAAAGCAAATGCTAATCTAGAGCGTACTGTGAGTCGACCTAGATGGTCTCCTCTTAATTAATTATTTTGTTCACGCATATGTATTGAACTATTATTTATGTGAATGTGAATGTGATAATTCCAGATATTAATAGTCCGAGGAGTTTGATAAATGTGAATGTATTGGAAGTACTTTATTGAATGTGAATGAGCAAGGAATAAGTGATTCTCAACATATTTGTTAAATGTCAGACTTAGGTCCGATGATATATGAAAGTGTATGTGTAAAGTGAAATAAAGTGACTGATTGAACCTATGTGATTTGATGCATTTCATCATGAATGCATGATCAGATAAAGGCAATTGTAACCGGAGCAACGGATAAGGGATAGTTATTAATGAGCTTGATATCTACAATGGATACGGGACAGTAAAAAAAGGCATTCGGTCACAATAACGTAATAATTGAAAGTGAGGCTCATGAGCATTGCATATACAATTTGATATGCATTAAATGAATGATTGAATTGAATTGTATGAATTGTTCTGAATGTGAAATGTGAAATAAGTGAATAAAGTGTTATTTGATGCTACATGATGAATTAATAAAGTGATGAGCTATATTTGAAACACCTATCTGCAAATTGAATGTGAATTGTGAACTATTTGTGTTTTGTGATATGAGTGAGCGATCGAGGATGGTCCGCTCATTGAGTTCGTAAAACTCACCAAAATAGCAACGTTATTTTTCAGGCTCAGGGGAGATACCTTGTTAGACAAACTGGAGTATAGCTACTACAATCGAATAAGAGATATAGGTCTGGATCAGTTGCATTTGCACAACTCTTCAGTGATTTATGTATAAATTTGAATTGTATTCCGCAAATATTGTACAGTGTTTATGTGAATTGTAAAGTGTAATGACATTCATGATTGAGTATAATTATAAATGTAATAAGCCAAAGTGAGCTTTAGTCGTAATAAAAATGTGTTGTTGCCTGAACGTAGATTCATTGTGAAAATTGAAATGCCGTTTTTGATGCGTGTGATGCGTTGAAAAATTTATATTGAGTTTAGCTGAATGTTCTATCACACCACTCTAGTAGAATATGTTCTCTAATACTGTCGGTATGTTCGGCAATATGCCTTATGAGAATGGGATGCTATAGCATCTTTACTAGTTAGGGATAAGGCTGCGTACTATTCAACTTTCCCAGATATCAACGAGATTTATATAGGGTGTTGATATTGTTATTGTTGTTGTATGTCGGTAAAATTGTTAAATTTCGCGTTAAAATCTTATACTACGTGCTTGCATATTTCTTTATATTATATTGCTTAAAATGTTCAATATTTTTATGTATTATTATTTTATTGTTAATAAATATTGATGATAAAGAATAATAGTCAAGTTAAATTTATTTGTTTATCTTATTAGTATGTAAAATTTTAGATATGTTTATCTTTTTATATCTAAAAGATAATTTATAGAATTTTAACGCATTAACTATATATTTAAACAAATTTATAAAGAAAATATATGAAAATATGAAAAATCATATATAAATGTCAATTGTAATTAATCTTAGGATTATTAAGCACACTTAATATTAAATAATTATCAAATTAACATTATTAATTATAAATTCTATAATCTCGACTTTTGGTGGCAATTTCAAAGTTTAGTTGTGAAAAGTCTATATTTGGTAATGAATTATATATTTTGTTGCCAAAAGTTGGAATTTTTTCCGACGTTTTCAATTCTCGTCGCAAAATTAGGCACTTTTTACAACGACTCCAAAAAATCGTCACTAAATAAACAGCTTTAGCAACGATTTTATTTAATGCCGCCAACACCATGACTTTGGGCAAGTCAACATTTAGCAACGATTTTCAATTCGTTGAAAAAAAATGTAGCTAATATTCTGTTATGTTCTAGTGCCTTAGACCTAAACAAATAAACAAAAGTGCTCTATGGTTTCAATATATTTTATATTTGACTTCCATTTGCAGGTTTTCTAAAGTTCCCGCGCAAAAAGCTTGCGAAATGAACAAATTAGCTTGGCAAGCGACGAAGGAACTGTGGTCCCCGATAAAACTATGAAGTTTCAATATCTCTCTCCCTCTCTCAAAAGTTTTCATTAGCCCTGAGGTCATTCTCCAAATATAATAATTTTAGCATCAAGTAAACTATATGAAAAAAAACTGGCAATTGGTGACGGCGACGTTTGTCTTGTCTTATTGGTCCCCCAACTAGAAACACCAAAGTGTGTACTGCTGAAACAAATAAATATAAACACCCTTCGAACCCAGGGCTTCTATTGACAAATAAACCATCAAACTTCGTTGCAGCACCACAAGCCTGTTGGAAGACTAATTGGTTATTCACTAGTTTTTAACTTGTTCCAATTGGGGAATTATTTGAATACGATAAAAAGTCAGTGTCCCACAGTTAAAGCCAATGGCACTGCGACAACAGGGCCAGGGTAAGGCACTTTTTGAGCTTTTGGGTTCAATCAATATCTTTTAAAATTGATGATATGTTTTCAAAGATAAAATAAGTCATGTTGGGAAGAATAAGTTAAGCATTAGATGTTTGTTTTCTTCAAAAGCGGAAAAGCCATTTGCGGATGATGCAAGTATAGTTGCATTTCATACTCTTTGCCGGCTACAGCTACAATCAACATTATTGTCTTGTAATAATGGATTGAAGGAAGATGTTAATTTGGGGGGCCTCTTTTTATTCATTTTGCTATTATTATCTTGAACTTTTCTACTTGGAACCCATTGTACTTTCTGCTTTTGCTTTGGCGAAGTTAGTTCACATGTTAAATTTATGATAATCTTATATGCGGTAAAAACATTTCCCATGAGAATTTTTAATCAAATTATCATTCAATGCCTTATCCGACAAAACAATACTTATTGGACTATACTTATTGGATATGATATGGCAATCAGAAGATGTTATATTTAGTATGCCTGAATTTCGCATTAGGTCATAAAAAATATATTATATACCAAGAGATGATTGAACCTAGAAAAATTACTACTAACTAATTTAAGTTTGTTATCTTTTAAAGAGTTAATATAATTATCTTTCAAATTTAAGTACGTCAACCGGAGCTTTTTTTTTTTAATTAAATCAAAGTTTTTAAGTGAAATGTGCTTCTATGACTCACCATGTTTACATATTTTATGAGGAGAAAGCTAGCATTTGAGTTTACAATGCTATTAAACACATAGCTCTCCTTTCACTTTGAGCAAGACGATAAAATAGTTTGATCAGTTAGAAGTACAAATACAAAGGAAGTGTTTTTTTTTTTAATCTCAAAGACATAATCATGGTTTAATTACTTTTGGTAGATAATTTGCTCTCCTTTTATGTTAAGAAGTTAAATAATAATCCATATGCTTGTTACTTCTGTACCTTTACCCTCTTCTTAATTAAAAATGACTTTGGTACTAAAAACTTTATGCTATTTTAAAGGGCCAAGGAAAATAAACAAGTAAAAGCAAGCGTTGGAGAATTTACTATCTCTTGCATCTACAAATAAAATATAAGCCTACTCGTAAAGTTAATAAAGAGATCAAATCAAGTAAGTGCTGGATCCCTTACCCTACATTCACCCTGTATACACTAACAGGTATTTAGTTTACATATGCCATTGTTTATATGTATATATTCAACAACTACATTACTTGTGGATATCTCTAGAACAGACATAATTTAAGTAGCGAATGAGAGAAATTTGTAATTATATATGTTTGGCGTTGTCACTTGTATATATATATTTAATAATCAAAGAGTTAAGTGAGTGAACCACAGCCTGGCTTATGTCATCCATCTCATCACTTTCGCTGACCCTAATGTAAACTCTTTTCCAGTTACCCAAATGGTCTCGTCTCGCATTTCCTTCTTTCAGAAATGAGAGGAACCTTATTTGTCTATCCCTGGACTTATTCTATATTCATCAATTTAGTAACCCAGTCCTATCCCTCATTCAATTAACTATGTCTAATTTGTTTCCACTCGAACCTTTTATTAACAATTTCTCTCACCTGTACCTAAACCAAACAAAACATGGCTAATTTAGCCAAGCAACGAAAACAAGGAGAAGTAAGCACATCTCTCTCTCTCTCTCTCTCTCTCTCTCATTATTGGATGATTCATGCATTTTATCTTGTTATATATTGATCGTTTTAAGGCGATGATGTGGATGACGGTGGCAGTTATTAAGAGCATAATAAGGAAGAAGTTTGGAGGCAACAACTTCGTTGCAGAGTTTCCATTCACCCCAGAGACCATGATAGACCCCAACTCATGTTTGGAGGACACATGTTTCATTCCCACGAGACGCTTACTTGATCATCGAGACACCTGCAAGTATTAGCTGCTAACTGCTTTCTCTGATATTCCCCATCTATCCTGGTTTTCTTTTTGCTTACTTACTATTATCATTAGCGTAAGCATCAGTTAGATATGATCTGGTCATCAATATAATCTTGTTTTCTTCTTCCTAATCACATGGACTGTTTGGAAAAGGATCTTTGTTGGGTCATGGAATGTGGGAGGTGTTGCACCACCTGAGGATCTGGAGTTGGAAGATTGGTTGATCTCAGCCACTAACCAAGCTGACATTTATGTTCTCGGGTACGTAATTTTTGTATTTATATTAGCGTGACAAGTTTAGTATCGTCTTTATACACCAACTCGAAAATGAAACTCTTAGTTAAGTAATCTATCTATGACTATTTGACAGAAGTATGACAAGGTAAAAATTAATGCGATGATCTACAACGTACTGACTTTTCTGGCTTTTGAAGTCATTGCAAATGATTATGAGGTTCACGTGACCGCAGGTTCCAAGAAATGGTGCCCCTAAATGCTGGAAATGTCCTTGGATCTGAGAACACCAAAATTTCCATGAAATGGAACTCTCTTATCAGAGCGGCTCTATGTAACAAAGTATCAACACCCGATCATGAAGTTAAAATGGGACGATTCCGAGACAGAATTGAATCCGATGACACGAATTTTGCAGGAAACAGCTCTCCACGTAACTTTGATTGCATAATAAGCAAGCAAATGGTGGGAATATTCTTAAGTATTTGGGTAAGAAACGATCTCCGGCAACACATAAAACATCCTAACGTCTCATGTGTAGGGTGTGGTATCATGGGTTACCTAGGAAATAAAGTACGTACTTGCATCCAAATGTATAGTTTGGTGCCTTATATTAAACTTACGATGTATGCTAATGGTTACTATAGTTCTGATGACTTGGTGATTAACTGATTAACTTGGTACCATACAGGGCTCTGTGTCAGTTAGATTTTTGTTGCATGAAACAAGCTTGTGTTTTGTGTGTACTCATCTAGCCTCAGGAGGGAAAGAAGGAGATGAAAGATACAGAAATGCTAATGCTACAGAGATTCTGTCCCGTACAAGGTTCACTCGAGGCCCCTTGCGCAATCTGCCCCGAAAAATTCGTGATCATGAGTATGTATACCACATATACTACCCAGCTATCTATCTATCTATCTATATATATACATATATAGGAGATGTTGAACAAGTGACTCTCCTTCATGTGTTCAGTTTTTCTTTATTTTCATTCTTGATTTAGAATCGTAGGGTATCATAAACTTCACTAAATAATAATAAATTAACTTTTCGAGACACTATTTACCTTGTGAAGAAACCGAGATCAGACATTGGTTAATTGTTAACCTTTTGGATTGGTTAAGTCAAATAATATGTTTTCAATTGCATGTGGTGTGGGAATTGACAAATATATTTTGGATATGTTGTTGGTGAAGAACACAAAGATAGAATATCTTTGAAGCAAGTGGGGTATTTTGTGTGATTAGATAGACAAGTCCAAGATTTTTGCATAATTTAAACAAAGCACACCAGTCATTGCAAATGTGTATACATGTCACTGATTTGAAATTTTGTTTTAATGGTACTAATGTATTACAAGTTGCAAATGTTAAAAGAAAAGGAATACATGGTGCATATGATCTAATGAAACCGACAAAACCCATGCAGACAGGTGATTTGGCTTGGCGACTTGAATTACAGGATATACCTGCCTTATACCGCTACACGATCTCTCGTCCAGAAAAAGCAGTGGAAATTTTTATTGGAAAAGGATCAGGTATATATATATATAAATTTTTTTTTCGCTCGGTGTTATATATATTCTTACAGAATTAATAGCTACACTCAATTCCAAGACTGGGAATTAATTAATCGTGTACGTGCAAATAATTAAAAGCTTAAAGCCGAGCTCATGGAGGGTCATGTATTCCAAGGCTGGCATGAAGGAGTAATCGAATTTGAACCTACCTATAAATATTGTCCGAATTCTGGAGTTTATTACGGTTTTGACCAAAAGAGAAAAGGTGAAAAGAGGCGTGCTCCTGCATGGTAAGTTTACATTTTTCCTGCTCCTCTTATACGAGCAACTGCTAATTACCAAACGGCCTGTATTTGCTCCATATAATGCACTAACAATTATTAAGTAGTTCTGAAGATGGTTATAAGTGTTGTTTTGGCATTCCAGGGCTTCACTAACACTATTATTCCATGATCATGCCCGCATCAAGATCGTAATATTAGACCACCTTATTAATTAATATTGTCGTCTACAACCTATTACTTGGGATATCAAATTTTTTTAATAGGATTTGAAATTAGATAATACCACATGGAGCATGCATAATTTTAACTGTAGGGGACGTAATAATAATTAATTGTCATGAAAAGAGCCTAATAAGACATGCGTGTTAACGTTTTTGTAGGTGCGATCGGATAATTTGGCTTGGAAAGGGGCTGAAGCAAAACCAATATGACAGAGGAGAATCAAGACTGTCCGATCACAGGCCCGTCCGAGCAATTTTCACTGCAGAAATCAAGCTCACCATGAATTTGAGACGATTAGTTTCAAGCCAATCCCATTCCTTTTAGCCAAGCAAATGGTTCTTGTTTTGTAGAACAGTATAGTCCAGATTATAGGTGGTGCAGCAGGAATTTGTAAATATTCTTTAAACGAGTGCACATAAGTCTATTATAATATTGCTGATCCAAAACTAAAATCTTTCACCACTCTAAATTATATATCTTGCGTCCTTTGCTTAAAAGTCGCTTTGCATATTGATTTTACTTGAAGTTTGGAACACCCAAATTCAAAACTTGGTGAATGAACATAATAGCACAATTATCCACCTGTAAATAACCACTCCCTAACCTTCACCTTTTGTGGTTGCTCCACTTTCTGTGTATGTTTTCTTATTAACATAAT
The DNA here is from genome assembly GCA_027576715.1 of Erythroxylum flavicans. Classification (NCBI taxonomy): domain Eukaryota; kingdom Viridiplantae; phylum Streptophyta; class Magnoliopsida; order Malpighiales; family Erythroxylaceae; genus Erythroxylum; species Erythroxylum flavicans. Next base: position 25,812,685 of record JANZXP010000006.1, read on the forward strand.
GTGTAGTTCATTACATAGTTATTCTAAATTTTTCCAATGTATAACTGGCAATGCATTAAAGTTCATTTTCTATTTAATTTGTTTATTAACATATAATTCAATAATTAAATATTATATATAAAAAATTACATTTAAAATTATGAACTTCAGTCAATATTATTAAAAAATAAAATTTAATTTTTTATTTTTTTACTTATCCTTAACTCTATAATTAATAATCACACTCTTGGATAGGTCAATATCTATATAATAAATAATATCTAACATTTTCAGAAATTAAAAATAACAATAAAATAGATATAATCTCGGAATTTTCATTTGTATTCTAGTAACCATCGTAAAAACCTCCGAGCAGAATGCCTCAATTCCCCCATAGTGAAGACATTCATCCAATACCAGACTTCTTGCCGTTGTCTTATCCATCGCACACCAAACAAAAAACTTTGAAATTAACGGCAAATAGCATCTTCTGCAGATATTGCCAGTCCACCGAATACACTCATGCTCATATCAAGATTCCAAAGATATCTTGTATGAATTAAAGCTAAGCATAGGTACTGGATCTTTGATACGATCTACTACATTTATTTCCTCTTGCCTCACTATATCAGAACCTCTAGAAGCAAATTTGCGTATGCATATCCCCTTGTCTTGAGAAGAATTCACAAGCGAAACATTAAATATTTGACCATTTGAGCAGATGTATAATATCTCTGTTAAGAATTTTCATTTTAATAATGTTACATGTTTTGCTGTGTTGTTAACTGATTTGTCTGAGTTTTCAAGTAGAGTCAATCAATTTGTTGGGTTGTTGAGTTAGTGGGTCTAGTCCAATATTAGTCTGTTATAAGTCATGGGCTTATTGTCCTATTATCTAGCACACTAGTTATTATTGTAAGCTTATTTAAAGGTATTCTTTCTGCAAATAGAATGTGAACGTTTTAGCTTGTTTTAGTTGCCAAATACACTGCTCTTCTCTATCTCTCTGTGTCAATATTTGCATCAGTGGTATCAGAGACAAGTTAAATCCTGAGAGTGTAGGTGTGAGGATAAATAGCTATAATCGCAAGCCCTCCTATCCCGCAAGCCTTTTTCTCCACTATTCCACCAGTCACCTACTGTAGCTTTGATGTGACGAATTAAGTTGGTGGTCCACTGCTCCTGTTCACGTAACTTCTACCGCCAGCTCCCTTTGCTTCTCTTCCCTCCTACTACTTGTTGATTTGACAAATAAAGATTGTTGCCCAAGCAACTCTTAACCCTCTATGGCAGAGAACAATTTCGTGCATGCAGCTATTCCGCGTTTCGATAGTCACTATGATCATTGAAGCATGTTGATGGAGAATTTCTTGAGATTGAAAGAATATTGGCAAGTTGTTTCAGATGGAATACCAAAACCAGCAAGAGGCACAGCCGTGTCAAATCCGTAAAAGGTTGAAATTGAAGCAATGAAACTAAAGGATCTTAAAGCAAAGAATTATTTGTTTCAAGCTATTGATCGTACAATATTGGAGACAATTTTATGCAAAGATACAACGAAGCATATATAGGACTCCATGAAGAAAAAGTACCAGGGCACAACAAAAGCAAAGAGGCAGCAACTTCAAGCACTTCGTTTGGATTTTGAAACACTTTGTATGAAGACGAGAGAATTATTTCTAATTATTTCTCCCAAACAATGACGATCGTGAATAAGATGTGAATTCATGGTGATAGGATGGAGGATGTGGCTATAGTAGAGAAGATTCTTCAACCCATGACAACAAAATTTAATTATGTTATTTGTTCTATAAAAGAATCTAATGATATTGATGAGCTTTCACTTGATGAATTACAAAGTTCTTTGATGGTTCATGAGAAGAAAATTAATAAGGAATAAAAAAAGGAGCAAGCTCTAAAGGTGTCAACTGACAATCATAGATCAGTAGATCATGATAGAGGTAGAGGAAGAGGAAAAGGAGGTTGAGGCAATATAGGAGGATGAGGTAATGGAGATGGAGGTAGTCGAGGCAATAGAAATGGGGGCTGACAAAATCAAAATTTTATCACCAAGACAAGATGTCAACCATTTGACAAATCTAATATTAAATGCTACAGGTGCCATAAATTTGGCCATTACCGTTCTAAATGTTATACCAAACTACCCCAAAACTCAGAGAAAAGGGAGAAATCAAATTTTGCTGAAAAGGATGAAAGAGAAACTTTGTTGATGGCTTACCATGTCAATAATGAGCCTGAATCAGATATTTGGTATGTCGACATAAGAGCCAACAATCACATGTGTGGCAGTAAGTCTCTATTTTCTTATCTAAATGAAAACTTTCATACTGCTATACACTTTGGTGATGGTAGCACAATAGATGTAACGGGAAAATGTGATGTTAAAATTTCGAACAAGAATGGTTTTGTAGAAACAATTGCTGATGTGTTTTATGCTGATCTGAAAAGTAATTTATTAAGTGCTGGCCAAATACAAGAAAAGAGTTATAAAATAACTCTTAAAAATAATAATTGTGAGATATATGAGCCTAGGAGAGAAGCTATTGCTATTGTTCCAATGAGTTCAAACAGGTTGTTTCCAATATGAAGATTCAAAGGGCTCAATCTTACTTGATGTCCAGAGTTAAAGATCACTCGTGACTTTAGCACTTTCGTTATGGTCATTTGAATTTTTGTGCTTAAAGACTCTCCACCAGAAAATATGGTAACGGGTCTTCCACAAATTGGCATTCCATCTCAAGTTTATGAAGAGTGTGTTGTTAGCAAACAGCATCGTTCTCTATTCCCACAAGGCAAATTTTGGCGAGCAAAAGATTTGCTAGAGCTTATTCATTCAGACATTTGCGGATCGATAAATCCATCTTCTAATGGGGTAAGAAGTATTTAATTACTTTCATTGACAATTTTACTTGTAAAACTTGGATTTACTTCTTGCAGGCTAAATCAGAAGCTTTTAACGCATTTAAAGGCTTTAAGGCACATGTTGAAAATGAATTGGGGAAAGCCATTAAAACTCTTTGAACTGATCATGGTGGAGAGTATTGTTCAAAAGAGTTTGAAGTTTTTTGTAAAGAATAAGGCATTTGGAGGGAACTTATTGTTGCTTTTTCAACAAAACAGAATGGAGTATCGGAAAGGCAAAATAGAAAAATTTTAAATATGGTGAGAAGCTTATTGTCAAAGGGCAATGCCCCGAAGAATTTTTAGCCCAAAGTAGCAAATTGGAGTATTCATTTGATGAATAGAAGCTTCACTTTTTCTGTCCAAATTATGACACCAGAAGAAGCTTGGAGCGGTCAAAAACCAGCTATAGATCACTTTCAAATTTTCGATTGCATTGCATATGCACATGTACCATATGAGAAAAGGAAGAAGTTAGATGACAAAGCTGAGAAGTGTATCTTTCTTGACATAAGTGAAGTCTCTAAAGCATAAAAGTTATTCAATGTAATTACCAAAAGGATTGTAATCAGTAGAGATGTGGTTTTTGATAAAGAAAATACATGGAATTGGAGCGAAAATGATGCAGGGCAGCAGCCTATACCAATCACTGTTGATGAATTTGATAACAAAGTTAACCAGTAAGTGCAACTTCCAGTTACGGAGAGACAATCAGGACTTGGTGATGAAAGTTCAATGGCTACCAATCCGGTTGAAATTAAACAACCCCGTCAAAGAAGAAGACCATCTTGGATGGCAGATTATATAAGTGGAAATGATTTATCTTATGATGATTTAATAGCAAATTTTGCTTTTTTTGCATATTGTGACCCTCTTACATTCCTAGAAGTTGTAGAAGATTCAAAGTGGAAAAATGCTATGGATGAAGAAATGAGATCCATAAAGAAAAATAATACATAGGAGTTAGTAGAACTTCCAGAGGGCTAAAAATTCATAGGAGTTAAATGGATTTATAAAACAAAGCTGAACAAAGATGGCAATATTGACAAGTATATGGCACGGCTTGTTATGAAAGGGTACAAACAAGAATATGGTGTTGATTATAAGGAGATGTTCGCTCCAGTTGTAAGGCTGGATTGTTGGACCCTGTTTTCGGAGCCCAACATTCGGAGTCATGACACATGAGCGAAGGGTTCTTATATTATTCCAACATCCATACTTGAGCATTTGATAAATGACAATTCATTCTTATGTTCATACTCTCACAGATAAGCAATGATAAGCCCACATATACAAGATTTGGAACAAAAACGTAACTTCCACAAGAGTGGTGTACCCACACTAGTCAGTCACTAAAATCATCAATCCTCTGAAGGAATGATCTTTACTTAATGACTTCAAGATGTTTATGACAATTAACAAAGTCAATTTGGTTTAGCTGTAACTGATAGTCGACTAGTCGGTGTGTAGTCGACTAGTCGGTGTGTAGTCGACTAATACTAACATTTTCCATGAAACTTTCAGTTCTGCTCTTCGATTAGTCG
>JANZXP010000006.1:25817229-25858187 GCA_027576715.1 Erythroxylum flavicans
ATTCGTCAAAAAAATTAATTTACTACGTATGAAAAATGGCGGTAAAAAGTTTTTGCTACAACAGACATTTCGCAGCTAAATCTTTTTCGCTACAAAAAATAAATCGTCGCTAAACCATTTTAGAGACTAAAAATAATTCGTCACAAAAGTTTTTACCTACGTCTCAGAAATTTCTCTAAAACGATTTGCCTACTGGATAAATTAGTAGCTTAAAGTTTTTTGCTACCAAAGCAAAATCATCACTAAAACTAAATACCAACGCATAAGATTTCGTAGGAAAAGACTTTTATCTACAAAACATAAACCTTGCGCAAAACTATTACCAACGTTTTTTTTAATCGTCGGTAATACATTTTTCCGATGAAATTTGTTTGTCAACAAAATATTTTGGCAACGACTTCTGGTAAATGTCACCAATGTTATTTTGCTATCGGGATTTGGCGACGATTTGGGCGAAGAAATGAAATCGTCGCACATTACTAATTGCGACGATTTTCCTATACACTGTTTGTTGTAGTGATAGTATATAAGAAGTTTCTAAGTAAAAGCACTTATCTTAAATATAATGTCTAGAAGATATATAATAAATTACCAAGTTAAGGAAAAAATGTGATGCTCTTTCAAAAGTATTTGAAAGGACGGGAAAAATCTATAGAATAAAGAATAAATATGATTATATTCAAATAGTTTGTGATCCGTTAACATCTTGAAAACTGCAAATACGGAAAAAGAATGACTAGAAATGTAGACATATTAAGGCTTTAACACGACTTATGATCTGAAGAGTACTTAGACACTCAAAGTACTGTATATTCATAAACGAAATAAACTAAGCATAAGCAAAAAGAGGATAAGAAACTTATTAGCATTCAATATACTTTATATTTGACCTCTTAAAAGGCCAAGTATGATTAATGTAATTGGTCTTATAAGGAGATTACAAATAACTTTGGAGTTTGTTTACATATCACCATAGTCAATGGGCATGTCAGAAGTAATAAAAAGATAAAAGGCATTATTGCCAAATGTCTTAAAGTAAATAAAAAATTTGACAGCGGAAGTATAAAGGACTTCTAAATGCCAATAAGCTTTACAACTTTTAAGAGGCATACCTCAAATGGGTCAAATCCATGATTGCTATATTTTCAAAATTAAGATTGTATTGCCATCCAAGCATCTTATACATGCTATAATTTTGCTTTCTTCTAAATCTTGCAACTTTTTGTATGAAATTATTTTTTTACAAAATTGAAAACATTAGCAAGTATTTAAGAGAAGTATATATTCAAAAATTTTCAATTCAACAAAATTTTTACAATAGGACCAAAACTTCAATACTAAAAAATTTGAAAATAAGAATAGACAAAAAAATTAAATACAAAAAAAAGGTTGTATGATAACTAAACAATATCAAAAAGAATATAAGTGATAGTTTTAAAACAAGATGGTTAAATGAAAACAATTTAATTAATAGATAGTCTCATTATATTTAATTAAGTTTAAAAACAAAACTTAAAAGGCTCTCAATAAAAGTGGTTACACCAAAAGGATTTTCTATACATCTAGATGATAGGAAGAGCATATCAAATTATGCTCTTGTATTTGAAAATAGTATAATATACTGAACAAATATCTTATAGACACTTGTGAATATTGCTATTATACATATTGAGTTTTATTGCAACATAAATGTGTGTTATATAATGATAAAATTTAATTTACATACTTATGATTAATTCAGTTTGTTAGAATTATCCAATTATAAGATGAGAAGCTCTTAACAAGTGTTGTTCAGTAGTAGTAACAAGATTATTATAAGTTATTTGAATTTGAAAAATTAAATATTTGATTATAAAGAAATTCATAAATCAGCTTACAAAGTAAAGACGTATTAGTCTATACCCTTATTGAGAAATTATGCCTAAAGTATTTGTAGGACATATGTATTGTATAAATGTTGTAGAATTCTTTAACCTTACTACTATAAATTTAGTTTGATTTTAATATACTTGGATGAGAGAATATGCGTGAAGTATTTGTAAGACAATATGTATGTAATATAGATATTGTAAGGTTCTTTTAGCTCATGAATTACATTGTCATTTGTTCTCCCTCTAAATTTAGTTTGATTTCGATGTTGTTAGGTTATATCATAATGATTATAATTTGAATTTGAATTATGAATTCTATATTGTTTTGCTCTACACTATATCATAAAGAAAAAGTCTTTTAAGTTGTGTCGTTGAGTTTTACATAATTAATTGATGAGAACATGTCAAAGCACATATATAAAATTTATATCAGCTCTTACTTTCACTACAAGAAAACAACACAATTTGTGACGTTTAAAAAATGTCAAAAAATGTTACAAAATATAATTTGCGATGTTTTAAAAAATGTCACAGAATGTGGTGTAGGCAAAAAGTTTCTGCGACGTTTCTTATAAAACGTTACAGAAAATACGGACATTCTGCGATGTTTTAAAAAATGTCACTGAAAGATTGGTCTTTCCGTGACATTTTTAGAAACATTGCAGAAAGTCACATTTCGTGACGTTTTTGAAAATGTTGTGGAAGACATTCCGCGATGTTTTTAAGACGTCGCGGAAGACATTCTTTGACGTTTATACAAAAATGTCACAGATAGTTGTATTTTTTTAATTATTATTTTTTCATTTTTTGAAAAATATTTTTATTTAATAATTTTTAATTTTAATAATTATTTTTTAAAATAAAAATTTATTTAAAGTCCATAAGAAAGCAAAATAGGATCGTTCTCATAATAAAAATGTTTCAAATTATTAACAAAAATAAAAGTTTTCAAATCAAACAAAGCTAAAGAAATAATGATTTTATTTTAAAAGTTCTATTTTAATTTTTATTTCAGTTTTCCGCCTTGAGAATATAAAAGTATTTTTAAATTGTTTATTTTTAATTCTATAAGACAAGTGATTTTTTTAAACAAAATTGAAAAATAATAATGTTAAAATAATATTATTTTCAGTAGTAAAAGTGATAATCCTACGTTTATATTGTGCTACTGCTACCTTACCATTAGATTTAAATAAAACAGGGGGAATATTAAAAATAAATGGAACTTACATTGGATTTAGGTAAATCATAAGTGATCTATGTGTAATTTAATGCTAAATTGGTGTACTAATATTACAATAAAGTCAATAATGATTCATATTCAGAAAGTACAAAGTACACCTTACAATATCTCACCAACTGTATCATAAGCAAACAAAACTTGAATTATAATTACAACTGTAAGGAATCTCCGTCAAGAACTGGTGCTCATTGTTCTGATCGCCTTCGTCATCTGTTACGAAAATAAAAATAAAAATAAACAAACTAAAAGAAGAAAAAAGTTTAGCATGTTCAGTAATTTTATATTTGGACATCACCATCACTTGTCTCAAATATTCAATGGCATTACTGTTTACATCCTTAAAGGATTATTACCGCATTATAGAACGCGTCTAAATAAATGCATCATATTTGCATTACTCAAGCTAGATCTACATGATTACTGCAAATGTAGACAATAGAAATGACATCGAAACATTAAACCCTGATACTGGTATTCCATTGTCGATATACAATATTGCCACCTTCTACTTTAGATTTTGAGCTGAGAATCTTGTTCAAGGAATATAGAGATTGTTGGCCCTGGGTCTCTATACGGATTTTATAGCGACCACATGTCTACATTAGGAATTTATTTGAATCAATTATAAATAAATAAAATTATAACATTTAAATTTAATTAAAGACTAGGCCCGGATAAATCGTGATAGGATCATAGAATAATTATACTCATAAAATTAAATGATTCAAAAACAAATAATTTAGTAAAAACAATTAATACAATTTAATAAATAATATCCAAATAAAGAAATGTTTAATAATGATTTTTAAATAAAGAAACTTTATAAGAAAATTAAAAATATTACCCCACAATTTATTGAAAATTTTTCATAGCAAAAATGATCAAAGAATAATTGATTTGGGTGTAAAAAGAATTTATTTACAAATTGAGTTAATAATGAAACATTTCTGAATGCCAAAAGCAACATAGTCACGGGTGTGACTCTTTTGTCACGCCTGTGACACAAAGTCACGATGTGACTTCTCTCTCACGCCCGTGAAAGAGTCCAAAAAATATATAGGAGTCACAATCGTTCTCTATAGCGATCGCGATTCTGGAGCAATTTGAGCCCGTCGCGATTGTGCCTCGTCGCGATCGCGATTTTGGGCTAAATTTCGAGACGGTCGAGATCGCGACTCGTCGCGATCGCAGCTTTCCAAAATTCTGCGACAGTCGCGATCGTACTGTGTTGCGATCGCGACTGCCCCATTTCTCCTTCCTTTCTTCCAAACAGCATAACTTTCAATTCAGAAGTCCAAAAATTTCAAACTATATATCGTTGGAAAGCTAAGAAAAAGATCTACAATTTTTATGAAGACAATTTTGCCTAATTCGACCTGTATTGATACAGTTTAATCATTTAAGTAAAGTTACCATTTCAGTCAAAATTATACACCAAGTATGTAAAATTGAACACCCATACTACTATTTTATGAGGATCATAACTTTTGCGTCTAAAGTCAAAAAATTTCAATCTTTATAGAGTTAGAAAGCTAAAAGAATAATCTACAACTTTTATGTGGATCACTTAGCCTAAATCTACCTAGATCGGTGCCGTTTATTCCTCAAAGTTTCAGATCTCATCTTTACCATATTTTCTGTTTTCACTCATTTATTCACAAACAATTCTCATACCAAATTCAAAGGACCCGAACCAACATAAATCTTCTTACATACCAAACTCCTTTGATATACAATTTACCACAAACAAATCCATCCCAATATCTTCCAACATTCAGCACACAACTAATATAACATAAAAAGAAAATTTTTGCCTATATATATAACTATCAATTCACAACAACAAGGTTAATACATATTTTCATACTTCATTTCACAGGGTCGTAACAGTTACATGGTCGCAAAATACATACATTAATGTTTATGCTAATATGCTTCTAAGATCACCTAAAAGTGATTGAAACTAACTTCGTTACAAAAATCTGAAATCCTTGGAGATATACCAAAACTTTGCAAGGCTCACTTATGATCTGTTGATTCTTCACCTGAGGAGTAGAAAATTTTAGGGTGAGCCGGAAAGCTCAGTGGCTAATATATTTATAGCCGTGATTATGAACTATACTCAAACATATATGAATATTCCTAATACAACACGTTATCACAAAGAACATATTGGCTGTAACTTATCATCATGCATAACACTCAAATTACATCATAATTAAACATATCAAAAATGCAATGCATAATACAATGGCTCGAGAGTTCCGTGGAACGAAATGGTGAAACTGAAGTTTACATCGTGAAACGAAACGAGTCCGATTTCTCAGGATCTCGTGGCCACAAGCGGGCAGCCGGGAGAAGCTTATAGATCATCGGGCACGAGACTAACGAAACAGATTCCTCTCTCGCCTACATAACAGGTTTTTCAATGCTCATACATTTTATAATATATTCATGTTTTCATGCTTCTTAAATTTTATGTTTTTCCATCGCACAAAAGTAAGGGAATTCTCACAAAGCAACATGATATACATTCACATAATATCTTTCCCACATTCACAAAGAATAAAACAAACATATTTATCATACATACACACTTATTTTAGCTCATCATCACAAAACTATAAACATATTAGCCACCAATTTAACTTGATATTTCCAAAATCAAGCTTGCTCTTCTTCTTGCTCTTGACGTCGATATTCTTGATTTCCTAAGAACAAACATATTTCATTTAATCAACACATGAAGCTTTTCTTAAACCTAGCTATTCATGAATAAACTTAAGCTTAATCTATTATTGATTTTATCTAACTAGAAAAACTAAGATCTAAATAAGGTTTCTAAAAATCTAAGAAAACATCATCCTCTTGTTCTTCTTCTTTCTTTCTTCATCTTCATCATATAAAAACCTAGTTTCTCCACTTCCTTCTTCTATCAAAACTAAAGAGTAATAAGGTTTACCTAACAAGAAAACTCAGCTGAAAATCTTCCTTCTATCCTTTTTCCTTGCTCTTTTCTTCTTCTTTCTCCTTGCTTCGGTTTCTCCTCTCTCCTTCTAGGTTCTTCCATGACTCTCTCCTTCTTTTCTTCCTTAACACACACGACTTCTCTCTTCTTTGTCTTATTAACTTAAGAAAAGTTTTTTTATTTTTCGATTTTGCCCTTCTTATAAAAGAAATTTCCTACTAACTCCTTCACTTTATATTTAGTTCATACCACCATATAAAATTCATAATATACCATATTAAACTCCAAAACTTTCTAATTCATAAATAATCCTAAGAAAAATCAGGATCCAACATGGATACAGTTCGATCGATTTTATCGATGGCTGCCTAAAATTCCTAGTCAGTTTATCAATTAGATGTGAAGTTCGCATTCCTGAATGGTGAGTTGAAAGAAGAAGTATATGCTAATTAGCCACATAGATATGCTAAGAAGGCGACGAGAAAAAGGCACATATATTAAAAAAAGCTTTATACAGATTAACGCAAGCTCCAAAAGCCTGGTATAGCCATATAGATGCTTGCTTTACTAAAGAAGGCTTTCTAAAGTGCCCTCATGAACATACTCTATTTACAAAGCTTAGAGATAATTGTTCATTCCTTGTTATGTGCCTGTATGTAGATGATTTAATATATACCGGGAATGAAAGGGCCATGATTGATGCATTTAAAAGAAGTATGATAAGAGAATTTGATATGATAGATTTGGGGTTGTTGCATTATTTTCTTTGTATTGAAGTTGTGCAGTCATCATTTGGTTTTTTTATTTCATAAAGACAATATGCTCTACAGATTTTGGATAGGTTTAAAATGAAAAATTGTAACTCAGTTTGTACTCCAATTGAGTATGGTTTAAAGTTCTCGAAAGAAGATGAGGCTTGAAAGGTTAATGCCACTTTGTTCAAGCAAATGGTTGGAAGTTTGATGTATTTAACTTCCATAAGGCTTGACATCAAGTATGGTGTTAGCTATATTATTCGATTTATGGAGAACCCAACTGAGAATCAATTGTTAGCTGTAAAAAGGATTTTTTGTTATTTAAAAGGCACAAATGATTATGGAATTTTGTATACAGTTGGAACAAAAGAAAATCTGATTGGATTCTCTGATAGTGATTATATAGGAGATCTTAATGACAGGAAACCACATTTGGATTTGTATTCTTGATGAATTTTGGTGCTGTGTCATGGCCATCAAAGAAGCAACAAATTATTACTTAATCAAGTACAGAAGCTGAGTTTATTTTTGCAGCAACATACTCCTGTTAAGCTGTTTGGTTAAGAAGATTCCTTGAAACACTCCAATATCAATAGCAAGGTCCAACAACAATTTAATGTGACAATGCTTCAGCAATTAAGATTTCCAAAAATCCAGTTTACATGGAAAAACAAGTATATTGACATTCAATTTCACTTCTTGAGTGATCTTTGCAACAATGGCGTGATTGATATGGTGTTTTGCAAAAGTGGAGATCAAATGGAAGATACTATAACTAAACCACTCAAGCAAGCTGCGTTTGTGAAGCTTCAAAGAATGGTTGGAATGTGTTGTGCAAAAGAAGTTGTTCAAGAGCTGACTTAGCCAGAGTTGTCAATTTGTTTTCTAAACTAAATTCTGTAGGTTTCAGTTTAAGGGAGGGTGTTAAGAATTGTCACTTTAATTATGTTACATGTTTTTCTGTGTTGTTAACTGATTTGTTTGCCTCTTCATGTGGAGTCAGTCAATTTGTTGGGTTATTGAGTTAGTGGGTCTAGTCCAGTATTAGTCTGTTATAAGTCATGGGCTTATTGTTCGATTATCTAGCACACTAGTTATTATTGTAATTCTATTTAAAGGCATTCTTTCTGCTAATGAAGTGTGAGCGTTTTAACTTATTTCAGTTTCCAAATGCACTACTCTTCTCTCTCTGTTTATGTCAATATTTGCATCAATCTCAACTCCTCCAATCAAGTTACCATGCAAAAAACTTTTCCGTTAGATATTCTCAGACATTTTTCGTCAGGCTAGCACGAGTTATCGAACACCCTGGAGACCAGACATGAATCACAGGACCGACCATCCAACATTCCTCTGTAATTTTTCCAGGTAAAAAGAATTAAAGCACTAGACGTAAAGATTACATCAGTTTGAGATTCAGGCGAGTAGGAATTACCAAACACCCTCGAGACCAGGCATAAGTCACAGGACCAACCCTCCAAAATGTCTCTTTAATTTCACCAGGTAAAAGGAATTAAGTTACCATCCCTATCGACGTCTCCTCTTTTAGTCATTTCAACTCCAAACACCCTAATAGTAAATAGAAACGAATTTTCAAATCAACAATAAGTCTAGTGATAAAAAAGAAAACAAAGTTCATAGAAAAGAAGTACAAATCATCAGAACTTGTGGACAGAGAAAGCATCAGTACTGTAAAATCATCGAATCTCTCATTTTTTTAATTTATGATTAAAAATCTGAAACAATTTGACCGATTCAACTTAACAATTATGAATAAGCTAATTTTGTAGTTTAATTTTTAACTTTTTGATTTAATTTATTTTAATAAATTTTATTGTTAAAAATTAATTAGTTTATTAATTAATCAGTCAGTTTTTGTAAACAAATCAGTTTTTGTAAATTAAAATAAACCATTTATTTTTATTTTAATACTATTTTTCATTAAACATTAAATTCTTTGATGGGTTAGGATGGTTTCTTTTAATCATATTTTAATTCTTCAGTTTTATTTAATATTTAACTTGTTTTATAACGATCTAATACTAGTTAAACCTTTTAAACCTTGAACTTTTTATTTTACCGGTTTAACTATTAGTTAAATCTTTAAAACATTGGTTTTTTTAATTTTAAAAACTATTAACATATAATATTACTTGAAAATGCTAACATATTAAATTGCCATGCTGATGCCACAAGTTACATTAGCAATTAATTATAAAATTAATTAATATTTTATTACTATTATTAATTAATATTATAAAATTAATTATAATTTAAAATTTTTAATGTAATATACTCTTTTTATATGTTGTAAGTTTTACAATTCTAAGAAAATTTTGCTTGATAAAGTATTTTTAGTATGTAACTAGACACAAACTTAATAATATGTGTTTTAAGTGTTTACTTACTATTATTTTTCAATTTAATCTATTGGTTTAGTACATTGGGTTGTAAAAAGAAAAACTGTGGATAAAAAAATACACCCATATCTAGAAGCAGTCATCGTAACTAAAGGAGTTCAGAGTTAGTATCAACAAGAGCTCTATATTCGACTTTTGTACTAGATTGAGAGACAGTTATTTGTTTCTTAATTCACTACAAAGTGAGAGATGTCCCCTGAAATAAACAATAACAAATGCTGGATTGATGATTCGTTAGGTCTCCAACCCAATCAGCATTAGAGTAAGCTTGTATCTCTAATGAGGAAGAGTAGCGAAAATGAAATCTATGAAATAGAGTACTTCTAATGTGTCTTAATATATAATGAATAGTAGAGAAGTGAGTGGTATAAGGTACTGATATGAATTGACTCAAGATATGAATAGTATGGGCAATATCTAGACGAGAGACAGTGAGAAAGATAAGGTTACCAATTAATCGACAGTACAACGTACCATCCTAAGTAGGTTCCCATTAGTAGCAGAAAAATGATCATTGGAGTAAGGCGAAGTGATAGTTATCTTAGTACCAATAATACTAGCCCAAGAGACGAGTTCAATAACATACTTAGCTTATGACAGATGTATCCAAATTCATCAGAAGATACTCAAGAACTAAAAAATAACTCAGGTTACCTAAGTCTTTTATCTCAAACTGTTGATAGAGAAAGGACTTAAAAATAGAGATACCATTTGTATCATCACTAGTGATTATCATGTCATTCACATAGAGAAGAAGAGTGTACCCTTTAACGATTTTATGAAGAAACAGGGCATGAACATAAGAATTGGACTTGAATCCAGGATGGCCAATGGTGGAACTAAATTTTGCAAACCAAGCTTAAGAAGTTTGTTTCAGTCCATATAGTGTTTTGTGGAGACGGCAAACCTTGTTAGAAGAATGAACATACCACGGAGGAGGTTGCTTGTATACTTCTTCTGTGAGATCACCACTGAAATTGACATTTTTTCATCCATTTGGAATAGTTTCCATTTTTTTCTAGCAATAACAACAATAAGACTGCGAATAGAGGTCAATCCAGCTACTGAGCAAAAGTATCTTTATAATCAATGTCATACTCCTAAGTGAATCCATTGGCAATAAGGGGTGTTTTGTATCTTTCTACTGATGTATCTGCTCAAGTCTTGATTTTATAGACTCATTTATAACCCACAACTAACTTATCTAGTGGAAAGTCAACCAAGTCCCAAAAAATTGTGTGGATAATTGCCTATAGTTCTTCCATTATTACTTGTTGTCACAAATAATCAGAACTAGCCTGATGATATATAAGTTCAAGGTTCATATGGAGAGGTAATGGTGGAATAAACATGGAAATCATGAAGATGGACAAAATATTGAGTTACATAATCAATACGACAAAGCATTGGTGGTTAAGGGAGAGAATATGATGAGTTATGGTCATTTAGAGGATTTCATGGATCCACAATTGAAGAGGATGTTAAGGGAGCAAGTGTAGGTGGAGGCAAGATGGATGGGATACTAGAAGAACCTACAAGAAAATTTTCAAGAAAAAGAGCTATGGTAGGACTAGAAAAGAAATTAAGAAGGGGTTCACTGACTTAAAACATTGAAAAAGTTGAAAACATCTTATATTCCCAAAAGATTACATAATAAGAGATATAAAGTTTCTATGACAAGGGACCCTAGCATCGAAGCCCTTTGTATTCTATTCCACACCCTAGAAAATAGCATAGTCATGCTTGTGGTTCTAATTTGGTGTACTCGTGAGGTTATAAGAGAATAAAACAATCATTACCAAACAATTTGAGAGTTTAAAAATAAGGTGTCTAATTAAACAGACATTCATATGAAGAGATATTACCTATAATAAAAAATGGGATATGATTTATAGCATATACAGTAGTAAAAGCTACTTCTCCCTAAAAGGTTTCTAGACAAGAAGAAGATATAAGGAGGGTCTGAATAGTATCAAGAATATGTTTGTTTTTTAATTCTACTTGATCATTTTGTTGAGAAGTACTTAGAAAAGATCATTGGATAATAACACCTTATTAACTAAGCGAGAAATTATGTAAAATATGTATCTTAGTATTCCATGGCATTATCTATGCGAAATAATTTGATATTATAAGAAAACTGTGTATGAATAATATTAGTAAAAACTAGAGTAAATGGAGAATAAGTCAAGCCTATGACACATGAGATAGATCCATATATAGCTAGAAAAATCATTAACAAATATCACATAATATCTAAAACTACACATAGTGTCATAAGGAGCAGGACCCTAAATATAAGAGTTAAGGCTAAAAGCCAAATTGGGGTCTAACATTTTTAAGTTTGATCAGTTTAGGACTTAAACTTGTAACTTGCTCAACGAAGGCCTAAACCTTCACGAGTCTGCTAAATTTAAGGCATTTTTGGATGAAAATTAGAAAGTGTCATTCACGCGCCGTTATAAACAAGTCACCTATTTCTTTAAATGTCACGTTAGAAAGCCTCTTCCATCCTTTTTATTAAAACTCTCATGTACTACAATAACACTTGCTTTTCTATTTATTTCCTTTTTCTCATTTCTCTTCTTTCACGATAGAAAGCTTTTTTTTAAGTATCTTTTTTCTTTATAATAAAAATATTGAACCAACTTTAAGCTTTGATTTAGATCATCCTATTTAGACCTTTTGTTTATAAATTTTCACATTGGTGACAGTGTATCATTAATTATCATATGTAAAATTAATATCTAAAAATTAAAAAATTTGAGTCCCTAAAACACCTAACAGATACACCTATTTAGTACCCAGCTCATGTTGCAGTAACCAGCTCCCTCACACGGTACAGTACTTAGTAGCTCTGTTATACGCTGCACTTAAGAGCTCCACTATGCCATTAAATCAATTTCCTACTTTCTCTTTTCTAAGTTAGAGGTTCAACTATTTCCTCTAACATAGCTACCACTGTCCAACATTTGAATCAGTGGTCTAGACTTTTTCCTACTTGGATGCTGCTTTCCTCAACTGCCATTTCCCAGTTGTACCACCCTCTTCAGGTTTTTTTGCTTCTTGGTTATAATATTCGTGTGTCCTTGATGCATAATGCATATACTTTTCTATTTCAGTTGCTTCATCCTTTACCAATAATCTCTGTACGAGCAAGAGTCAATCTTAAAATTTGAAACCAGCTACTATCTTTAAAGACAATCTTCAAGTTATAATCGACCTAAGACATAAGTTAATCACCATATGGCAATCCATGCAAATCCTCAAATTCTTTACTATTCTTATAGTCTTTTCTTTGCATAACCTAGCTATCCCAAAAGCTACAGCTAGCTTTTCACTATGCAACTGGTGACTGAATTTTCCTTTTCTTCCTGACCTAAGTTAGCCAAAACACTCCCAAGCTTTGGAGAATAACCTCCTTCCCTAAGCCACAGTATTATCTCCTTTAGCTTCTCACAAGCCTCTTCCGTAATCTTGTTATGTTTTGCACCAGCCACAAAAGTATATATGATCTTATTAACCTTAATTAAGCTCCATCTGGTAGTTCTTTTATTCCCTGGGAAGTCATTGCTCCCCTCACAGAAGCTATATCTTTCCATTTTATGGCAATAACATAAACATTTGACAACAGAATATGGTCACTTGAGTCATTGAGCTCTACCTCTAACAGTCTTTCCTTCACTTTCTCTGCTAATTTGACATCACCATGAATGTTGTAAGCCCTAAGAAGTGTCTTCCAGATAACAACATTTGGCTACAATGGTGTTTAACGTATAAATGCATAAGCCTTTTGGAGCTCAGCTGCTTGACCATATAGATCAACCATACAACTGTAATGTTTAATAGATGACTCTATGTTGTACACGTACTTCATTTTATTGAAAAATTCACAACCCTGTTCAACCAACCCAGCATGACTATAAGCATACAAAAGCGAAATAAGTGTGATTCCATCAGGCTTAATTCTAGACTCTTCCATATCATGCAAAAGATTGATCACCTCTTCTCTATGACCGTGAATTGCGAGCTCTACCATCATTGAAGTCCAAATATTAATGTTCTTTTTCTCAGGCAGTTGTTCAAATACCATTTTTGCCCATTCTAACATTTCGACATTTAGCATAAGTTTCCAATAACATATTATTCACTGATACAATCCAACCAAACCCAGCTTTCTTAATAAACCCATGCATATATTAGCAAAATCAAACACCCGTACTTGTGCACACGCTAAGAGCGCTGCAGTTAAGCCGACCTCATTTGGCCTCATCCCCTCTCTTTTCAAGTCTCTTAAATACTAAAAAGCCTCCACTATGAGCATAGCCACCAATTTAGGTACTCCAAGAACACCTAGTAGGTACTGTAGCGTGCGACGGAGCCAGGTATTGTGACGTGCAAGGGAATTGGATACTAAATGGCTGCATCTGTTACGTGTTTTAGGTATTTTGGTTTTCTAATTTTAAATAGTAATTTTCACGAGAAAATTAATAATAAATAAAGAGTACATATTCACTACAATGTGACATTTAAAGACTAATTGTCTATAACGGCACGTGTATGGCACCTCTTAATTTCTGTCCAAAAATGCCTTAAATTGAGCAGATTCGTGAAAATTTAGGCCTTCGTTGAGCAAGTTACAAGTTTAAGTCCTAAACTAATCAAACTCAAAAACATTAGGCCCCAATTTGGGCTTTTAGCCTAAGAGTTAATCATATAAACAAGTGTTAAGGAAATTGAATAATTAAGAGAAAAGTGTAAAGCATGATTTTAGAAAGTTGACAAGAACATCATAGTTTTCAGTTTTAACTGAGCCTAAAGAACCACTAGAAATTAAAGACCATAATCTAGTATGAGAAATATGACCAAGGCAAGAATGTCAAATACAAGAAGTGAGTGCCCTAAGAGTAATTTTAGATAAAAGAAGGCGGGAAGTAAGCTCAAGCAATTGCCCAACCTTCTGCCCTGTTCCAAAGATCTTGTCCTTTTGTAAATCCTACACAGTATAACCACAACTCAAAAAGGATATGTCAAACCAAGTTTACATAATTGAACCAAAGAAAAAATTTAGGACATTTCAAGAATAAGAAAAGTATTGGGAAAAATATACACAGTGGAGTTGTCAATAATATGAACAATATGTGGAACAGGTGGTGTTTATGGAGATAAGAATAGAGGAATCAGAGGCCATATGATTATAATAGGCATACTCAAAGTACCATGATTATGTAGTACCTGATGTGATAAACAAAGCGGATGAAGAGATAGTATCAGAATTGGGTTGAAGTTGCTGGAGAGGAGCATACAAATCTTTCAAAGAGAATTTGGGAGTACTCTTTGTAGGACCCTTTGTGGCAACGGTAGCAATAGTAAAAAGGGGCTAAAAGGGCTTGGAAGAATTTGTTTATTCATAGTTTGGTTTAAGTCGTTTTCTATATTGAGGTAAGTGATGCCCAGGCTTTTTGTAATAGCTACAAGACCCCTTATACAATTTTTTACCCGAATTATGCAAAGTTTAAAGATTGAGGTTCTGAGTTGCAAAGACAGCATCAATATATGGAATAAACTTTTCCATGTAGGGTGTATTGAGTTGGCTCTCTTTCGTGATGAGTTCCTTGATGACAATATTAAGGTTTGGCAGAGATCCTCAATGAAGAAGAAGATCGCAAATAGATTCAAACTCATCTTGTAAAGTCATTAGTAGATGCCAGATATGTTGGCAATCACGAAGATTTGCACATATAATAACAACATCAGTATTATGCTAGGCAAGATTTCCAAGAGCTATTTGATCCTAAAGTTCTTATAATTCGAACACATTGCTATAAATGGTTTATCCACGTTGTTGTTGAATTCAATGAAGTCTTCTATATAGCTGAAATAAACTCACATCATTAGACCAAGAGTAACGATTCTTTAAAAATTTTCATACCTCTTAGGCTATGTCAAAGCATCAAAATTTGAGTTTAATTGCTTTAGTATATGTGTTCGTAAACTATGTTAATAAATAAATGATTCATTCCAACCTAGGATAGTGTTCTGTGAACGCATCTTTGTCTTCATCTTTCTTTTATGTTGATTTGGGTATTTCTCTAGTAACAATGGGCCAAAGAAGTCTTCCTTTAAGAAAACTACACATTTCCTTAGCCCACAAATCATAGTTTGAACAATCAAAGGGGATATTGATAGGATTAGAAATAATTGGGTAAGATTAGAAGCATTTATAATGAATAATGTTAGAAAACCTATTTGTAGAGCTCAATTTTGATTTTTTTAAAAATGAAATTTGATTATTCTAACCTTAAAAATAGATGTAGAATGTTAAAAAATCTTAGGAATTGGTCTAGCGCACAAGAAAATTGAAGGAGAAAGAGTTGAACCAAGTGGACAAAGTATTGGTCAACCCTTTTTGAACCAAACCAAACCAATAATTTGAACTGAACCTAATAGGACAGATTATGACACGAGGACAAATTAGGCGGAAATGTGCAGCGAACGATTAAGTTGTATATGTGGCAATGAGTGTTGATGTGACATTTTGAATAGGATGCTAATGTGGCAATAAAGTGCTTACATGGCACTGGCTGAGATATTAGCGTGGCTTTAATTTTGCATTATTTTGCTGGCATAGTTGTTGACATGGTGCTTGCGTGGATGTTGTCATGACCAAGTGGGTTTTGAAGTGGTTGGTATTTTCTTATAAACAACATTGTTTTGCTGGATCCAAAACGGCGTTGTTTGGCTGTCTTCTTCCTATAGACACTCAGCAAGGGATTTTCAAGTTCAACAGCTCGCAGAGGCACTTATGGGGATGTATAAGGGTTTCTAGAGATGATTTTTGCACTATTGCAAACTAGTCGAGTAGAGGAACAATTTGGTATATGATAAATTGTTTTTGGAGCATATTAAGAACCTAAAATATAAGGACAGGGGGTTGCAAAAGAAAAGTTGACAAGAAACCTCGTAATTTTTTGGCGCCTGTTTACAAAGGATGCCCTCATACCATGTAAAAAGAAAGAGCAGAGAAGAAATGACGAAGGAAATTTTATATTTTAGTGCGTATATACATGAATATTATAAGGATATTTATATATGTTATATATGAGTCTAAATAAAGAAGGTATTACACATAATTACATATACGATTCCAAGTTAAAAATTGAAAATGATTGTTGACCTCTAAAAATATGTTAAAAGATGTGTTAGAAGGAGTGAACTATGTCATGATTAACATGCGTATAGCTCAGACTCCCCTCCTAACAGATGGTAGGATCTCTTCCAACATTTGTTGACGTAGTTAATAAAGAGATTAGAGGAACTCCCAAATCCTAATAATTTGACGTACTAGAAACACGCAAAAGATTAAGCAGTAGTAAAATACGACAGCTTGACAATGATAGAAAAGTTCATGAAGAATGTTGTCAGGAACGAGAAATACTTGGAATTCGTAAGTTGTCCTTAATCTATGGTCTGTAACCACATGAGATATATCCATGGAACAGCTCAGGCAGATGAGAAATGGCACTCGCAAACTCATATTATTTTCTCAACCATAACAAACAGGTCACACAGGTTCCATGAGCAACATCATCCCGGGTCTCCTCTATGAAGTCACCATCAGCCAGCAGCCATGCGTTTAAGTGAAAAGACGGATCTGCAATTAAAATACATAATTCAGATAAATTAAACAAGACAATGCAATATCAAAAGATTGCCTATGAAACATGAAACAACTCCATTATACAATATTAAAGTTCAATCAAGTCTATAATCTCAACTAAATATGATAATTTAACTTTATTTAAGTGAATTGTTATCGAGTATGCACACAAGATGCAACTTAAATAATCTGATGTACACTAAAGCACTAAGCAGTCCTATTAGAGTAACCTAAAGATGGCGTAACTTAAACCCACAACTTGCAGCCTAAAAGTCTCTTTCAATAAAAACTAATCAAGACAATATATGACCAAACTGAAAATACATCAGCTTAAGTCCCTCACATTTATATGCACTGTATAATTTAAATTTAACCTTGCACACCTGTTAATAGTGTACTCGAATAAGGGCTAAATTGTTGGATTTTGCTAAGCTCAGAAGCTTGATTAAACTTCAAAAATAGTTGGGGCCAACTTATGGAGTGCATTAAACCCTTTTGCCAAACAATAAGAAAAGTTCCCCCACTTTCCAAAGTTTTATACTAATACGCAATCCCATTTGAATAGACATCAACGAGATTACAACACAGTTCAAACAAGAATCAAACCACCAAAAAAATCAAATAAGATGCACACAGAAAAAACATGGTTGACGGAGCTTCATAAGTCAATTAACCATAGCTGACAGAACTGGTTGTCACGTTTACGCTTTCCGTGTTGCAGTATCATACCAATAATAGGAACAATACATGCATAATGGATCATGTTTTCAGTTTCAGTGAGAACTTAAAAAAGTGTCTCAAAGGACTCATGATTGATATGCTGAATGGAGAACTATAAATATGTTTGTGCTGATGCAAACATCAAATGCAACTGGTGATGTCATTATAGATATCAATCAAGCAAGCAATACCAAGCAGTATGATTGATTAACTTACAACTTCAACTTTCTATCAACACAGATGTTATGATTTGAGCAAATTTGAAGAAAATGAGAGAACCGTTTGGTTTTATTATTCACACGGATATTTGATGTGCTTCCCCAACAATAGATGTATTACCTCAACTATATCCAAAAATGAAAACATTACAGAAATTTGAGAACAAACCTTGATAACATCACTGCCAAAAATCAACCTCATCCTAAGCATCCACTTTCCTTCAAACAAGGGTAGAAGAAAAATTCACTCCAGCTGAAATCTTGTATCCAGATGCATGTATTATATAACTTCCTATCTATTTATCCATTTTTCTGAGTTGTGTAAAAAACTAACTGCAAGAGTAGGAAGGAGCATCTAACAGTTTTATAATACAAGAACCAGTCAATCTGACCAAAAAGGAACCTCACAAATCAGATGGGAAGCAAGATCAATTCTATAATCAGATCAAAGAATGCAGCAACATGGACGAAGCTTGGAAAACCTGATTTCTGGTTGAATTTGAAACTTCTTACCCACCCTTAGTAGCCTAATTTTCAATTTCATACTTCTAGCAATAAGTAGAAAGAATCTTTTATTCACTTATTTGCTCCAAGAGGGTACATATGCAAAGTTTAGCAACAGGGAACAGTGTGTAAGTAGTATTATATCGATTTATGCATAATAGAATGAATAAGATTGGGAAGCATAAATCAGAGCAGCTCCGTAAAAGATAAAGCTCAAAATAGTTTTAGCTCTAATAGTTTTTACCTCTAATATAGTTTTAGCTTCATGGTTCAACGCTTTGCATAGAATTTCATAATTCTTCTCAACTCCCATCTGGGTAAAACAGTTAACTCCCTTTACGAAAAGAAGTGAAAAATGAGATTATGAATAAAATACTTAATAACCACATACCAGGGGATCAACTTTTGATGGTGATATGCGTGATATAGTATATCTGATAAAAATTAAACCATTAAATTACCAAGAAAAAGAAAAATATACCCAAACATAAGTGCCAGTCAAAGACAAAGAGTAAACAGACCTTCATTAAGGAAGAGAAAAAGAAAATAAATTCTTGTACATTCAAAGATAATCACAGATTATATCAACGAGTTCCACATTAGAAGAGTGGGAAGATTAAAAAATGTTTTCAACTTTCATAGTCATTTATACTGGTTTAAGACAATTGCTGGGCCGTATTTCACCTCTACAATATGAATCATCGAGTATACAAGAAATCTTTAAAATATGTGAGAGGATATTCTGCTCTGAAATTTCAATATTTCACAATCTTACAGAGGCAAAAGTTTACCTCAGTTTGCTAGTATAGAAATTCATGGCTGCTGTATTCGCTTTTTGAACAGTGAGGACCACAGCACTCATGCGACACTAGAAAAAGATTGAAAGAAGGATTTAAATTTAAAAAATATGAAGAAAGTCAAGAAATTGAATATTAGAGACAAACAAAAAGCAAAAAGGTGTTTTTATAAGACGGAAACATATCTACAAAAGAACAAACAATATAATGGATACACTCGTACACACCTTGTGAGCAATAAGCTCAAGTAGTTGCATTAAAAATTTCCCCAGTCCCTTCCCTTGAACGCGAGACTCGAGCTGTATTTCATAAACATAAAGAACAGGCAACTCTTCCTCCAGAGTGAAGCGGAAATGTACAAAGCCAACTAAAGGGGACACCTCATTGGCACTATCGCATACACCATCACGCACAAATATGTAATGGGCATTAGAGGAAACCATATCCCTACGCTTTACTTTCTCTTCCATTGGCCACTCTGGACCAAATGCCGCCCCCATATTTACCTGTACAGTGTTTTTTTCATTAGTAGCCAATTTCGGTGACACTCACTAATAACCAATGACAATAATTGACTATACACACCTTTAGCAGATTTTGGATGTATTGCTTAACAGAAGACGAGAGCTTGTCTCCACTACCAGATTCCAAATACAGAAACAAGCCTAATCATGTAAAAACGTCAATTTAGTCTCCGAAATAAGCATTTCAAGAGAAATTTAGCAAAATGGACAGTAAACATATACCATTTCTATCGTAACGACAAAAGGATCGGAACGAAGCGAGGTGATCCTTGTTAAGAGAAGCTGATTTTAACAATTCATCTACTGCTTTCTTCTTTTCTAGTACCTAGATAAAGCCCACTCACCCACCATTCAAAGTCAGACAGATTCTGTTTCAGAAGCAAAAACGATTTTGTAAACAAAAGAAAGCTTATAAAAAACGGCATCGCCTTTTGCTGATTATTAGTTACCTCTTTGCGTTTAGCCCTTTTCTCTCTGCCATTGTTACTCGACTTCATAGCTGTTTTGTCCGTCCCTTTATAATACTAAACAATACCAGGGGAAGGAAACTTTGTTTCCACAGCAGAAATTTATGTTCACATACTTTCTTTCCAGTGGGCAGCCCCCAAAATAGCGGCTATGAAGTCGAATTTATAAATTAAATTACTAATGAAATGGTTTCAGTTTTTAAATTAAATTAAATTATATAAAAACCAAGTCAAATTCAATCAAACCATAAAAATTTGCAATGTTTTAAAAATCAGACCGGACATCAAACCAGTCGAAGAAAATATTTAAAGTTTAGAGGTTCAACCAGTAGTGAACCGTTATAAAACCGGTATATAATAAATAAGAAGTAAA
This sequence comes from Erythroxylum flavicans, assembly GCA_027576715.1. Taxonomy (NCBI): domain Eukaryota; kingdom Viridiplantae; phylum Streptophyta; class Magnoliopsida; order Malpighiales; family Erythroxylaceae; genus Erythroxylum; species Erythroxylum flavicans. Next base: position 25,837,750 of record JANZXP010000006.1, read on the forward strand.
ATACATAAGAATAAATAAAAATAAAATATTTTATTGAAATAAAAATACACTAATGCATATTATTATATAATGAACTAATAATAAATAAATCTGAATCTAATAGAAAACTTAAAATAACAATTAAAAACAAAATTGTATTTCTGAAGGAGGTTGCCTTTCATCATTGTCAAAAGCTCCAAATTCTCCAACGCAATTTAAAAATTCGTAAGCTATACTTTCATCCAAAGTATTTGCATTAACTTCTTCTACTGTATTATACTACATTAAAATAAATTACAAATTAGTAACGTATGAAATTATTCTCAATTATAAACTTATAATACAATATAATTTTAACTTAAATATGATCAAAATAAAATATGAACTGACCATCAGTAGATATTCTTAATTCATTCGTTGTGACAAATGCATTTTCTTCATAAATCATTTTTTCAAGTTCATTATAATTAGATCAGGCGATGGCTCTTCTTCTTCGATCCAAAAATCAGTATGTTCAATACAATCAATATCAATTGGATCATATGTTCTCTTCTTACTAAATGCCCTAAATACATAATAGAGAAATTATAAAGTCAATAATAAAAATAAAATTATTGAAATAAAAACAAAACTATAAAATACCTGCTCTTCATTATCATATTATAAGTAGCATAAACAAGATGATTAAGTCTTTGATGTTCCAAACGATTTCGTTTCTTTGTATGAATACGTTAAAAAACACTCCAATTACATTCATAACATGATGCAGAAGTTGTTTGACTGAGTAACCTAATAGCAACTTTTCTCATTGTTGGAGCACTGTCACCGAATAATCTCCACCACTCATTTGTATTTTAAATTAATAGTTACGATAAAAATATATATTATTAATAAATAAATAATGAATTAAAAATATAAAACTTACCTGGCTGCATTTTTTTCATCATAAGTTCTCTCTTTGCTGATGATCTAGCAAAATTCTCTAAATCTTTACGATATAATTTAATTTCATTTACTGCTTGTGATTGCTCTTCAATAGAGAAAATACCTTTGCATTCAATCGCATCAAACAAACCACCCATAATATTAATTATACGTGCTTCTCCATTATATAAGCAATAAGAATTGAGCAAATAAGCTGCTAAATAGATCCTTTGAGTAAGATGCTTATCCCGTTGTCGATCAATAATATCTATATAAGGCTTGTACAATTTCTCCTTCCCTTTAAAAAGATTTATAATAACCATGAATTCAATGTTTCTTGTTTGTGTCTCGAGATAAACCATGTTCCAGAAGCTAATAACCCAAGAGTGAATGTTAAGATAATAACAACTATAACTACCAATATCTGAGGTTTTTACCACCTACCATGTCCTACGGAATGAAACCTAAGGAAGAAAAGGTCTTATGCCACTTATATGTCAATTTGACTAATTAAATTTGCAATGCAAGTACTATCCTGATACGAACCGAGGATTCAACCTTCTCTATTTACAAATTTGGGAGAATGTTTAATTAACTTTAGGGTGAATTATAAGTAAAACTCTTATGCCATTGTTTATTTCTAAGAAATCCTGTGACATTTTTTTTGAAAAATAAGAAATCCTCTATTTTTTTTTAGTTGCTTTAAGGTATTTTATACATAATTTAAGTTTTATTTGGTAGGTTGGTGAACAAATTTGACTAATAAGATAAATGTTCTTTGCATTATAGTTAATAGTTTTTATAAAAAGATAACATAAAAATACCAACAAAAGCTTGGGTTTGTTATGCCTTATGGTTGGATTCCCCAAAAATATTAAACTAAACTGACATCCTTAAGCGCATCATGTATGGCTGGAACCCAGATGTGTTTTAAACATGTAAACTAGTCAAGTCTTACACATGAATGAGATGAATTCCTTCTTTCCAATAGCAATTCACACAACTTCTACAGCTCTTGAGCACTCTGCAGAACTGGCTCAATAAAGAAAATGCTAGAGAAATGAGAATTAAAGACTTCAACATAAGCATATTAGACAAATGAGAAAACTCTATAAAGCATCTTCACCAATTATAAAGTGTTCTTAAGCCAACTTACATAAACCAACTCCACAGTTGCTTTAAGATGCAATGATACGGCTACAACAACATGTTGCGGTTGGGAAATATATTTGCTTCCCTATTTCTTATAGGCTTACTACGTACACAACAGAGACGAATAGTCCATTATTTCTATAGCACAAAAAATATCTAGCCCGTTATGTCTTTGCTTGACCATCTTACAATACCCACAGTAGGTTTTACGGCAAAAGCAAAGCAAAGACATTAGCATCCTACCTTATCCAAGTTAAAAGAGAACCCAGAAAATAAAAGAACATATGATAGAAGGATTTGTAGTGTTATAAACCTGAAAACCACTATAGGGGCAGAAGTTGACAACTCCTTAGCCTTGTTAAGTGTCATGTTTTTATAAAGTTCTATGCTTTTCTTAGTCGAACTCATAAAGGAACCCATTCTCATAGCTCTCAATTTAGTTATAAGTGACCAAACAAACACAGAGGGAGTAGAGCCAAAGATCGCCGAGAACAGGTGTCCTCCGATGAGTTTGACAGCAAGAAGATGATGTTCTTAGCAAAGATCGCCAAGAACAGGTGTCCTCTGATGGGTTTGGTGGCAAGAGGATGTTGTCCTTAGGTAGTTTCTTTATGCTTTATTTCTTCATCTATGAAGCAGTGAGAGATGGTGAAGAGAAGATAATAAAATGGGGAGGAGAGGGTTTGATGAAATGAAATCTGAAGTTTGAAGAGAAGAGCTCGATTTCTACATCTAAGGAGGTAGTGAGAGGTGAAGAGAATATCAGAAGATGGTGAAGAGAAGGTGGTGAAGAAGAAAGGAGAAGCCCGAAAGGTTTGATGAAATGAACAGTAGCCTTTAAGTATATCTGTAGTTTTGTACGGTTAGACTGGTTCGACAAAAAACCAGCTAGTTCACTGATAAGCTGGCTGGTTTTAATGCACAGAGGTTATTAGGTGAAAACGAACCGGACCACTAACCGGTTCAAACTTTTTCCGGTTGGATCGGCTAGTTCGGTTCGATTTTTAAAACCTTGGTTATTATTAACTTAAAGAAGGCTTATGATAGGGTACCTAAGGAAAACATATAGAGGTATTTAAAAGTTAAGGGAGTTCTTATGACCCATATACGGTTTATTGGGAATATGTATGACGATGTAAAAAATAAAGTAAAGACGGTAGGAGGAGATATAGAGCATTTCTCCGTCGATATCGGGCTACACCAAGGATCCTCATTGAGCCCCTTTTTATATGCAGCAATGATGGATAAACTCAACAAGAACATAAAAGGGGAGGTGTCTTAGTGTATGTTGTTTGCTGATGACATTATCTTAGTGGATGAGACAAAAAAAATGGTGTCAATGTCAAGTTACAACTTTATAGAGATATGTTACAATCTAAGGGCTTTAAATTGACTAGGACTAAGACTAAGTACTTAGAGAGTGACTTTTTGGGACTTAAGGTGGCTTCCGATGTGGAGGTAAAGATTGGTTTAGAAGTTATACTACTGAAAGAATATTTTAGGTGTTTGAGATCTTTCATCCAAAGCAACAAAGACATCGATGAAGACATAGTTCATCGTGTTAGATCAGTTACTATAAGTCTTATAAATCATATTCATATGATTAAAGTAAGTTGTACACGCCTGTGAAGAAGCTTGAGTGTATTGGGTTGAGTTGTCCTTGTTTCATTTTCTAGAGTCATGACCGAAATTACCACATTTTCAACATTTATGCACCTGTCCTTTTTGAGACAATATGTTTGGATTTTTTTAATTTCTTTGGCTTATTTTGTTGCCTCCTCCTTGCAATTTTGGGACTACCAAGTATTACTCTTTTAATTAGTTGAAGGATGTATCGCCTTTGCATTGGTTAAAAGCCAAAAATTTTAACCTCTAATAGGCTATAATATATGTTCATACAAACTTAAGAATTGACTCCTCCTATAATATGAATCTAAGAATCTCTTAACCTTTTCTTTTAAGTGAAGGATTGCTCTAATCACATGTTTGTATGGGTATCCATATAGGTACCATACTCAATAACTACATATTTTTGTCTACCAATCCTCACAGTATGCTTCTCATCACCCTTTAAAACTTTATAAACATCATCTCCATTTCAGACAATTCTCAACTGCGTTGCTTCTTTGTGGTTCTTCTCCAACTTCTTAACTATATTTGGTATAATATTTAAATTCCATCTAACAATGAAATGTTCCTATCTGCATGCCTATTTATCACCATTATTTTAATTGTCTCGAGCATGGTAATCATCAGCCTGTCCTTAGCCAATAAGATCTACCCATTGAAAGGTTTATTCATATTTTTTCAACTTTTAGGCATTTGGATTCAAAGGATTGGTAGCATATTACCCACCTCTTCTTAAAATATTCAAGTAAGGATGAAGCACATCTAGGCCTTATTTTGTCGAACCTCTTTAGTTGCTCGTTCAAATCTTCGACTTAAGTAGAACATACACAATTCTAGAATTATTTTCTTAGGTCCTTTCCCTTCCAGTTCCTATGCTAATTATGATATAAACATCTGGCACACATTCAGTGAGTTGTATTTGACAAAGTCTCCTCTACAGTCCTAACTAATCCCTAAATCAAATCAAATCAATTATAATTATATAAAGATGAAGATTCTTTCTACATATCAGATATGATAGGAAGTCCTTCATCATCATCTAATTCCAAATCAAATGCTAGAAAATTCATGAATTATGAAGATGAAGATTATTTCTGCATATAAGATATGATATTAACTCCTTCATCATTATCTAATTCCAAATCAGATGCTAAAAATTTCTTGAACCAAGTCTATGAATTTGTATTCTTCACTACTTCTAAAGACAATGGATACATTCCTCCATCACCATCCCTATCTAATGCACTCAACAATTGGCCTTGGAACTTTATCTTTGGAAAGTAGCCATCAATCCTAAAATTTGGTCTTAAATGCTTCCATCCTCTTTTTATGGCATCAAAACAAATGTATAAGCTTTTGAACGGCAATAAATATAAAGAAGTATTAATATAATGTATAACATAAGATAATGAAGTAATAAGTTAATAAAAGTTTAATTTATCATTACCTGTAGCAATAAATTCTCCCCATTCCTTGATAATTGTAACTCTACTATTGATCTAAGATTTCTTATCTTCAACTCATATGCATAACCTTGTAGCTTCATATAATAATTAATATAAGATATATTTTTCTATCTTTCTTCAATCTCCTCTGAGCTCTTCAACACATGCTTAAATTAACAAAACTATTGATTTTCTCTCTGCGCTCTTCAACCATTTTTTGTTGAGATACTAGGCTTCTTAAGAATTATATCCTTGAAGTGTCTCCTCAAGAATTCGGTAAAAACCAATTTGGTTGTTTGTTGTGAAATAAATGTCTTCAGGTTTGTAAGTTTTTTCTTTGAAATATCTCTCATTCTTATCATATATAACAAACAAAACCCATGGCCATCCATCAATACACCAAACCCTGATCTAATTACTCTCACACTTTTTAACCTTACATCATATTCGATTTGCACTACATAATCGAAAACGTCTTTAAATTATTTTACAATTCTACACTCCATTCCCAATCTCTACTCATGTGCCACATTTGTAGGATTATGCCTAACACTTGAGCTGAGTCTACATAAAGCTTCACCTGGCTCCTCTCCATTAGGATATTCATTAGTACTAATAAAACTACCACATTTAGTTGATTCAATTTCAACTGGTTGATAGTCATCTCAAATGTCTAGACATAAGTATGATTGAATTTGTGCATTATATTCCTCCATATTCTCATCCACTTTTATACCATGTTCCTCCATATTTTCATCCATATGTGTTATCCTATCCCTTCACACTGTTATTCACATGTGCACCCTATTGCTCCACATTTTCATCCATATGTTCACCTAGTTCTTACACATTTAAACCTTATTCATCATTATCATGGTGCTCTTCTCCAGTTATATATAATATGTTAGGAACATGGGAAGGTGTCTTTCAATGATGAGTTACAGACACATCAACAGTCCCATGAATTCTTATAAGGTTTGCTAGCCTAATACAACTTTAGTTTGACTCAATAATTCTGAATGACTATTTGAAGTTAAAACTAGGTACTCTATAGTATGCCTTATCAATTTAATGGTACCTTAAATCATTCATCATCCCATATATTTGTCTATTACTTACATATTCAATGTCAACATTCTCAAATGTTGCAATATCCCTGCCAACATGTTTGAATTCATGTCTTAGTATGAAATTTCCAACATAAAAAAAGCCTTATACTTCCATATTTAGCCGTTAAAGCTGTATAGCAACCATTAGAAAATAATAAAAGAAACAAATGCCATTAAAATAACCAATAAAGACTCAAGCACAAATTGATTATAAGCAAATAAGCTCTTCACCTGGATCAATCATGAAGAGTAAAACATAAAGTTTAAGGCTAATCAACAACCAACTATTAAAAGTTTTCCTTTTCAAGGTCTGCGGAGTTTGAAAGTTTAGTTTTTTCTCTTTGATATTGTACTTTTTCAAAAGCTTCTTTTTTTATTCTTGTAATGTTAATAACTAAGTTAGTGATCAGAGGACACAACTAAGACCAATGATACAAGTAGGAGACATATCAAATTACTCAAAGTTTCTTTATTTACAAAGTAAATAATAACGAATCAAATTAGGCTAACTTTAACCATATGAGATCCACAGAAGATTACAGGTATCCGTAATTGACCATATTAAAAAAATCAATTTGAATTTAAGAACTCCAACATTGGCTTACAATATCTAAATCTTACTCTACAAAATGAATAAGATGTAATGTTTCATTCTACAACTTCAACCAACATTTCTACAATATACAAAAAAAATTGTAACAAAATTAAGGAATTAAATAAAAAACCATAGAATAAGAAACAGACAAAGACTATCTAGAGATAAGAACACCATATCAGTGTAGTCCCTCTTTACTCTGCAACACATAACAAGAAAAGAACCAAAACCTTGCAAAACTTGTTATTGGCATCAATGGAAAAATAATCAATTCACAAAAGTTTCATTTAACATGCTACATACTGTTTAGCATTCAGAAAGCAAAATATAATAAGGAAAATTTTGTGATCAGAAACACCCTTCTATTGATAATAAAGAATTTCACTTCCACACATTTTACCAGGTTATAATGAAATAAAATCATAAGTAATATAACACTTTGTAGTTTTTCACAGTTAAAGAAATAAAATCAAGAAAAGTCATTCTTAACACTTGGTATTTTAAACAGCATGCATAATTGGGTTATTTCAAAAACTTGATTGGGTAAAATCAAATGGAAAGTTGTATTTGCATAATGCGTGTCCGATCTAGATTTGACAAAGATGAATCATTGTCAATCTATGTCAATTGCCAAGTGGACATATGTGTGTTAATTGTCTTAGGAGTTTCTAATACTTAGACAGATGCTATAATCCTAATATGGGACAACTTGATAAAAATTTTGACATAAATAGCTAGACACTAATTCCAACTAGACAATTTGTTAAACAAGAAAGCATGGAACATCTATACTTTAATGAACTATAACCAAAATAAGGTTTGCATGACTGCTTATGCAGTTCTACGCTACTTATGAACCACGGGGCACCGTCATTAATCATGGTTTTAAAGTGTTAGTTGTTCATTGCAACGAAGGATTTTAAACATCACATTAATATATCTTCTTAAGAAGTCTTGCTTCGTATGTTTTTTTTTTTTCTTTCTCTGATACAGTTGTGGAAATTGAAGTATCATTTAAATGACCATTAAACCTACATTGCGGAGTACACAAACTTCATCTTCATATGTAAGGTAAACGGGATAAAGCAAATACAATATCATATAGACACATAATAGAAAGATCAATCTTTGTTAAGTGGACATATATGTGTCAATTGATCTAGATTTGGGTTATTTCAAAAGCGTGCATGAGTAATTAATAATTTTTAATAAATATAATATCTCAACATTTGTGTTCACGGGGACTATAAGGAATCTGGCATTATGCATAAAAATTCAAAGACCATTGCGTATAATAAACATAAAACATAAAGATAAAAGAAGGGACCCACCATAATGTATAGTTATAGTGTTTCTCAGAAATTCAACGGTGGTGTGCAGGAGAAGAAGAGAGACAAGTATGTAATATAGAGACACAAATGTGCGAGCAGGAGCAAAATGGCTGTTACTGCTGCCACAATTAAATTAAGTGGGAGAGAGAAAGTAGGGAGTATGAATTAAGAATTTGGACGGAGTGAACGGTGAGCTTAAGGATTTAGGAAATTAGGGATTTCACTCTTATTTTTCTAAATTATGGTTAATGTTAGTATTATTGTTAAACTAATATGGATTAACAAAAGTTAATTAATTAATTATCTTTAAATTGAGTAGAAAGTAAGAACATTGTGTAACATATAATATCCACTTTAATATTAAAAGCCAAAAAAGGTCACATCAGACCTATTTTAATGTTAAAAAATTTTAACAAATATTATGTCATTTATGAAATAACATTTTTTGATAAAAAAACTAACCCTATTAATTTTTTCAATCTTGATAAGGTCTACTTGTAACGATTTATAGACGTTAAATTTTAATTTAAATACTTCAAAATTTGAAACCTTAGGATTAATTTTGCCCTTTCTGCCTATGTTACTGTGGAATAAATAAGAGTTATTAAAAGCTACAAAAAGCATATGATAGTTAAAGGAAATCTAGAAAAGAGAAAAAGCATGTCTCTCACTTCTTAGTCAGGATGACTCTATGCCAATTAGCAAGAAATTGACAAACTATCGACGAAGCTAAATATGAGGGCAAACTCGTTTTACCCTATATCTGTGAAAACAGACAATACTGCTTTCAAAAAGGTTAATGATACCAGCAACTGAGGGGTATCAAGGTATCGTTCCAGAACCCCAAATTTCAAATTGGTCGGTCCCAAGGCAGGAATTCTTAAGACCTCATGCAGAGATAGTTTTAGATCCTTGGCTTGTGACTTTATCACGTAACCTATTCATAAATGTCGGATTAGCTCTTAGTCGGCCCTTGAGGTGTGATACCCGGGCATCTTCTGCCATCTTATTAGCTTTCCCAGCTTCCTCGATTATTGAAAAGAGAGTCCTAAGGCAATCTTTTCTGTTTTCCTCACGATGTTCAAACCTGTAAAAGGAAACAACAGAATCACCATACTATTCTGGGATGACACCAACAGAGAGAAAACCAATCATCATTAAAGAGTTCCATAAATTACTCCAGTTCCTGAAGTCTTTTCTTTTTATCATGATGTATCTATATCTTCCTAAGGTTTAAAGAAAACCAAAAACTTTGAGCATACAAAGCCTGTAATCTCACCAACAATTTACAACACAAATTGGTACTATTGAACATGAGCAGCTCCGAATAACTCAAACAGGAAATTGTCCGATGACTATACCTTTCACTGGTGATGGTAAGTTCATCTTTCCCTGGATGGTAGCGCTTTCCAACAAGTTCCCTCAATCGCTTAAATTGAGGTTTAGAAAGACCAAGTTCTTTAACAGTAACAGACAATTTTACTTTTCTGTTTTTTGGATGCCAAGCATCACCACCAGGAGCAAAGACTACTCTTGTTTGCCACCTAAGAATTGGCCCTTCACCTGGTGGGTCATCCGAGTCCTTTTTCTTTTCTAGTACTGAAGTTTCATCAAATTGTGGAGGGCCTTCAGCCTCCATTCTTTTTCCATATTCCATCACCATCTCATCCTCAAATTTCTTGAACAGTTCATAAGCTTCTTCTGGTTCAATTTCCCCTCTTTCACACATGTCTCCAAGCTCGTTGAATCTCTTTTCCACCTTTTCCTTCACATCATCTGATTGCAAACAGGAATTCAGAGAAGAATGGAAAATGGCAATTATTTTCAACTTTATAGGTACATGATTTCAATAAGTTCAGTTTATTGTTTATTTCAGTTTTGTCAGTTTTATCAGTTTGATTGGCTTCTGGTCACCCTTATTCATAGCAATTAATATACAGGCAGGTGCCAAAATGAAATCACGGGAGTTAAATACAGGGACTCTATAACCTTGACACAAATGACTGTCTAACACAAATAACAAACCTTAATTAAATCGCTAAGCATGTTCCTTCAAATCTCCAAACACATTCAAATTCCAATCTACAAAAGAGAAAAGCGCCCCCATTCTCACATGTAGATTACAAATATCAAAAGAAATCAAATCAAATTACTGGAAGCCAAATATATTTTGGTCAAACAAATGTTTAGGTTCGCAGCAAAGTTGATGATCAATAGGATAGACCAAGTCTTGATAAGAACACATATAAACTATAAACACAGGACTGTTGGTCCTCAAGTAATTTTTATGCTTTCTTAAATGTAATATCGAAGAAGTAAAACCAAAGGATAGATCTAAAAATCACTCTTATGGTTCATAATAAAAACTAAGAATCACTCTTACATTTCCAACCAGCATAACTGTTAGTATCAAACCAACAGTTTATTAAAAACCACTGCTTAGGATTTAGGAACCACTCATAATTCTAAGAATCACTCTTCAAAAGAAAACATCACATTTCCTCAAAGCTGGAATTCATGACGGCAACAACAACAATAATCTAATGAAAGTCTTGCTAAAACACAAGGTCTGAAAAAGTCAAATAGGATGCAGTCTTACCTCTAATTGATAGAAAAACAATTTTCAATAGACACACATGACCAAAACCAAATATAGTAAATAGATAAATAAATATTTATATAAATATGTATATATATTAATATATTAAAATTAAAAATTAGAAATAAAAATAAAAATTGACATAAAAGATAATAATAAAAAAATAAATCCATATAAATAAAAGTATAAAAATAAGTAATAAAATAATACAACAAATATAGGACAAGGTAAAAAGTTCAAATAAAATATAAAACAAATAAATAAATAAATACACAAAGTCGGAATTCAATAATTTTTTAAAAATGCTTATTCTGTTTTATACATGTGAAATCAGTACATAAATGGACTTGCTTAATTAATCATAATAAGACAAGAATAATTTTATTTTTTCCTAAATAATAACTTTCTTATGTTACAAATGAAAAGGTTGCGCACACAAGAGGAAGTTCTACTTACATGCCAACTATGTTATGAAATAGTCATGAGTCAAAAGGCTTCTAAGCCAATCAATGGAATATCAACATCTGCAAATTTTATAAGTCCATGAAATATTCATGGATAAAAACAGAGAACTAGAAGTAAGGTTAAAGATTTTGTTCCGTTCAACTTGGTATACAACTCAAACCTTTTTACTATCTTTGCATATAATCTGGCAAAGGTGGTAAGAGGAATGGTGAAGTGGCAGTGGGCGAAGGGATTTCTAGCATTCATTATTAGTACACAAAAATAAGCATCACATTTGCTTTTCCCTATTCATTGAATCAGCAATTCCCCCGTCCAAAAATTAAAGGATTCAATCTAATTAGAAACAGAAATGCAATTGGTAAAACCCGTCATCTGAAATTCACCAATAAGTCAAGAAGCTAGGACATTTCTACCTGGAAGGAGCTTATCCCAGCTAAGCATATCCTCAAGAATTTCCTCACACTCCTTAGTGTCCTTGACAAAACCGTGATCAATAGCCTCCTTAACCATTTCATCCCACTTCTTATCATCCATGTTAAAATACTCATCCTTCGCCATTTTGTTCACAACAAGCTCACTCGCATTATACAAATCATCAATCTCCTCATCAGTCTTGTACAGTTCCTCGAAATCAGACTCGAAATCCTTATCCTTGACATCATCCAGAGGCTGCATTCGCATTTCGTCCATCAACTCATCATCTGTCTCTTCGTGCTTCCTCGACAACTTTCTCCGCAAAATGGCTTCCATTATGGAAGGGAGCGCTTCCTCGTCGCCTTTGAAGTATTTTTCCATGAGTTCTTTCATCTCTGAAACAAAAATTCCATTTTCAAAACCATTTTCAAATTTAAAATAACCAAATTGAAATAAACAAATTGACCTTTGTTATTGACATCAACAGCCTGGAGAGAGACATTTTCCTTGGGGATTTCAGCCAGTGTCGATGATTCGGGGACGGAAGTAGGGTTTTGGCCGGATGACTCAGAGGAGTAGTGCCGGGGAAAGCGGCGCTCAGCGGCAGCGTAGGGCGGAGGGTTGGAGAGCCAGGGACCTACATCAAGAGAAGACCCTTGGATCGCGCGAGCGTAGAGAGAGAGATTTCGGAGAAGTGATCGTTTCATGGTGTCTCTTTGGGTTTTGTTGTCTTGCACAAAACTCTGTTTTGGGAATGGTCATGGGATGGGATGCTTTCTTGTAAATGTTGTATTTATTCAAAAAAGTTTTGTAAGGTTTAATTTTATTACGAAAAAAGGACAAAGAACTTCTCTATAATCCTAATTTAACATTGCATTCCTTATAATAGTTTCTGTAAATTAAATCTTTGATGCAAATACAACATTTACTTGCCCTAACTAACTAGGGTTTTACATTGGACCATTTTCTTGTTATTTCCAAAAAAAAGCAAATGTTTTCTTTTTCTTCTATTTAGGTTTTATTAAATTAAATTGCTAGGTAAATATCTATTCTTTTATTTTATTTAGGTTTTCGAAAAGTTAGTTTTCCAAATAAATGTTTATTCTTTTGAGTTGCTCATAACTCATATTGTACCATTTTAGTCAATATTGCCTAGTATATGTTATGCTGACAAAAAATAGTACCAAAATAACATATTTTGTATCGAGCTAAGGTACTCTTCGGTAACAACCCTTTTGGTTAGTATCAACTAGTACTTGAAATATAGATCAATGTCAATTTAAAGACATAAATCTAAAAAAAAGAACTCAATTAAAAAAAATTAATTTTTCTAAATCCCTAACCTTAGTCGTCCCTTTCACCATTTCACAAATCAATCACGAATCCTCTTCTTGTCTTTGTCCTCTTACTCCTCTCATCAACAACCTAGTCACATGTCCGCCATCTCTTTAATCCACTCCTCCCCTCCATCAGTTCGTTGTCTTTGTTAAAGAAATAACAATAAAATAATTAATTGAAACAGCTTATTTGAAAATGCAAGACGTCATGAAAAATTACTACCCTAAGTCGAAAATTTCTCCTTTACGATGCAACAAGACAACGGAATCCTACGTCAAGGTTAATACCTCCTCCACCAGCTTCAATGCATTCTAAAGAGCATAGTAGGAACTGTCTCCGAGAAGTAATAACAGCAAAAGTACAAAAAATAGATGAGATAAGAAGAAGATGTGTGTGTATTATTACTGTGGAAAGAGGTATGAGTGTATTGTTAAGTATTTGTAGAAAAACTTTGTTTGTTGTATGGAGAAAATTAAAAGAAAACATAACTGCAGGATGATCCAAAGAGAGCAGATGTGTGGGTATATATAAAAAGAGTGTTGCGTGCGTTGTCATTGCAATAAAGAGACATTTAGGTGTATTAACGATATAAACGTTGTCACCCATAAAGAGATAAACGTTGAATAATGATGCTGATAATGTTTTTGAAATAATGAGGATAATAACGTTAAGAAACGGTAGGGATCAAGTATTGGACCAATAACACCAACAATCCCCTACTTGGTCTAAAAATTGAGAAACAAACTGTAACAATTTAGGAGAAAAGTAGGTGAACAACCAAGTGAACTAAGTATTGAACCTATTATTTAAGAAAACCGGAGACAGAACCTGCTAGAGAAATAAACAACTTCAAAATGCTCTAGTCTCATGATCGCTCTAAAGAGATGGCCCAAATACCCTCATAGAAGGGTGACTAGCCCCCCATAATCACTTAAGTGAGTCCATTAAGTGTGTATTACTCACACCATCCAAACTTAGGCTATGAAACTCATTAAGGATTAAACAACCTCATCAAATGCAATAAGGTCATGTTAGGGACGATATTCAACAATTGAATATATCTCAGTATTATTCCATAAACAATGTACAAATAAATAGTCACCACATAACTTCGTTTGACCTATTGAACTTGGTTTCCCAAGACGGGTATCCATGACGAGATTACTAAATAGTTAGGCTTAACCCCCATCCCTTTAGCATGCTCTAAAACTAGTTTCAAAGCTTTTGTAAATGGATCTGCTAAGTTTCTCTCTGACTTGACATAGTCTAGAGAAATTGCACTTTTTATTTAATAGAATCTTACGTATTCATAAATTTTGTCATTCCCATCACTTCTCAATTAATGCTTATGTCTCAATTTTGAACACGAAGCCTCATTAATCAAATTTGATGAAATTTTTTCTTGAGTCAATCTTCTCAATCTTTATTGGCTCGAGGCTCTTGTTTTTTTTTCTTATTTTCTATAAATGTTCTAATGAAGAGTTTTATTTAATTATAATAGTCTAGAGAAATTGCACCATGTCAAATTAAAGTACAAATAATTTTATGTCTCAATCTGATATATCTACTTTTGTCATTATATGCCTTGTTCTTGACAACATGAATGGCAACTTGTGAATTGCAATGAAGGAATACAGAAGGAATTGGTTTTTCCCAAAGCATGATATCTGCTAAGAGATTCCATAACCACTCGACTTCCCATCCTGCCAGCTCTAAAGTCAGAAACTCAGCCTCTATTGTTGATCTCGTAATACATGTTTACTTGGATGATTTCTAAGACACTACATCTCCTACTAAGGTAAAAACATAACCACTAGTAGAATGTATATCATCACTCTCCGTAATCTAGTTAGCATCAAAATAACCCTCTAATATAGGAGAATGACCACCAAAAGATAATCCATAATGCATAGTACCTTTCAAATACCTCAACAAACGAATCAGTGCATTCCAATGCTCTTGACTAGGATTATGAGTATACTTACTAAGTCTACTCACACAATATGCGATATCAGGATGAGAATAGTTCATTAAGAACATCAAACTACTAAAAATTTTAGCATACTTAGCTTAGTTTACACTATCACCAAGATTTTTCTTTAAAGCAACACTAGCATCATAGGGAGTCTTAACTGGTTCAACATCATGGTAACTAAACTTCTTCAAAATTTTCTCAACATAATAAGTTTGATTCAACCTAAAACCAGAGTCAGGCTTATTTTGATTCCCAAAATAAAGTCCACAGATCCAAGATCTTTCTTATCAAAGGAAGACTTTAACAGACTCTTGGTAGTATTAATAATAGATAAGCTAGTGCCAAAAAATAAGCATATCATCCACATAAAGAGTTATGATCACACAATCATTGATGTCATATTTCACGTAAATGTAAGAATCAACATCACAAGAGGTGAAACCATATTTGAAAATCTCACTTTCAAATTTCTCATGCCACTATTTGGGAACTTATTTAAGTCCACACAAAGACTTAACCAACTTACACACCTTTTGTTCTTGACCAAACACTCTTAACCCTTCAGGCTGGACCATATAAATTTCCTCATCAAGATCACCATTCAAGAAAAATGTCTTAACATCCATTTGGTGCACGTAAAGCTTAAATACCGAGGCAATAGCAAATAACATCCTTATAAGTTTTAGGATCTTCCTCAATACTATAAATCACCACAAAAAAATCATCTATCTCCTTAGGTTTTTTTACTATAAAGGAAGTAATAAAGTCAGAACCAAAATTGGTGAGTACTCTAGCTCTTTTTCTTTAGTTCAATATTTTCCTCTTCCTTTATGTCATCATTAGACTAAGGACAGACTCTTTAGGAACTTGCATACTTACTTTCATAGGAAATATATCCTCAAAGAACACTACATCTCTTGACTCCATAATTATCCCATAAGTGTCAGATCCCTCTTTCTTAACTATAAATCTATAGGCAACATTATTAAATGCATATCCCACAAAAATTGAATCAATAGTCTTAGACCCAATTTTCTTCCTCTTATGTTCAGGTAGAGCAATCTTAGCAAGACACCCTCACACTTTTAAAAAACCCAAGTCAGGTGGATAACCTTTCCAAATTTCATAAGGGGTTTGATCTAGTTTCTTATGAAGGACTTTGTGTTAGAATATAACAAGCTGAAAGAATAGCTTCTCCCTACATAAAGTTGGGTAAACCTGAGGAAATGAACATTGCATTCATCATATCCTTAAGTGTTTGACTTTTCCTTTCAGTTATTCCAATTTGTTCAAGTTTATAAGGGGCTAAAAGCTCATGAATAATAACAACTTTTTCACAAAAATCAGCAAGGAAATCATTACTATACTCACCACCTCGATCAAACCTTAATCTCTTAATTTTCCTTTCTAATTGGTTCTCAACCTCAGCTTTGTATTTCATAGACATTTCCTCCGCATCACTTTTATTTTTCAATAAGTAAACCTTATTAAATCTAGAACAATCATCCATAAAATTAATATAATATCTCATACCTCCTTTATACACATCATTCTTAAAATCACCCAAATCTATGTGCACCAAATCTAATAATTATGACTCTCTCTCAGTCACTGACTTAAAATTTCTTAAAGCTTTTAGCCTTAACACAAATTTGACATTTTTCCTTTTCATTAGTGATCTGGTTAGGTAATAAGTTTAAGTTTTGCATTCTCTTAATTGATCTCACATTCACATGCCTAAGTCTAGAGTACCATAGGTCTAGAGACTCAATAATAGAAGCAGAAGAAGTAGATGCATTCATTTCAACGTCAAGTACAAATAAACCCCCATTACAAAATCCTTTACCAATAAAGTTCTCATTCTTAGTAAGAACTAGCTTATCAAAGTCAAAAGTAAGTTTAACGCCAGCCTTATTAAGTAATTCTCTAAAAATCAAGTTTCTACGAACATTAGGAACAAACAAAACATTTTCTTTTTTTTATGCAATGTAAAAAATGTATTGATCAAAAATGTTTTGTACAAAGTCTATGGGGCATACCCCAGCCATACAGATAGATAAAATCTTCTTAACTGCAGACTAAACAAGAAGATTGCAGTCAAGAAGATCCAACATCAATACATACAAGATCAAAATACAACGAAAAATGATGCTCGGTCATTTATGCAAAATAACCATGGGTGGTCATTTTGGCAAAATGACCATGCCTGGTCATTTGGGTGAGCCAAATGACATTACCAAAAGCATATTTAATAACAAAATCAAAGACAGATCCAAAAGCAGAATAGAAATCAGACTACATGACATAACAGGGAGGCTATGTTCTCCCATCCAGTAGTTGCGGTCATAGGAAATTCTTTGCGTCTTCAACAGCAACACTTGAACTGGCCAGTAACAGGTGGGGAAGAAAGCCAAAATTTAGGCTAGCTAGCAACACCAAAGTAATCCTAGCACCATCCAGAAATAAATCACCACCAACAGAAAAAACAGCCCACTCCAAGTCAACCATTCCAGTACCATGGGGATACTTCAACAACTGCAGATGCTGATTCCATCCCCAGCATGCTGCACCCCTATCTGAAACATGTAGATCATATTACATCCTACAGATATGTCCCAAGCTAGCATCAAAGGATTCAAAGTATACCTCTCCAGCTTCAGACCGTGCCAATCACCTGCAAGAAAGAGTTAGTCATAAAAAGTACATGGTCTTGAGGGGCATACCCTGACCTAGATAGGGTTATTCCCCAACCCAGCTGTAGTTTTTGTGACTTCCCTTTCATATCAGCCACCCAGCTTCCTTACGCTCCAGTGCTTCCTACCTTCAAACTGCAACTTCAGTCTAGTTCCTAGGCAGTAGAAAGTTTACCATCAAACAGGCCTCTTCAGTTAGTAGATACTCCCTCGACCATCCATCGCCTGAAGCCAAACTGGATCGAACTTCTATCCACCAAGGCTATCCAGTAGCCCTATTCACTAGCCATGCTTAGCCTCAACTATCAACTAGAGTGGCTCGCAAATACTAGCATGATAATTGCACCAAGTTGCTTCAGTCAACAAACACAACCAATGTACAAAGCTTGTAATCGTACGTCTGTCCATAACATCCAACTCCACTACAACCAAGATGGCCAAAGTACCAGCCCACTCCGATTATCAACCCACACAATGAACAGTAACTAGCAAAATCAAAGACCAAATTATTCTCGGTATACTTCCAAAACATCTACAACAAAATTGCCAGCCCTTAGCATACATAAGAGGCAATCCTGCCTTGTGTGTTCACAGCACTCATTTCTATAACAACAAAAAGGGCTGAAGTCCCAGCCTTCTTTATTTGGCAACTCGTCCAATGAACAGTAACAAACATGAGCAAAGAAAGTTTATTCATCCGATCACCAAACCAACCCCACTCAGTCAGTCCATCTTCTATGCACCTTGTGAAGGTTAGTGCGTAATCTAATATGTCTAATTATGACGGTGTATGCAACCCAGCAATCGGCTCAAGTTTCACCCTTCTCCATGAACAGTACCTTCCAGCACAAACGAGGCTACCAGTGCACTAGATTCCCCCTCACAACTTCAGCCTTCGAACCAGAATGGGGCATATCCCAACCAAAACTACACCAAACCGCAAACATGAACAGTAACAATACCAAAGAGCTCAAAAAGTAATCAAGTCAGCTGGATATAGTCGATATAAGATTTTATAAACAACCAATTTAATCTTGGCAACTACATCAGTAATTGTAAAGGAGGCCGAGTCTAATATGGTAGCATTTCTTATCTTCCATATAGTGTAAATGGTACTCATTAAGGCTAGTCTGGCCACTTTACAACATAATTACGCATCATTATAAGTTTGGTTGATCCACTTCACAGCACTAGGCAAGGTAGTCATGAGACGGGTCATGCCCAGCCACTCCCAGATGGATCTCCAAATTGCACCTAAAAAAGAGCATTGGAAAAAAAATATGGTTAACAGTCTCCATTTGGGTATGGCATAAGCTGCATGTACGATCAATCTCTATAAAGGCCAAGTTATCCTTGGTTGAGAGCCTGTTACGAAGACCAAGCCAAGCGGTAAATGAATATCTCGGTGGTATGTACTGCTTCCAAATGAAGGACATCCAAGGCTTCTTAGGATATTTGACTATCAACATGTCATACACCTTTTGTGAAGACCAGATACCATTATTGCATAATGAATGTATTCCTTATTCCACTTCTGTTCGGCCACTCAGCTTAGAAACTACGAGGTCCAGATCTGCCCCAACTTTTTCATCAAGGCCGAATCTCAATTATAAGGTATCCAATCCCAAATAAATGAGCCTTGAAGGTAAACTTCATGGATACAACGGATCCATAATGAATCTACTTTGTCATGAATATTCCACAGAACTTTTGATAGTAGAGCTGAATTCCATAGCTTGCAATTTTTCAGCCCTAAGCCACCTTCCTCCTTCGGGACACTTATATGATTCCAAGCCACCCGAAAATGTCTTCCTCCCCAAAGAAATAGTCTACATATGGAGGTGATCTGGTCAATGATAGTAGTGGGAATAGGGAAGGCTTGGAGCCAAAAAGAAAGAACTCCCTGAATGACAAAGTTAACTAGCTCTATTCGTCCTGCATAAGAGAGGGTCTTCCCATTCCAAGTATTAATATATGTCTCAACCAATTCCATTATCACCGAAAACTGAGCTATAGAAACCTTCAAAGGGGCTAATGGGATTCCAAGATACCGAACCGGGAACTCACCAGGTGTGAAGGAAATCATCTACAAATCGCTTCCCTTTCCAGACCATAAACACCAGCTAAAAAAAATTGGATTTGAATGGATGGATCCATAGACCAGCCACTTCAGATAAGTCATGTAGAGCATCCAGTAAAATTTGTCTAGAGCCCTTATCACCTCTAGAGAAGAGCATTAAATCATCCACAAATGCAAAGTGGGTAATCCCAAGTGATTTGCATTTCAAGTGGTGATGAAAAGATGGGTCAAATGTTCTTACAGATAATAGCCAAGAAAGGTACTCCAGGCAGAGGGTAAAGAGAATGGGAGACATAAGGTCTCCTTGCCTCAGCCTAAAAAAACTTTTATTTGCCACTTGGGCCTTGACGGCGTGTCAAACCAGCAAAAATAAATTCCTACTCTAGAACACTTAAACGAGTAAAGTGGTGAATATGGTCGAACCACAGAGACCAATGTAGCAATTGTTTATTTGTGTGAAAACAATAAAAAATAAAAATAAAAAAATAAAAATGAAAATAAAATAAAAGGAATTGATTTGGGGTTGATTAATTTTTAAAACACGAAATCACGCAGTAATCACGCAGAAGGAAATTAAAAATAAAGATTGAAAACAATATAAAGATAAGCCTAGCCAAGGTACTCCTCCGTTTAATACTGTAATTCGATCATAGACTCAAAAATATAAATTTCGTTCATTCTTATGGACAAAGTTATAGCAGACAGTGAAC
>JANZXP010000006.1:25858287-25873714 GCA_027576715.1 Erythroxylum flavicans
GGAAATATTTAACCAACTAAAACCACCATTTAATAGCACATTATCACCCTAAACTTTATCTAAAGAACTAAAATCAAATTTTCAAAGAACAAACATTTCATCAAACACCTTACATGCATCACAAATTTATCCCAACAACACAACCAAATTAACCTCTTGTCCCTTCTATCATTAACATTTATAACTTACAAATATTTTTCATTCACATAATACACAAATAAACCAAATACTTAACTTAAACTATCATCCAATAGCTCAACCGAATATCACTAATTAATAGGGGAGAGAACAAATACCTCAACCGAAGTCACGAAGACACGAGAAGTAGACGACGACGTCTACGTTTTGAATTTAGCTACGGAATTTACCGACGTTATGTGTCATCGGTAAACTCAAAAATTTCTCTTTGTTTACCGAGGACCAACTTGTACCATCGATAAAGTCCGTAGCAAATTTTTTCGGGATGATTTCCCACCATAATTACTGATGGACCTGACTGGCTGATGAATTTCTGTTTGTAAACTCAAAAAATTTCGTCTTATTTACCGACAGTCACCTTATACCGTCGCTAACGTCAGCCGCCAATTTTGTTGGGATGATTTCCCTCCATATTTACTGACGAACTTTACTACCGCCGCTAAATGAAATTTTTTCCGTTAACTTTACCGACAGATAGTTATTTTCTGTCAGTAATGTGTAACGGTTTCTTGTCCTTCGGTAAATATCTGTTGCTAATGCTTATTTTTCTTATAGTGTACACCTTAGTATACCTAAAAAAGTCATCAAAAAAGGTAATATAATATTTTTTACCACCCATACTAATTGTGCTCATAAAGTTAGCCAGATCTAAATTTATTAATTCTAGCAACTCAATACTTCTTGTTGTAATAGGTTTAAAAGTTTTTTTCTAATATATTTTGCTTCTACAAAACAAAACATTTAAAACAAGTTTCATCATCTGTAACATTACTCAGATGTGTGTTTTTTTAGTCTTTTAATTGAAGCAATATTGACATGTCCTAATCTACCATGACATAAATTAATAGATTCAACAATATAAGCAAAAGCAGCAGAAGAACTTTTATTAAGAGCAGTAAAAACATTGTTCAAAACAAACAATCCATCAGCTAAGTACCCCTTCCCCACAAATTCCCCATTTTTTATGATTATTACCTCATCAACCTTGATATCAATTTTCAATCCAACCTTTTTCAGCAAACTATCAAAAACTAAATACCTACGCAGTGAAGGCATATACAAAACATCATTTAAAGCTAAAGTTTTCCTATAAGTGACTTTAAGGAAAATCTTCCCTTTTCCGAGCACTCAGATAGTCGTGGTGTTTCTCACGTCGACATGTTCACCATTTGCAACATCTTTAAGATCATAGAACAGCTCCTTATTGCCACATAAATGTTTTGAAGCTCCAGTGTCAAGCACCTATTCCATTTTATTTTCTACTAGGTACGCCTCTACCACAGCGACAATGATTTCTTCCTCTTCAGCAGTGGCCTATGGTGTAGATGGATTTACAGGTTTATGTATTGGACTTTGTTGATTTTTCCTATGAGAGAATTGATATGCCTTATGGCCTGGTTTGCCGCAGACATAGCAGGCTACCTTTTTCTTATGGATTTTTCCATCACCATTCTTGATGTGGCTTGATTTTTCTTGTTGCCCATCCTTTTGATATTTCTTTCCTTCCTTTTGAACCTATCCCTAAAACTACCAACAGATTCTACAAGATTAGCTTTAACAGAAAAAGAAGAGATAGAGTTTTGCTTATCTTTTAGTCAGTTGGCCTCCTCAGTTCTCATGTGATTAATTAGTTCTTGTAAAGCTAGATCTTTCTTCTATTGTTTCACTTGGTTCTTATAATCACTCTAGGAGGGTGGAAATTTCTCCAGCAGCACCTTTGCCTACAACATCTCACACATTTTCATCCTTTTGTATAGTACATCAATCACTAAATTCTCGTATGAACTTCGTCCAACACAGGTTTGTCATCAACCATTTGAAATTGCAACTATTTTCCTACCATATATTTTTCTTTCTAGCATCATTGCCACTATAACATTTTTCTATAGTATCCAAAATCAGCTTAGCATATTTATGGTTCACAAACAAATCAAACAATGAATTCGTCATGTGATTCAGCAAGTGACCTCTCATAGTTTTGTTGTCTTTGTCAAACTTGTTCCTATATTCTTCATCTGAATTTTTGGCTTTTTAGTAATAGGTATGGAAATTGAAGTGGTGCCTTTTTCAGTAATGGGTGTGGTGAGAGGAGTAGTAGGAGGTTGAGAGGTTTTAGGTTCATCAAGTGGAACATCCATGAATAATACATAATCAACTTTAAGTTGTTCAAAAAGATTCATAAGTTTTGGTGACCATCACCTATAGTTGGTTCCATCAAGGTTGGAGAGATTAGGAAGAGCTTTTTTCAGAGAAATAGCCATAGATCTGGAATCACTTTCAAATTGTTGGAAAATAAAGAGATAAAGAACAAAAAATTATCAATCAAAGTTATGCTATGGATGAGTCATTGCCTTGAAAGTGAATTCCGACACGACCCAGGTGCAATCGACAATGTTGTTCGCTCCCTAAGGTTAAGACAAATAGCCTCCAACACGTGCACTATGGGCGAAAGCTTAGAGCAGTAATCTATAATTACCCAGAATTGATATAGAATAAAGAAGAAAACAAGAAAGTTTTTTTTTTCATGTATGTACCTATTCGTCTTTTTGAATACCTATAAATAGAGCCCCAAAACCTTATTTTTTGGAGTCCCAATCATAACTGAAATTTGATTTGTTGGTGGGTTCTTAAAATATGAGGGAGGATTTTAAGTGAAGAAAGACAAAGTCAAAAGGTTGTTTAGATAAGGATAGAAGGGAGTTAAAGTTAAAAGGTAGTTTTAGATAAAGATGGAAGGGATTAGAAATTAGCATTCATTTTCCTAACATCCCTTTGATCGAATTTTTCACGTAGACTATAAATTGTTGACTTGTAAAGTAATTAGCACATAGTTTACGGATTATTACAAGTACTCTATCGTTTATTCAATGTACATTTAAAGGATAGTTAATGCAAAATATGTTTTTGTAAATAACGTAATAATTTATTTTTAATTTAATAATTTTGCAAATATTAATTAAAATCTTAAGATCCATTTATAATATATTAAAATATTAAATTAGGGTTAATTTTAATAATTTTACATATATTAAATTAAAATTTTAAGACCTATTTAAAACACATTTATCATCTTCTTCACTTGTTTCTTCTTCTCCTTTTGATAATATTAAAAGAAATTAAATTAAATAAAAACGGTATAAATTATATTTAAAATCTTAAACTTTACTTAATTTTATAATGTATGTGAGAACTATTAAAAATGTCAATAAATATTTAAACTTTTAATTTACTATAAAATTAGTCTGTCATTGATCTTATAATTGACGACTATATAGACAGTATCCTTTACTACATCAGTATATATGTTATAAACAATATTACAAGTCAATACTTTTTAGAAACAAAAAATCTACTATAATAACAATTTTTTAACCTAAAACCAAGTAATCAAATTACCTAAATAGTGACACACTTAATGATGGTGCTCTTATCGCGTTCCACAAGCTTGAATTCCCAAACTTATTAATCCTCATCCACACAGCTCCTGTATTTAATTCACAGTCACATTGGCAACTTAGTTTACATATAATTGACTAGAGAAATGGATTCAACAATTTACGATGAAATTTGTGTAAGGTGGAACTAACATACATGGTACCGCCATTCTAGATTTATCTAAAAAACAGTAAAAAGCAAGATGACAACAACTTGCATTCAACAACTTGTATGTAAGTTATTAGTCGCTACATAACAACTTGCTACGCCAGTTATCACACGGTGGAGGCTCTACAAAAGACCCTCCCTTCCTCCTTTCTTAACATATATGAACATCAAATGTGCATGAGATGTGTGGTGATTTTGAGAGTGAATTTTATAGAACTATTTTGTGTGAGAGCGTAATTTTTAGGAACGTTTTCCTAAAAGGGTGAATGACAAAATAGTGAGGATATTATCCTACGGATAGTAAATTTGGGAAACATCTTGTGTGTGAGTACCACTATTTTGTTGTATCATTTTTTACTCTCTGTACCTGCTATTTTCATTAGTGAAAGTTTTATTCGAAGTTTGGCCCATGGATGTAGCCGAAATTAGAGGGCGAACTACGTTAAATTTCTGCATGTTATTTCCTTGCTTATTTCACTTGTAAGATTTAACTAATAATTTTTCCCAAAAAAGTGGTGTCAGAGTTAGGTTTAGTTTTATATTAAAGCATTTCTCATCGAAGATGGAAGCAAAAATAAGCAAGATGATTAGCCAAAATGGCTCTAACTACCACATATGGAAGAATAAGATGAAAGATTTTCTGTTTGTCATAAAAATGCATTTACCGGTGCTTACCACAACAAAACCTGAAAATAAATGGGACGAGGAATAGGCGTTTGAGCATGAGTAGGTATGTAGTTTTATTCAGCAATTGTTGAAGATAATTTGTATAATCAAATGTGCAACGAGACTCACGCATGGACGTTGTGGAATAAGCTTGAGGAGTTGTATGCCTAAAAAATCGATAACAAAATGTTATTTTACTTAACAAAATTAGTATAGATAAAATATCGAGAAGTTACCTCTACGGCATATTACTTGAATGAATTTTAAGAGATCGTTGATTAATTATTAGGAATGGGTATAAAGTTCGATGATGAAGTGCTTGCCCTTTTCATGCTTACCTCCTTACCAGGGTCTTGGAAGACTTTGAAGATTTCAATCACCAATTCTGCAGTTGACGGTGTTGTTAACATGGAATCTATAAAAATTATAATTTTGAATGAAGAGATGAGACAGAGATCATAGAGTTCGGCGTCTTTAACACAATCAGAAGTTCTGGTCACAAGTTCTAGGGGGAGGAGCAAATCTAAAGGTCCAAATTTCAGAGATAAGAGCAGAGAAAGATCAAATAAATATGCAAACGTTGAGTGTCATCACTGCAAAAAGAAGGGTCACACTAGAAGGTTCTACTGGAAGTTCAAAGAAGAAAAAAACAAAGGCAAAAAAGTCAAGAAAGATGATAGCAATGATGATGAATAGGCATCAACAGCTACCACCATTGATGACTTTCACATCGTCTCATAGGATAATGATGTGAATAGTGCATCCTGTGAGTTTAACTGGATAGGTGACAGTGGTGCCACTATTCATGCCATATCATATAAAGAAGTCTTCTCATCATATAGACAAGGAGATTTTGGTGTCATTAAAATGGAAAATAATGGTTTAACCAAAATCATCAAAATAGGTGATATTTACTTAGAGATGGATAATAGCATGAGACTGCCTCTAAAAGATGTCAGGCATGTTCCTAATCTTCGCCTAAATTTGATCTCGGTTGGCATACTTGATAATGAAAATTTTTGCAGCACATTCAAAGATGGAAAATGGAAACTTACTAAAGGATCCTTGGTAATCGCCAAAGATAGGAAGTGCTCAAAGTTGTTTGTAATGCAGGAAAAGGTCTCCAATGATGTTGTGAATCTAGTGGAGAAAGATGATGCAATTGAATTATGGCACAAGAGACTAGGTAATATGAGCAAGAAGGGGATGACTCAGTTGGTGAAAAAGAATGCATTATTTGGAGATGATCGGGTACATTTAAAGAAGTGTGTTGATTGTTTTGTAAGAAAACAAAATAGAGTTGCTTTCAAAAGTTACCCTCCTTTTAGAATGAAAAATGTGTTGGATTTGGTACACTCAAATCTATGTGGACCAATGCCAAATTCACTAGGTGGTACTCAATACTTTGCGACTTTCATTAATGACCATTTTAGGAAGACATGGATATACACTTCGAAGAATAAAGATAAAGTGCTTGATGTTTTCAAGCAATTCTATGCCTCAGTTGAAAGACCAACCGGGAAGAAGTTCAAATGCGTTCGAACAGACAATAGTGGAGAGCACACTTGACCATTTAACGTCTAATGCAAAGAGCATGGTATTCAACATCAGACTACTCCTACTAAGACACCGCAGCTGAATGGTTTGGTTGAGAGGATGAACAGGAATTTGATGGAGAGAGTTAGATGCCTAATCTCACAAGCAAAGCTGCCTAAGACATTTTAGGTTGAGGCTCTATTCATAGCAGTTCATGTATTAAATCACTCACCATGCATCCCTTTACAGTCTAATGTTCTGAAGAAAGTATAATCAAGAAAGGATGTTTCCTATGATCATCTAAAGGTATTTAGTTGCAAAGCTTATGTATATATCCCTAAAGATGAGAGATTTAAGCTAGACGTCAAGACTCGCCAGTGTATATTTATTGGTGATGGAGAAGATCAATTTAGTTATCGATTTTAAGATCCAGTTTAAAAAAAGTTGATTTAGAGTCGTGATGCTATATTTGCCAAAGATCAAATCATTAAAGATCTTAACAAAGTTAAAAAGGATGTTCTAAGAACTAATGGTAACCAAGTGGACTTAAAGTTAATTCCTCCAAAAACGGTGTCAAGACAATTTAGAGATGAAGTTGAAAATCACCAGCTGAACATAGCTGATGATGATGCTCACATTCAAAATCAGTCAGATGAAGATTTTGATAAAGATGATGTTCAGAATCAACCACTAGCACCAGAGACTACTCAGGTTCCAATTAGGAGATCTACGCAAGTAAGACAAGCCACTATTAAATACTCCAGTGATCAGTATGTGTTACTTACTAATGGGGAACCTAAGAATTTTCAAGAGGCTATGATAGATGAACATAAGGTGAAATGGTTTGAAGCCATGCAAGATGAGATGAAGTCCTTCCATGAGAATAAACTTTTGAGCTGGTGAAGTTTCCAAAAGACAAGAAAGCTTTGAAAAATAAGTGGGTGTACAAGATTAAGAATGATGAACACAATTCTCATCAAAGATTCAAAGCTAGATTGGTTGTTAAAGGATTCAACCAAAGAAAAGGTATTGATTTTGACGAGACATTTTCATTAGTTGTGAAATGACATCCATCCGTACAGTGCTAAGTTTAGTAGCAAGTCTAAACTTAGAAATCGAGCAATTGGATGTCAAGACAACTTTTCTTCATTAAGATTTGGAAGAAGAGATATATATGGAGCATCTAGAGGGTTTCAAGGAAAAAGGGGAAGAGGACTATGTGTGTAGATTGATGAAAAGCCTTTTAGTTTAAAATAAGCACCGAGACAGTGGTATAAGAAGTTTAAAACAGTTATGGGGGAGCAAGGCTATAAGAAGACTACTTCAGATTACTGTGTTTTTATACAAAAATTCTTTAGTGTTGATTTCATTATCCTTTTACTTTATGTTGATGATATGTTAATTATTGGCCAAAATATCAACGGGATTAACAGTTTGAAGAAGCAGTTAAGCAAGTCTTTTTCCATGAAAGACTTGGGGCCAGTAAAACAGATTCTTGGCATGTCTTGTTAGAGATAGGGTACCAAGAAATTATGGTTATCACAAGAGAAGTACATTAAGAAAGTACTTCAAAGGTTTAACATAGATAAAGCTAAAGCGATTAGTTGTCCTTTTGCTAATCACTTTAGGTTTAGTACTAAGCAATGCCCTTCGATGGATGAAGAAAAGAAAGAGATAATGAAAGTCCCTATGCTTCTGTAGTTAGAGGTTTGATGTACGCCATTGTATGTACACGGCCAAATATTGCTCATGCAGTTGAAGTAGTAAGTAGGTTCTTTTAAAATCCTAGTAAGAAACATTGGGATGATGTGAAATGGATTCTCAGATATCTACGTGGCACTTCCAGAATATGTTTATGTTTTAGAACTACCAAGCATGTGTTAGTTGGTTACACAAATGCAGACATGGCCAGCGATGTTGACTCGAGAAAGTTTATTTCAGGTTATCCAATTATCTTTACAGGGGGAGCCATGTCATTTCAATCAAAATTGCAAAAATGTGTTGCTCTATCCACCTCTGAAGCGGAATTTATTGTTGCAACTAAAGCATGCAAGGAGCTCCTATGGATGAAGAATTTCTTAGATGACCTTAGTTTTCAGCAGGATAGATATCAACTATTTTGCGATAGTCAGAGTGCTATTCACCTTGGGAAAATTTTCTCATTCCATTCAATTTATACAGATGAGAATGGATCAGATATGATGACAAAAGTTCTAACTAGGGGAAAGTTTGAGTTATGTTGATCATCTGCAAGAATGATAGTAAATACCATATAGTCAGTAGGAGGAGAATTGTAAGGAGGTACCGACATACATGGTACCGTCATTCTAGATTTATCTAAAAACAGTAAAAAGCAAGTTAACAACAACTTGCATTCAATAGCTTGCATGTAAGCTATTAGTCGCTACATAACAGCTTGCTATGCAAGTTGTCACATGATGGAGGGTCTATAGATGAACCTCCCTTCCTCCTCTCTTAACATATATGCATATCAAACATGCATAAGATTTATGATGAGTTTGAGAGTGAATTTTAGAGAATTATTTTGTGTGAGAGAGTAATTTTTGGGGCATTTTTAGAAAATATTTTCCCAAAAGGTTGAGTGACAAAATAGTGAGGATATTATCCTAGGGATAGTAATTTTGGAAAACACCTTTTGTGTGAGTGCCAATATTTTGTTATGTCATTTTTTACTCTCGGTTATTTTCATTAATGGAAGTTTTATTCAGAGTTTGGTCTATGGACATAGCCAAATTAGAGGGTAAACTACATTAAATTTTTACGTATTATTTCCTTACTTATTTTACCTGTGGGATTTAATTCATAATTTTTCCCGACAATTTGTTCATAAGAAGTATGCAAATCAGACAAAAATAATCTTAATTCAAGATTATAACTCTCCATTCAAAGAAAACTCAAAACTCCACCTTTTATGATCATGGTGAGCAACACTTCAATTAAAAAAACTCAAATTAATAAAGCAAACCAAGTTATATATATATATATATGAAACCTCCTAAACACGTAGCAATACATACACAAAAAACAAAAAGAAACATGTTCTCAGAGAAAGAATAAAAGTTCAGATGATGATTCAAATTGCAAGAGAAATTATGAGAAAAAAGAAAAGAATTGGTCGATGAGAAGAGAAGTAGAAGCGTGGAAAAGAAGAGCAATTTAATTGAATTTGAATTAAATAGAAAAATAAACCCAAAAAAAAGTCTAAATAAAGATGTGTCAAAAGGTTCCACTTATGTTAATGATTAAAAAACTAAATTGATTTGATCAATTTTATGGCAAAATTTTTAAATTATTTAACTTTTGAGTTTAGTTTTAAACTTTTTAGTTTAATTTACCTTAATAATTTTTGTTATTAAAAACTAATAAATTTATTAATTAATTAATCAGTTTTAAAAAATAATCAATTTTTATAAACTAAAATAAACTAATTAATTTTTATTAGCCAATATCCTTTTTCAATTAAACTTCAACTTTTACGAAGGGTAAGAACAATCTCCTTCATTCATATTTCAAATTCTTTAATTTTATTCGATCTTTAATTAGTTTTTATGACAGTTTAATAATTATTGAACTTTTAACCTTTTTTTTTACCGGTTTAACTTCTCATTTGATTTTAACACATTGACTTATGTAGTGAGCTACGATCACACCATTAACTATATAATTAATGACGATCTAGTTTTGTAACAAACTAAAAAGTCTAACATTTTAATGTTACTTTTAATAATTTTAGTTAGTATTATAAACTTAGATAAAGTTTAAAATTTTAAATATAATATACCTTTTAAAAAATCATCAATCTAACATAGTAACTCAGTTTCATCTCTATCTTCTTTCTAAGTTAAATCTCATACTTGTTTCTAATGTTGCGAATACCATATCGGACTTGGTATCTGATTAGGTTCTAGTAGGTACTATATCGGTATCCAGTATCAGGTAATTTTTTAAATTTATAAAATAGTCCCTGAATTTTTTAAAAATTGCAAAATAGTTCATATTGTAATTGTACAGTTGTACATACTTTATAAGTTTACATCGACCATGTCTCCAAAAATCATAATAATAAATAATAATCACAATTAATATGAAATAATAATAATTTTTAAATATTTCATGTATAAATAATAACTACAATTAATATAAAAAAAGACAATCATCATCATACAAATATAAAATTAAGAATAATACAAAGTATTTAAAATATTACAATAATACAATTTCATCATATAATAAATAACAATTACATTAAAACATACAATAAAAAGAACAATAAATATCCTTAACTCTCAAACTATTACAATTTATAATAAGAATTCGTGATGAAGAAACAATCAAGTAGAATTAAACCCGAAACAAAAATATTTACAACTACATTACATATATATAATTTAACACATACATCAAACATAAGTAAAATTAAAAGAAGAGGAAAAACAAAAACTTGGAATGAAATTCAATCTTCTACGAGAGGATATATGTTATAAATGCACTGACCTCAGTTATCATTTGGTACAAAATCCTCATCATTGAGAGGAGCTTCATCATCATTATCATTTAAATTTAATGCACCAAATGACATGTCAATGCTTTCCCATCAAAGATTATCTTCCAAGTCATTAACATCTATCAGATTCGGTTCTTCAGAAACCCAATCTGCCAAAAGATCAATATTATCCATGGAAATTGGATCAGTTAAACTACTTGTGCTATTAAGACTCCTAGTAAACAATAAATTTTAATTATTAGAAAATTATACGAAATTATAGCAAAATTAATAATGATAATAACATACCTTTCCCGAAGCTTTAAATTGTAACTAATAAAAACCAAGTCATTCAACCTCTCATGCTCCAATCTATTTCTTTTCTTGGAGTAGATAAATTCAAATGTGCTTCAGTTTCGTTCACAACCTGTTGCGCTCACACATTGACTTAAAATCTGAATTGCAAACCTTTTCAATTCTGGAACACCATTTCTGAATTGATCTCACCAAGAAACTGTAAGTCGTAAGATAACAAAAGTAGCATTATAAACAAAATAAAGTGATAATTAATTTTCGTCAAATAAGAAAAATGAAACAACTAATACCTGGAGAAAGTTTTCCTCTTTGTCAAATAGCGATCAGAATTCTAAAATCCCCATAAGACTAGTTATAAAGCTTCATTTATGAGCTTAAGAGATCTTGCATCGTGTTAATGCTAATAATTGTTGTAACAGTTAAAAGCATTACTCTATTAACTTCAACTTGCTTAGTAAGATCCATTCTAAAATAGACATTAGGATTCAAAAATGCCCCAACTGTAAAAAACAAAGAAGAAAGTTGTCTTTCCCTTCTCTCATTAATGATTGAAAGATAAGGTGTGTACAAAGAAGGCATCTGTTTCAGATTGGCCTTGATTGCTTCCATCACTCTCTCCATGGCATCAAAAACAACCTATTGTTGGCTTTTCTTCACTATCAGCCAAGCGAAGCACCCTCACAAAAGGCTAACAAACTCATATGACAATTTGGCATTGAGATCAAAATTCTCTATCTTCCAATATAATTTTACAAACTTCCACTCCAACATTATACTAGCATGTTGAGATGCAATCCACTTATCACTTGTAAACATTTGTCTTAACTCTTTCTTCATTGTAACAAAAGACTAAAGTAATAAGAAACTTGTTGCAAAACTTGTCATAGCAGGACGACACAAATTCATATCATTAGTAAATTCCTTTCTCATTAAATTCAATACCCATGCACGATTATAGATGGATTTGGTCATTTTTTTAGCTTTCTGTATAGTCTTATCAATAACAGGAAAATACCTAGGATC
Source organism: Erythroxylum flavicans (assembly GCA_027576715.1). Lineage (NCBI taxonomy): Eukaryota > Viridiplantae > Streptophyta > Magnoliopsida > Malpighiales > Erythroxylaceae > Erythroxylum > Erythroxylum flavicans. The sequence continues at coordinate 25,870,133 of JANZXP010000006.1, forward strand.
TCCTATGTTCTCCAGTATTAGGTCAATGCAATGTGCACACAAGGAGTCCAAAAAAAAGAATTATACTTATTCTGTAACCTTTTTCCTGCCGTTTTATAAGTGGAATCATTGTTAGTAATAAACTGAACAATGTTTTTTGGCTCTACTTCGTTCATAACTTCATCAAATTTAGCAAATAAAGTCTCAGTATTCCTAATAAGGAGAGATGCATCAATATATTTCAAAAACATAGAGTAATTTGTAGAATAAACCAAAAAATTAATAATAGGCTCTTGTCTCCTATTTTTCTAGCCATCACACATTATTGAACATCCATAATTAGCTCAATTCACTATTCTTTCTGCTAAATAACTTCTAATTTTGGAAACAGAACAACTCAAAAGTTTATCTCTTAAATCATCAATCGAAGGACCTTTGTATCTCGGACTATAAAAGGCTATTGTATCCATCATAGGTTAATAACAATAAGCTTGAGAAGTATGGAATGATGAACCTATGTCATACCACCATCTAGCGACTGCCATATCGACATTGTGAGTTGCATCTCTTGATTGCATTGCACTACAAATTGAAGGTTGGGCTCTATGAGTTGTTTGTGGTGCAAAAAAACTAGTCACCTGCCTTCTTCTCTTCCTCACAACAGGTTCAGCTACTTCTTCTTGGGCATGGGATGGAACGCTACTAGTACTACTACCACCACTACCACTACAACCTTCAACATTTCCACAATCACCACAGAAACTAGAAAACGAACTTCCACTACTAATTTCAAAAGTCAACCTTTCCCTTCTATCTCTCTCATGTTGACATTCTTCAAGCAATGCTTTCATTTGTCACTTCACATTATGACTTACTTTTTTACAAGGTTCCATATCTTTTTTAACCTCAGCTAAATGTTTTTTTAATCAGGTGATTCCTCTACATTTCAAATGCTTGTTACAAAACAAGCAAATAGTATGGTTCCTCATACCGGGAACCAATGTAACATGAGCCCAAGCTAGATTATTTTATCTTCCTGAAGTGGGTTGATCAGGAGTATTTGAACTTCCTTCTATTTATCTGTAAAAAAAATGAATACATGTATTAAAATAAATAACACAAAATTTCATTACACAATATGCATGTCCATCTTATATAATATAATTCATTTTATATGATTACATTATATACAATCCAATTTCATCAAACACAATTCACTACAAGTCAAAAACTAACAATTCAATTATTCAACATGTATAATTACAAAAAACATACATAAACAATTTCTATTTACAATAATTTTCATTTATTCCAACAATTTCGTTTCTAACATTTTCCAATAATTTCAATTTAACCATTACAAAACATACATAAACAATTTCTACTTCCAATAATTTTCAACAATTCCATTTCTAACAATTTTGAAAAATTACAATTCAAAGTTTCAAACATCACAAAACATATACAAACAATTTTTATTTCAAACAATCACAAAACATGCACAAACAATTTCCATTTCTATCAATTTTCAAAAATTTCCAACAATTTCTATTTCCATTATTCATAAAATGTACATAAACAATCTATTTTCAACAATATACATAAACAATTTTCATTTCTAACAATTTTCAACAATTTTCATTTACAATAACCACAAACATGTATAAAACAATTTTCATTTCCAACAATCAGAGTATATACATAAACAATTTCCATTTTCAACAATTTCCATTTATATTAATCACAAAACATACATAAAAACAATTTCCATTTATATCAATCACAAAGCATACATAAACAATTTTTATTTCCAACAATTTTAAAGAATTTCCATTTCCAATAATCACAAAACATACATAAAACAATTTCCATTTTCAACAATATCAAAACATACATAAACAATTTTCATTTCGAACATTTTTCATTTTCAATAATCACAAAACATACATAAAACAATTTTCATAAACAACACTCACAAAACATATATAAAACAATTTCCAGTTCAATAAATCAATTTATTTTACTTATCAAAATCTCAAATTATTGAAATAAAATTTAGAACTAGAATTACCATAAATACCTTGAATCACATAATTAATTATTACAATTAAGGTAGCTATATTACGGCTTTAAAATGTTTGTTGGACTTTTGCAAACTATACCTTTTTAAGAAAATTTGGTCTAACAATGTAAAAATTCTAATGTGTATTCAATATCATTAACCAAAAGACAACGCCACAGTAACACCTTATATATTTGTATACATTGCTTTTGAGTTTTTTTGATATAAAATTGATGTAGAATCTATCATGTACAAGTCATACTTAAATGAAGTAGTCAAGTTAGTTGAGTTAGATAAACCACACTTATAATTGTTGTTCAACTTTTGTCAAATGAATTATAAGATATAATTGTAAAAAAAGAAAAATAAATTTATTTCATTCATATTTAAGTATAGAGGAATGCTAAAGGAAATTGGTAAGCAAACATTTAACTTTATAATATCAACTCCTTTGAAAAATTAACAAAACTGATTTATAAGAAATGATTTTGTATCTATATGTCTATTAAGTATTAACAAAATTTATAACAATCAACAGTTCAACACACTTTCAAGTTCCACTCCAGACTAGTTCCACACTTCATAGTTTCATTCCACATCCACATTTTGTATCTATATCTCTATTAACAACTTCAATAAATTAATTTACATTTTTCACTTTCACACTTCCACAATTCCATTCCACTCCACAGTCCACATCCACAGTCCATATTCCATTCCACAATTCCATTCCATTCCACTCCACAGTCGACACACAATAAGTAACACAACAACAAACTAACATATTCCATTCCCAATTCATAAAAAACACCAACAATTCCTTTCACAATTCACAAATATATCCACAATTTCATTCACAATTCAAAAAATATATATAAAGTCATAACACAAAATTTAACGAGTCGAGGTTGGGCGGATCTGATATGGAAAAGGAGACCCGAGATTGGTCGAGGCTGGTGAGCCGTCGGTGGTGGTTTGGTGGCATTGGTGGTCATGGCAAATGGTCTGCGTCGGTGGTGGTGGGTAGTGGCAGGTGATGGGCATCGAGACTAGAGAGATATAGTGAGATGTGTGAGAGAGAAATAAAAGATTGGGAGAAGCCTGAGATATGGGGCGTCGATGGTGGTGGTTGCAGGTGGTGGGTGAATATCGGTGGTGGGTCGAGACTTGAGAGAGAGAGTGAGATGTGAGAGGAAAAAGTTAGGTGTGGGAGTGGGATGGGAGGACAGCAGTGTGACATGCAATGGTGGTGGTCGTTCGGTCGACGATGGCAGCCGCGACTAGGAATGACAATGGGTAGGGTTCGATTTGAGTATTACTCTACCCATATCTATATCCATTTTTTATGACTCAACCCATATCCATATCCATATCCATCAGTTTTTATGATTTATTACACATATCCAAATCCATTGGGTTGTTCGGGTTTTTGGATATCCATCAGGTTGTATAACACATAAAAATATAACTTCTAAATAGAAAATGTAAAGAACAGATTTTTGCGAACGCTCTAAATCAAAATTACTTTAATAATAATAAGT
>JANZXP010000006.1:25876106-25887972 GCA_027576715.1 Erythroxylum flavicans
AGAATTCTCGTGTCCAACAGTCGATTCCATGGATCCAAACGGCAACTTGCAGCCTCATCAGAATCAGGCAGAACCAAATGATAATAATAGTCATGCTCGAATGGTATTAGTAAATTGGACAACATTTTTGGCAAAGCTATCTACGATTTATTTAATTTTGTGTTTGTTACTCTAAGTATAAACAACTTATCATTGATTTTTAATGTTTGGTGGCCCCAACTTTTTCCATCCAATTGTTATGAAGAAGTAATCAAAGGTAAAATGCAAATTTACGTTACAGAGAGAATATAAATTAAAAGGTCAACATGTTTTACTTAAGAAGACAAAATTGAGTTAAGCTATGTTTGTTCTTTCTTTCTCTTTTTTTTTTTTTTGGGTTACTACAAAGTGCAAAATTAGCATTGCGATAGAGGAAAAAGATTTAAAGTGTTTCTACCAAGAAACCACAACTCAATTGGATTTAAAAATAGCATAGATCTCCTCTTATTTCGTGTTAAATGTGCATTTACTTGAGGACTTATCCTATTTCTGAAACCAAAAGTTTAGAAATGATGGAAAAGAAATATGGTAAGAGTGAAGAGAATAGGCAACGAATAGATTCAAAAAATAGACCTCCCTCCCCTGTCCGTCTTGGCCCCCTCAGGAAATATAACCGTTTTTTCTGTTTTTCTAAAAAAGCACATAACATACATGGGCTGCGTTGTCAGGTAATATTATATTGACAGATTAAAACGCAGTTGTGGCCTGTGGGGGGTAGCAGGCATCAAGCATGGGACTAGTTCAATAATTGAGGTGGGAAATGGTGAACTCCTCCTCGGGAGTCGGGATTTCACAAACTATTGATTTCATTTTCCTCAACAATTCACGAACTCTCTCCCTGTACCTCTTGTGTACACTTGGGACCTCATTTGCTCTTAACAAATAATAATATGTATTATACATACAAAACCTTATGATGATAATTAAGTTTATTAATTGACTCATCATTTTCTAATTAATTATAAGGTTAATCTTACATTATTATGCACATGTTTTATACATATAAGGGAAGTTGAAAAGAGGAAGGTGATGCAAAGTATGATGAAGATAAGACGTGAAAAGAATAGTGGGGGAAAGCATTGCAGCTGGTGTGGAGAAATTGTGCGAGTACAGGAGGTTCAGTTGCTATGTCTGTATCTTGTCCTTCGGCTTTTAGCTGCGTCGTCTTTGTCCCCTTTTCTGGGCTCAGTGTCTTGTCATCACTAAAACGCTCACAGACATCACAGGCTGCACCAGTGCATAGGGACCCAGGTGAAGAAGACCCACATAAATGAGAAGGTAAAAATTAATAGCCACTATTTTGCGATCACAAAATAATAGGTAAGATACTTATAATGCCCTAGTCCATGACGGATGCAGTCGCATGCAAGATTTTAGATTACGGATTTTGAGTTGTGGAAGTTATTACAGTAACTATATAGTGTAGTCATAAACAAAATGTAATAAATAAATTCAAACGCAGCCCTAATTTTAGATAATAAGAGAATAGTTTTAATTTTAATTTTAAGAGGATTAACGAGCAACTTTAGAGTATATAACACGTATATCCTTTATCTCTATTATGCAACTGCAGGATAGGTGCCTACTTGTTCCAAGGCAACCTAATTTCTTTACAGCACACTTGGTTTGTTTGGCATTTAAAGAAATAAACTTAGAGCTTGATGCCATGTCCATACACCTATAAAAGCTTTTTCAGCTTTCACGCATGTTGAGAGCTGGGAAGTTAAAAAGTTTTGAATAAACAAGGAATGGTGCGAATAATAACACGCTTAATAATATCAGTAAATAGCGTATGGTGGGAAACAGCGAAAGATTTTGGCCATAAGATAAGCTTTATAATTTGAATATTGTTACTGGAGTTTTGTTTACATGTAAACCTAATAAAATGTTTATGAGGTGGAGCTAAGTCCTAATTAAGTGCCCTTATGCATTAACGAGTAAACCCATCCGTCATAAAATAATTTATAGTGGATCAGTGATCGCCTAGGCAGCACAAGTAGGATCACGTGAAGTTGTCAAGGGATGTTTATAGACAGGCAAAACCTGAATGAGTGGCATCGGCTGGGTACAATGCGTTTAGAATTAAGAATCATGGAGGCCTCTATCAAGATGCCGCACAAATGGGTTCATCTCTCGGAGGAGAACTGGTTAATATGTACAACCCATAACCTATTCAACTCTTTCCTTCTCAAAATTCTTTTGAATCCAAAATTTATACACCCACATTCAAAGTTCGCCTATATATACATAAAGTCAGATAATACATATTAACTAAATATAAATTATAATAGAATAAATATAAAATCCACCCTTTTATTTCATATAACGAAAATATTCATAACCATTTGTATATGGTATAATCAATTTCTCCATAATATTTTTTAAAGAAGCTATGATTTAAGTATTTTAAAATTTTGAAAATAATCATATTAGATATAACATGTAATAATGTCAATAAAATCATACAATTTTATGTAAATGTTTAAGATAAGTGCATTTGACTAATAGGCTCATACATGTCAAATTTTAGTTCCTGATTATTTGTTTTAGGTAACATAATGGTACACACTGTATTTTATTCCCGAGTCATTCGTCTTATGATAATAATTTGATACGCACCCCAATTTGATTTTGAACGATTTGTCCCGTGCAATGTGATGGTACATGCTCTATTTTGGCATTTGGTTAATAGGGTCCTGTCAACCATTACACTCAGCAAGCACATTCACACCTTTTTAAGGCCTTACTTTACATCCCAACTTGTATGAAACAAGTCACATATCACAACATTTACAAACAGGCACCAACACCATACAATGCAGTCATACACAACACTTAAAAAATATCCCTTCAACTCTGTATACACATTAATAACTATATGTCAAGGATGACCAAGCCAGGCAAATTAAAAGGTTTTGATGGCTTGATTGTATACTACCACTGATAAATACCCAAATAAATGATGTTCATTGAATCAAGAGCACTACTTCGAATAACCACTTCTACAGGCGATTGACCGTCATCCTAAATTACATGAGCAATAGGTCTCGCATGTAACCTATAATAGCTACATTTTTAGGTTTTTAGAAGTTCACAAAAACAAAAATAACCTTTCTACTAAAAATATTTTCTTGCATAACTACATTTTTTAGGATTTTAGAAGTTTACAAAAGCAGAAATATACTGATCACTTCAATGTTGAATAGAATGCATGGTCATTGGGCTGCTCATGTTGTCATCCCTAAGAGAGTTATCAAAGACATGGAGCGGATATTAAAATCCTTCTTATGAACTAGTAAGCATGATAATTGCAAAGGAGCAAAGATTAAATGGTGTGATATTGTAGTGCCTAAAAAATATGGGTTTGGGCATTATTTCGATTAAACAAATGCAAAGAGTTTTACTCATGAAGAGAATATAGAGATTATTCGTGGACAAAGAAGCGATGTGGGTCAAATGGGTACAGATATATAGCCTTCATAGGCAAAGCTTTTAGCAAGTTCAATTGAGGTATGAACACTCTTGGATTTTTAAAAATTTGCTGCAATTACAAGAATTGATTTATCCTTTCATTAAAAGTAAGGTGAGGAATAGAGAGGATACGTTTTTCTGGTTTGATAATTGGAATGAATCTAGCCCTTTGTGGTTTCGAAATGATTTACTTGTGTTTAGAAACCGAATCCCTAAGGATGCTACGGTTGCATGGCTAAGTAGGGAGAGATCACGGCTGTTGGATTGCAGATATGGTCACTTACTTGATTAATATGTGAATGGTATATACCTTCGTAATCAGTAGGATAAATGGATATGGGTGGCAAATCAGGGAGGGGACTTTTCAAACAGATTGGCACATGGAATTGTGAGGGGGCTACATGATGTAGTACCTTGGGCTGCTTTGGTGTGGAATCAGGTACTCAGTCCAAAACCTGCTATTTTCTTATGGCTTGCTATTAAAAATCGGTTGAGCACTAAGGACCGATGGTTTGGAAGTTATGACCCTATATGTGTGTTGTGCAAACAAGAAAATGAAAGTCGTAATCACTTGTTTTTTTATTGTCTTTATACTAAAGAGGAATTGAGAAGAATATTGCAACTGCTAGGAATTCAGATTGTTTCCTTTGAATGGGCTGAGGTATTGAATGAGGTTATACAGCTTTCCAAACCTGGGTTGAGAGATGATCTCATCCTCCGGACGTCGTTTCAGATGATGATCTATTACTTATGGAGGGAGCGAAACCATCGTCTTTATTAGGATGTGGAGCAATAGTCGAATGAGCTTACAACTACTATTGTCAATTTGATTAGAGAGTTACTTATAGCCAAAGGAAAATTAGAGGCTATTAGTCTGGAACTTAGAGTGGCTTGGTTACTTTAGTGGATGAAATATGGTTATTGGATGATTGTTACTGATAGTATAACACTGATGTCGTAGTTTTGTTATTATCCTTGTAATAGGATTGTATATAGTTTTCCAGATTTGATAATATACTTCTTTAAAAAAAATTTTAAAAAAGAAACAATCTCTCTACTAATTAGGAGTAAAGATGCGTACATTGAGTCTTCTCAAACTTTGTGTTTAATGAAATTTTTTATTGGGTATATCAGACAAATTTATACTCAACAAACATAATTAGGTTCCTTAAACTTATCAATTTGACAAAAGTCTAAATTTGTCATGACCCTTACATGACTGTAATTCTTACTCAGTTTTAGTCAATTTAGAGAGACAAATATTATTTAATCTTACAATAAATTATTTAAAGAATATAGGTAATAAAATAATTAGCCTTAAACTCTAATTGGTATATACTACAAATGCCATCAAAATCATGTAAATGTTAATAAATGTCATTAGAATTATCTGTATTTCCTTTTAATTTGCTTTCAAAACTTTCCCATCATGATTTACTACAAAGACAACGATTATTTTCATTAAATACTAATTTTAAAAAATAGTTTTCAATTATATTGGTTGAACAGTTCTACCAATTTTTGATGCCTAACACTAGTTGACTAGTAGGATACATAATTAGTTGATAAATTCGAATTGGTCCTAATTGTCTTCTTATGAATTATAAATTATTTTCTTATTTTTCTATAATCTCTTAAATTATCTCAATCCAATATTTTTATAAACAATATTAAACAACACTAAATGATGATAGCAAATTAAACATCATATTTTTTATTAAAAATTTCCACTTTTTTTAAATATTATCGTATAATCAATTAATTGTGCACTTTCTAAATATTTGCTATTTCTCTAAAACTTAATTAACAAATATTAAAAATATTTCTAAAATATTAAAATTTATATAATCATAAATATCAGAACCTCAAATTTTGAATTCTCACTTCTGACATGACCAAAACCATTTGAAGCAAAAAAGATTAATCTAGACCAACAATCCAACACAAACTTAAGAAGCGTACTTAAATTTCAAGATAACCATATGTAAGACAAATTCAAATATTAAAAAGCATTTTAAGATGCACGTTGTACATTATTTCGTGAAGTTTTAAATTCATCAAAATTAAAGCTGACATTACTGAGGTACTGAGGGGTTTACATATCAGTTAAGTGAAGTTTCTTATTGGCAAACTGATAGATCAAGTAGCATACAATTATAGACCACGTACGGATCCATTGAGAAATTGTTTGGATGAACTGAATCTGGCCTAAGTTCCAGCAAGAAGGCAAATTGCAGGAAGGGCGCAGTAAACAGGCTGGGGTACTATGAACCTGTTGCATCTCGAGGATACGGGTTGCAACAATAGAAATGAAGAGCGCCATGAAACATCCGCCCCAAGTTGATATAGTTACATGAAACGTATGTAATAGAGTTAAAAGTTCAAGGAGGGAAGACATAGGAAGATGTTCGAGGTAATTACGTAATTTTTATGTAACATTAAAAAGTGGTATTTCCAAATTAATCATAAATTTAAGCAAGAGCCATTAGTATAGAAGTAACATATATTAAATATCCTTATCGTTTGGTGTCAAAATTACCATTGAAACTGTACCCAACAAAGGTTACCATAGAAAGACTATTAACTATTCTGATATTTGTACGACTTTAAGGCCTTTCATAAGCGATTGGATAAAGCAACATGAGTGTAAAATAACGTAGCTAGTCGATCCCGACACTGAAATGAAAATTTTCGAAAACTTTCTCAGTATGTAGCAAAAGCTGACGACAAAGATTAGGACATCGAGCAGAAGAGACTATAAAGCATAGGCAGATGCCACCGGAGGGAGTTCGCTCATGTCTGCAAACCAATTCATCATATTTGTTAATTAACTTGTTTAGTTCAATCATAAAGAATTAATAGACTGTCAGGCAAAATGAGAAGGTATCTAATCACATAAAAGAATCAGTAGAAGGATTCTGTCCCACTGATTTTCCTCCCTTTAGTTTCCCGCATAACTCAGCAAGAGACAAGAGTACTCTTAGGGTAGAAAAATTACCATGATGGGAAATGCTATATTGTGGATTTAAATTTAAATTTAAATTAATATATCTTAAAAGAGGCGTATTTTGTTGGCTTGGAAGCAGAGTTTGAACAGAAAGGGTAGGTCCAATACAACGTGTAGAAACTAATCTACGAGCATGCATGCGACCTAATGTCCCGAGTACAAGTGACCAAAGAATCAAATCCATATAGCATGATTTAGAAGCACTGACAGCTCATGTATTTAGGCAAAAACGTGCCTTGTAATCTGAACCTATATGGATAAAGAACATGAATAGACAACACAATTAAACAACTGCAAACAAAAGGTCACAAGTTTCTAGTAAAGGAAGTTAACGACAGTTTAGAAGGTTAGAGATGTTGAAGACAAAAGTACAACTGTTGGTTCTTAAACATTTCATTGTCTCCCATTCTTACATCAGATTCTTGGGTCCCCACTCATATATACCATAGTCAACTGGGAATCAAATTCCCAGTTCATGAACCTGCTCAAGTTTCATTTATTATTTATCTCATAGGAATACAGCAAGTCAAATATTCTAACAACTGGTGACTATCCAAACATGTGACGGAGTTGGCAGTATATAACATTGATTATTGTTAGTAGAAATGTTCGCTTTCTGGTTAACCCAGTTAGCACAGGTACATTGAACAACTTATTAATTAAGTTCGTATTAATCTTGCATATATTTGTATGTCACCCTAAAGTTTCTAAAAACAGAAAAAAATATATTGGAAAGGCATCGTTGCTTCGAGCAGCTAAATATCGGAGAGGCACCGTGTCCGTTATTTATTTGCTTTGACATTTGATAATCCGCAGCTTCTTTTAAGTGTTTATGTAATTACTAATTTCTTGATACAAATACATACAATCAAGGTGATGTGGATATTCTAAAGTACATGTTGCATGTGCAAATGTTCCATTAAGCATCGCATCTATCTGTGCATCTAGTTATAATCGTCTCTAAATTGAACTTCAACGAGAACTAGTTCTTTGGTTAAATTGTTTTGGATATCTTTATGAATTGGAAATCAAGTTATAATTGTTTAGCATATCAAACTGGAGGTATTGTTCTTTGGTCAATAAAACAGTAGACAAGCTTTTGATTTCGGATGTTCACATTCGTAACTAGATAGAATGTCTGGAAATCCCATTCTAATCACTTTGTTTGGTTATAGCATCTGACACCATATTCCAGTTATTGTTGTAGTCAGTTGATCAGTGAAATGTGGAGTTGCATATTATGAGCTGTAGAATTGAACTTGGTGGTAAAGTATCTATGTCACCTACAATATGCGTTCATATCGCTGTATAGTATCACTTATGCCCACGAAGTAAGATGGAACCCGCGTGAATGATGTATCTGCAGGCTGGCCTCAATACCATCTTACCACTAAGAAGAAAAGAAAACTTAATAATCTCCGAGCGTTATAGGTAACTTGCTAGTTGCTAGTTTGACAAGTTTTAATCATTTCTCAAAAGACTTCGCGGTTGCTTGTGAGGAATTACGAAATGCATTACTTCCCAACACATTTGGTGCAAATAGAATTATTGTCGTCGTTGTAGTTGTCCATGTTGCTGTTGTATGAATTTTTAAGAATTTATTTATTAAATAAATAATTAACAAGGAAAAAATATTCAATATTTTTTTCTTACATGTTATAACGTGTATCGTCAAATAGTTAGGAAAAAATATGGTAATTATAAATTGCAATTGTGTATATGTAAAATTAAGAATATTAATATAAGATAAATCATGTTTATGAAATTAGATGGAGATTAGTTTATAATGGTTTGAGAATTAACTGTAAAAATTGTGAATTTGTGGCTTACCTGAAATGGGCTATCTTGGATGATCATAAATTGATGAGTTGTTGAGATATGAGTGAACTATGCCTAGGTACTTATCCGTGGAGTAGTGACGTGACTTTCTAAATCTCGAAAATGTTCTATGCGATGATTAGTTATTAGAGTGGTGGCGGAGATATCTTAAGTCAAGAGATATTCTGTGTTGATGGCTAAGAATCATACTAATAATAGGGTAGCAAATTAAATTGAGGTATTGGGGAATTCTATGACAATATTTATACATCTTATTATATTTCCACTTAGTAGATGATTATACGTCTTATTACATTTCCACTTAGTAGATGATTATGATGAGTAAAGATGAGTCAACAGACTATTAAATATAAGCCTACTAGGTAAAACAGGCCTAGTTAATTTAGTAATAAAGAGGTAAACTATAAATTGTAATTAATAAATATAATATTAGTACTAATAGTTATCAATAATAAGATTAAGGACATTGTGTTTGGGCAGCTAAGTATTGCTTGTGTTTCTTAGTATTATATGTATATTTTATCATTTGACTATTTTCATCATATGTTGAATTCTTTGGTTTTAAGACTATGGATAGGTTATCCTTATTGAATAAGTGACTCATGTCTTGTTGTTATATTTTTTAAGGAGATACAAAAATTGTCAATAATCTTAGTACACGTGATTGACTATATGAAAAAGTGAGACTAGTAGATTAAATTGAGTATAGTTGTTTTATAGTATATACTTTTAAATATTACTATTTGGGATAGCTATAATTGTGTAGATAATTTTTTAACTGATGAATATTATTTTTTAAATTAATAATTTTTTATAATTAATTATAACTATGGAGAAATTTAATTAAATTGTAGTTTAAGAATTTTGGAAGGTCACAAGATATGTCTTATTTTCTTTGCCAAATCCCTAGAATTAATATGTATAATTGGGCTTAATAGGCACACAAATCCAAAAATTCTCTACTTGTCTAATTGTCATATAATCTTTTTAGTTATCACTACAAGAAAACAACACAATTTGCGACATTTAAAAAAATGTCACAAAATCTTAAAAACGTCACAGAATACAATTTGCAACGTTTTAAAAAATGTCACAAAAAAGATCATGGAATGTGGTGTAAGCAAAAGATTTCTGCGACATTTTCCGTAAAATGTCACAAAAATACTGACATTCCGCGATATTTTAAAAAATGTTAGTGAAAGATTAGTCTTTCTGCGACATTTTTTGGAAACGTCACAGAATGTCACATTCCACGATGTTTTACGCAAATGTCGTGAAAAGTTAGATTCTGCGACGTTTTTAAAACGTTGCGGAATGTTTTACAAAAACGTCGCAAAATAGAATTATTTTCTTTTAATTATTATTATTTTCATTTTTGAAAATAATTTTAATTTAATGAAATTTCAATTTTAATAATTATTTTTAAATAATTTTTAAAAAATCTTATTTGTTTAATAACTATTCAATATTATTAATGAATTTTATTTATTTAATTTTTCAATTTTTTTAGTATATCATTAATTTTAATAATTATTCATATATCACAAGAATTTCATACGTATAGACAATTTATTATTTAATTGCAATTCGCAAACATGTGATAATATACATTAATTAATATAAAAAGTACGTCATAAGTGTATAATATATCAATATGAGTATATATATTTAACCTAAACGAATATTATGTGTAGAACATAGAAGTTCCAAGAGCTTTTTTTGTTGTTCGACTCCTCTAGTTCGTCTCGAAGTCTCTTTCTGATCGAAGTCTTCCCTTATATTCGAGGCCTAACTCCCATGCCATCAACGTAATCTGATCTAGTGCCCAAGACTTTGTCGCACACTTCATCATCTGTCATCAGATGACCTTGTTCTATTGAATCTGCCAATTCCTTACACATTAATTCATGAAAAATTAAGAATTAGTTAGATACACAATCTCATTTAAGTGTGCGACAAAGATATAATTAAAAAGATAATAACTCACAATCTCATGTCGTATCAATCAAAGTAAAATTTTTGTATTTCTTTCAATGCGAACAAAAAAAATTTCAACACCTAAAACTCTATGAAAAATTCAAAAATGATATAAGAAACAATACACAACAATCATTAAGAATGCAAGTTCTATTAACCTGTGCGAAAACACTAAGATAGTATCTTGAAATTTTAACTGAAAAAACAACTAAAATGTTTGAGATATCGCGTTATCCATCCTCATAAGACATTAAGCAAAAATACCTTTTTAATGAGGGGAATAGTCCCCTTGACAATACTGCCATTATTAAAGAGACGGAATTGGATCAACAAAGGCTTAAAGAAGAAAAGAGAATAACCTTGTAGTTAGTTTATCCTTCAAAGTAGAACATTATTTTTCAACAGCAACAAAGAAGTCAAAACAGCTTCATGTACTTACAGGATCCCTTACTTCTAATACTTTGTCCTTGAGTGGTACCTTTGTGATTGCTCTAAATATAAGAAAGAAAACCAATCTTGAATGAGCCACTGATAGAGAAAAATCAAACTGGAGAATAAAATACTTCAGCCATATGCATTCCTCTCAGAAGCACAAATGGCTCTAAAAAGTAGAGACTGATATGGTAGCTTAAAGTTTTAAGTCCGAGACAACATGATAAAGTACATTAGCATCAGAATATCCATATAACATTTTCCCCAAGTCATTTATTACATTGTAAGACTTAGCACCACATGCTATTGCAGTACTTAAGTAATCTCTTGACAGTGTAATATAAATAGTATGAGCTATATAGATAAATGCAGGGAGATTAAAGGAAGATTTCCCCCCAATCTATAAACACGTCAAAATAGCACACTGTGAATTATGTGGACAAGTCTTAAATAGTTCATTCATATTACACAAGTTCATGAGATAGAAGTAGGGCTTCCTAGAAGAGATATTGGTCAAAGTTGGATCACAACTATACTTACACAAGCTTTATTCCTGGCTAGACAAGTTGCCACAGGTAAGCTCATAATTAACTTTTGCATTAAGCATGATTCTGCTCAGATAATTGAGCTTGCATTTTACATTTACTTTAGCATGCTTATGTTTGCAGATGTTAAAACATACATATTATTTCATTTCTTCTCACTGATTTAGCAGATCCATATACAACAAATTAGCCTCAACTCTGAAAACTATAAATTCCAGCAAAAAACATTACAAGAAGACGTGAGGCATGACATAGACTACCTTTTCTCTTGACCTTGAGTATCTAGTTTCCTTCAACACAGCCTGATCTTCATCTATCTCTAAATTATTAGTTCCTGAAATGATAAATATTAATAAGTCAGAGAAAGCTTACAGCAGTCAAATACAAAAGGAGAAACGAGAATATCATTCTACCTACCATTACTTTTCGAATGATTTGCTATAGTTACAGAATTTTCAGATTATTTTAAGTCAGGATCTACATCCCCATAAGTTCCTAACTACTTAGAATCATTTTTCTCATTAGAAGAGTTGTAACTCATGGTGGAACCAAAACC
>JANZXP010000006.1:25888072-25900368 GCA_027576715.1 Erythroxylum flavicans
ACTACAAAAAATCAATTGCTCAATGTAATAAGCTGGAAGCAGTGAGAAAGCTAAATATCCCAACTTAAATATTACATTTGAAAGAAGCAATCACACTCACCAAAAAAGCGGTAAAAACAAAGACCAAGAATGATCCCTGCTTTGATAAGCTTCTCTTATGGGGAAAAATCAGGAGAAGACCTTGTTACTTCTCGTATGGGGAAAGCATTAGGAGAAAACCCTAAGATGCTTCAAATCGTAAATCTAAATTCAAAACAATCAAAAGAAAGCTTTACTATAACCGTTCTACACGAATGCAAACTAGAAAAGCACAAAGCAATAACTGACCTTTGATCAAACAGATAGATGGGCAATGGAATCAGTGAGAATCGGAGTGGTGGTGATGAGAAGAAGAGGAAGGAGCGTAGAAATTGTTATAGACTTGTTCGCGACGAGATAGATACCGAAGGTGATGAGAGCGATGCCGAGACCTGGAGTGGTGTGGCGAAACTGATTCGTCAGCATCAGATGCTTCCTCCACTCATCCCTCCTCCTAAAGAACTGTCCGGTGGTCCCAATGACTTCCCCATTTCCTGTCTTTCTCACTATCTTTCTCTCTCTCTCGCCTCACTTAGAAATTTAGAAAATGTCAAGTTGGGATTGGGATTGGGACAGCCCTATGTTTTTAAGTAAGCCAACAACGACGTTTTATTCACAAAACGTCGCAGTTTCTATTTCGTGACGTTTTATTAGTAAAACATTGCAAAAAGTGTTACAAATCTGCGACATTTTATGATTCGAACTTTTCATGACGTTTTTAAAACGTCACGAAAAGTTTTCACATTCAGCGACGTTTTATCAACAAAAAATCGCGGATTGTGTTATTTTCTTGTAATGCATATTCTCGTTAATAATTATAAGAGTTTAGTATAATTAACCCAAAATTTGATGATAAAATTAATTAATCAATCAATTTCAATAATGATTTTTAGTATTTCATATGCAACGAATTTATTTAAAATAATATATTTTAAATCTCATATTTTAACATGATCATATGAATTAGGAATTAGTGCAAATTTAATCACCATAATTTAAGTCTAGACATAATACTATACCCAAAAAAATTAATTGGCAAAACTCCCTAACTCTCTCGTTTGAATTCATTTTCAAATATATGATATTACTGACATAGAAAGTCTAGTTCATAAGTATGCCACATGCAGTTAGTTCCTAACTAGAAGAAATGCTTTAAAAAAATAAAATTGCAGTAATAACCTTCCATTCTAGATTTTTGTTGCTTCGACCACTTTTATATACCTTATTCTCTACACGATTGTTCGTTTCATCCCTAATACATGATCACCTCTTTTAATACAAAGAGTAATGCTTCCTTCATTTTCATTATATGTATCGCATTTGCGTCTTTTTGCTTCTCTTTCATTATATTCTTAATCACTAAATTGAATATTAACATTTTGAGCACAAAATCAAACATATTATCCAAAAATTGTAAACTTTTCTTCAACCATGCATCAAATTATCTCAAAAGAGTTTTTTTATGTATGTTTGTTCATTATCTACAAGTTCACATAATACTATTCGAATATATTTATTTTATAAATTACAAACAACTCATCACTTCAAGATTAAAAAAAATATATTTTTCATAAATTGTAACTTATTCTACTATGTTTTTAAATAATTTTTTGACACAATATACTATTTTCAAAATATTTTTGATGGTCGAAATTGGGGATAAACAAGTCTAAATCAATATTAGCCTATGCCCTGTTCCTTTTTTTTGGGTAAAATAGCTTTAGACGAAACAGTCTATCCCCTGTTTGGCCCACTTTCTCAAAAGTATAATAGGTTTAGTGGAAACTCATCTATGCATGCCTCATCCTATTTAAGTTGTCGATACATAAAAGATTAGTCAATCAATAATTGAAAAATGTCGCTCGATAATTTTTGGGGAGAAAATTCTAATTTACACCAAAAAGTGTACAAGAACAAAAAAAATATATTACAAAGCAAATAATGTAGTAACAAACCCTACTCTATGGGTATTTGGCCCACGAAATATCTAAATAAGCCTAGACTAAATGTACACCAAAATATAATACAAATAAATACAAATCTCAATATCCCCCCTCAAGTTGGTGCATGGACATCATAAATGCCCAACTTGCTCTGAAGAAGCTGAAGTTACGAGCGACTGAGAGACTTAGTGAATAAGTCTACAGGTTGGACCTCAGTCTAAATATGGCTGATATAGATCGTGCCTGCCTGAATGTGCTCTCAGAAGAAGTGACAGTCAATCTCAATGTGTTTCGTGCGCTCATGAAACACCGAAGCTGTAATATGAATGGCCAATAAATTGTCACAAAATAAAACCACCAAGCTCGAATAATCAACTCCTAAAGATGTCAATAAAGCTTTGAGCCATATGAGCTCACCTGTAGCAGCATTCATAGCCTGATAGTCAGCCTCAGTCGAAGAATATGAAACGGTGAGCTGCTTCTTAGTCTCTAAGAGATCGGGGATTGACTAAGTATGACGAAATAGCCCATGATAGATCGTCGTATAATAGGGCAACTTGCCTAATCGGAATCTTAGAAAGCTTAAAGTCGCATATCAGAATCAGCGCAAAGTAGTATCCCCTGACCAGGATTACCCTTAAGGTATCAAACAACGCATAATGCTGTATCTAAGTGCTCCTCGCATGGTGTCTGGGCAAATTGAGACAAAACATGCACCACATATGAAATCTCTGGTCTAGTAATCGTGAGATAAATCAATCGACCAACAAGTTAATGATACCCACTATCATCCTCAAAAAGTGCCAGCCAATGGTTTTGCTCTAAGGGTGTCTCACTCGGCTTATACTCAAATAGGCCCGTCTCTGACAAAATATCTAACGCATACTTGCGTTAGCACAAAAAGAATCCTTTCTTTGATCTGGCAACCTCAATACCCAAAAAATACTTCAAATTGCTGAGGTCTTTGATGTTAAAATATCGATTAAGATATGTCTTAAAAGTAGAACAAGCTTCAGAATCACTACCCATCAAATGATGTCATCCAGTTAAGCGAGCAGTCCAAAAAAAATAGCGCCCTGATGATATATAAATGAGGAATAATCCAATTTAGACTAAACAAATCCATACCTATGTAGGGCATCATAAAGATTAATGAACCAATTTATTTAGGCTTGTTTGAGACCATATAGAGACTTTTGAAGCCTACAAACTTGTCCATCTCGATCGCGGTCAAACCCTTGAGGTATATTTATGTAAACCTCCTCATCAAGATCACCTTGAAGGAAAACATTGTTCACATCCATTTAATGAAGCTCCC
Source organism: Erythroxylum flavicans (assembly GCA_027576715.1). Taxonomy (NCBI): domain Eukaryota; kingdom Viridiplantae; phylum Streptophyta; class Magnoliopsida; order Malpighiales; family Erythroxylaceae; genus Erythroxylum; species Erythroxylum flavicans. The sequence goes on from JANZXP010000006.1 coordinate 25,891,412, forward strand.
AATCCTCATGCAATGGCAACAAAGCGAAATACTTAAACTGAGACCAATTTAGCAATCGTTGCGAACATCCCATGAAAGCCTAAGCCTTCAATATACGTGAACCCTTTGCCACTAACCTTGCCTTGTATCGCTCAACCGTACCATATGACTTATGTTTGACCTTGTATACCTATTTGTAATCGATAGGCCTCTTCCCACGTGGTAAAGCCTTAATCTTCCATGTGAGGTTGGCCTCGAGTGCCTCAATCTCACGTGCCATAGCCTGACCCCATCGAACATCCTTTATAGTCTTAACGTAGTTGCAGGGTTCTGGCTGAATCAATAGCTCCCAAGAATGTCTGGTGACTATGAGAAAATTTGTCAAACCTTACAAAATCACTTAATGGATAAGGAATACTTAAAATGTGGTCATGAAGAGGTATTATGGGGGGGAGTTCAAAATCATATCATAAAAATCATGATGATGGTGTCATCTCTAAATAGTATGTGGCCCAGACTTACATCCAGCTAGGCTCTTGGCAGCTCCAACACCTTTCCCAAAAAGCAGCCCAACCTAAATCCTAGGTACGTTAAGGCTGTATATTCAGGGGCCAAAGTTGCTGAAAAATAACATATTCATTATACCTAGATTGGAAAACGAGTTTGACAATGTGGTTGTGAAGAACTTTCTTCAAGTCGGTCCTTAATATTCATAGAATTCGTGTTTTTCACCCTCAGAGAAATGTCCCTCTCGTAGAAGGACTCAAACCCCCTTTTCTTCCATGCTCCTCCTCATCTCCCTCAATCCCGACTTCCTCACTTTCCTAAAAATCAAAAATGCCCTCAACATTAGGTGACACGTTAGTAGTGGGAATACCAATATCAACAAAAGGGAATACATTCTCATGAAGCATTTTCTTTTCAATAAAAGAAAGTGTGTTTATCGAGATCGCAAAGTTTCCATGTTTTTTTTGTGTGAAGGTATCTAACAAACACACAATTGCGACTTCTAGATGCAAACTTATCATGCTCCTTATGATGTGCATAACATAAATAACTAAAAACACATATATGATCATACAAAGTAGGAGTACTAAAAAGAATTTCAAAGGGAGACTTGCCTTTTAAGAGCACCGTGGGTGTCCGATTTATAAGATAGATTGTTGTGAAAACACACTCTCCCTAAAACTTTACGTGCAAGTGCACTTAAAAATGCAAGGCCTGGGCAACCTCCAAAATATTTCTATGCTTGCGTTATACCCACCCATTTTGTTGTGGGGTGTTAATGCAACTCGTTTCGTGTATAATACCCCTCTTAGCATAGAACTCCTTCATCAACCCCGAAGTGAACTCAAGCCTATTGTCAATACGTATTCTTTTAACTTTCTTATTAAATTGTGTTTCAATAAGCACACAGAAATCCATAACATATTTAGCACCTTCAACTTTTGTTTTGGTAGAAAACAATGCATTAATTATAATGACATACTGTATCAAACAAACATCGGTCGAAATCAAGCAAAACTACTAGCCCAGTAGGAGGGCATATATAGAAAATAAAAGAAGGACTATGGAGACCACACTTAGCAAGAAAATCAGCACATGTAGTAGCAATATTGGAAGTATGTCGAAACTGCAACTCTTGAAACCCCTGTCGAAGCGACCAACACTCACAAAGCACCGGCCATGCTAATGTTGACTCCGCACTAGTAATTAAGCTAATAGCTTCAAATGAATCAGAGTCCACTTGCAACTGTTGGTAACCTTGTTGAACAACAATTCGTAGTCCCCTAGCAATTGCATGCAACTTTGTCTTTAGCACTGAGCAGTCCCCTAAACTCGCAGAAAATCCCCTAATCCAGGAACCACTATCATTCCTGAATAATCCACCAGCACCTGCGATATCAAACTCCTGACTTTGTGTGCCATCATACAACTCGGTAAAGGAGGAATCCATCTGCTCTCTTATCTCCCCATAATTGGGTTTACCTGCTTCCAGACTAAAGCAGCATAAGCAAACATCCTCACATACCTGGCAATAACCAGATAAATATCAGCCGGAATATTCAGCCCTTGGGTAAAAATATAATTGTTACGCCATCTCCACAATAACCATACAACCACCCCAAAAAAGAGAGACCAGTTTGCCCCCTACCTGAAGAAGGTGTCCAATACTGGCATTCTAAATTAGAGATCAGCCAATCCCGCAGACCCAAGGAATAGAATCCCATACTCTCACTTGCAGGAATAAAACGATCCCATAAGTTTCTCGCCCAGGTACAATCCTGCAGAACATGCAAGGATACCTCCTCCTCACCACATCGAGCACACCTATCGTCAGTCACATGCTACTTGCGGAAACACATACTCATAGTAGAGAGCCTATCATAGGCAGCTAACTAGAGGAATCTACGAATACGCTTAGGACCCTGCCAAGCCTAAACCATTCTCCAAATTCGATCGTACTCGCCATCCTCCTCCTCCAGTAAGGAATAAGCAGAACTCACTGAGAAATCACCAGAAGGGCTATATTTCCATATCAATCTATTCTTTGAATGCTCATCCACATAAATAGAAGTAACCCGATCAACCACAGCTTGCGGGAGATACTGCAATAGTCGAGTAATCATCTAAGAACCATCATCATTTATATAATCCCTGACCTTCAAATGCTTATCAGCTTCAGGAATCTCCATTGCCCACACCTGAAGAGGACCAACATCCTCAAGCCAATTATCCAAACAAAAGGACATCCGAAGGCCATTCCCAAGAATCTAATTGCACCCGCGCTGAACGTTGGCCACAATTTTGAAAGAGCCGTCCAAGTAACCGAACAAGAAGGTCAACTCTTTAGGGCTTCATACAAAACCCCAGACCAACCATATCTACCTGTCAAAGTCTTGACCCAAAGCGCCTCAGGTTCATTCATAAACCTCCAACACAATTTTAAAATCAAGGCTTTATTCTGCACAGAAGCCGATTGAAACCCAAGACCACTGTACTCCTTCCTCTGGCATAGGGTATCCCATCCAACCAAGTGATTCCCTCTCCTCTCATCAGTCGCTCCCGAAATAAACTGCCTGATTAATCTATCAATAGCAGTGCTCACCGAAGCCGGTAAAATACTTGACTGCATGACATAAGCTGGAATAGTTGTCAACACAGACTTGGCCAGGGTAGTGCGACCCGCCAAAGACATCTTCTTTTCTTTCCAACCTGATAACTTATCACGCATCTTGTCAAGAATAGGCATATAGAAATCCTTCTTACCCCTTCCTTGAACAATACGAACACCCAGGTATCTTCCAACCAAAGTCGATCTCCGAAATCCCAGTCTATCGCGGATATCCCTTTGCAAGTCAAGTGAAGTATTTTTAGAGAATAAAATAGTAGATTTGGAAGCACTAACCTTTTGCCCTGAGTTGATGCAAAAATAGTTTAAGCACTCCTGAATCACCTCTGCCTATTGCACAGAAACCTTAACAAAGAAAAATATATCATCTGCAAAGAACAGATGAGACAAGGATTCACCACTCCTACCCATCTTCTAGCGACCGAGCTGGACCGCATCCCTGATGATGTGTGTGAGACGTTCCATACATAGAACATATAGATAAGGTGATAAAGAATCTCCTTGACGAACACCACGAGTAGGCTGGAAAGAATTAGATGCAGATCCATTAAATAAGACTCGCATAGTAGTCAAACCCACACATCGGCGTATACATTGAACCAGTTCATCTTCAAATCCTACCAATGTGAGTGATTCGCTAATAAACTCCCAAGACAGTCTATCATAAGCCGTCTCCAAGTCGAGTTTTATTTCCATCTAGCCCTTACGCCCTGTGTGCCTTTACATTGCGTGCACAATCTCCTGAACAATTACAATATTATCTGTAATCTGCCTTCCAGGTATAAAATTGGACTGACAATCTGTAATCAACTTCATCATCATAGGCTGCATATGAGTAACAATCAACTTAGTAATGATCTTTTATAGTACATTACAAAGACTGATTGGCCTGAACTACTGGAATCTTACAGGAGACTGGACCTTTGGGATTAAGACAATGAAGGTGTCATTTAATCCCGGTGGCACCGCACGTCCTGCAAAAAAATCCTGCACCACCCGAAGAACGGACGACCCTACCCTTTCCCACTGGCTTTGATAGAACACCAGTTGCAGCCCATCGAGCCCTGGCCCCTTAAATTTGCCCATCGTTTTGATAATCGAATGCACCATGTCGCTAGAGACTGAGTGTAGTTGTACCATCAATCCCCCGCAATCCACCCGCGAGAAATTATTTATAACAAGACCGCCTTAAATCCCTTGGTCCACAATGTACAACTCCCGAAAAAACTGAACAACCATGCCCTTTAATACAGTTTCATCATCTTGCCAAACTCCTGAAGCATCCTTTAAACCAAAGATACTATTACATCGTCGCCGAGCCAACGCAGCCATATGGAAGTAATGAGTATTACTAGCCCCATAGTTTGTCCAATTCAATCCAGACTTCTAACGCCATAATAGTTCCTCCTGAGCTAGTACTAGTTCATACTCCTTTTGTGTCTCAATATGCATAGCATCAAGAGAGTCCGACAAGCTCAAATCCATTCGTCGCTCAAGAGCCGCCAATTGTTCCTGCAAACTCCATTTCCTCTTTATAATATCCCTAAAAACTCTTCTATTCCATCGCTTTACTATCGGAAGAAATGCATTATATACATCCTCCTAGCATACCCCTTCACACTACTGCTTTTGAATCAGAGGAACAAAATCCGGATGAGTTAACCATGCAGCCTAGAATCGGAATGGATGTGAGGCACTCAAGATCGAAATAAAAACCGTAACAAAATCGGATGGTGGTCCGATTTAAATCGCAACAAGTGATGCACCACCGAGTTCGAGAACAGCTGCATCCAAGCATCATTTACTACCGCTCTATCCAGTCAAACACGCAAATTACCCCTGAACCAAGTATATTTAGATCTGAAAAATCGTAAATCAACCAATTCACCATCCCGGAGGAAACGAGGAAGCTCATCACTATGTTGGTCACGTTGTTGGGAACCACCAATACGTTCATCTATCGATACAAAGCAATTAAAATCACCAATAAGCACCCAAGGTCCAGTATTTTGCTGACGCAAAAGAAGTAGCTCCTGTCATAACGAGACCCTATTCGAAGATAAAGGACTAGCACACATCGCAATGAAGAACATATTAACACCAGGCTGCTCCCATAACATGTGAACATACTGACGAGATTGCTTTAAAACTGTAATCTTAGAGTGGTGTTTCCGGAGAACCTATATACCTCCAGAGAACCCCTGTGCCTCCTCCTGGAAAGAAGAATGCCAGCCCAACTATTTGATGATCTTCATTACGCGATCACCACTTATATGCAGCTCCACAATAATAAAAACATCAGGCTTATGGACCCGCGCCAACTCTTTAACAGCAATACGAAATTTTGGACTTGTAGCCCCATAATAATTCCATGCAATAACAAACATATCTATAAAGATAGAAATAGTCACCGAGTACCTGCAGGACCACCTGCATCCGTATCCTTCCCACCCCTCGTAGGCTTCTTCCTAGAATTCGGATGCTTTTCCTGGATCACCCTTCTCTTTCCAGATCATGTGGCTCGACCTTGGAAGGGTATCAACATATCAGGGCCTTCCGATGAAACAACAGTACCCTGATCACCATCGTGTGTATTCGAACCATCCACATGCACAGGTTCCACATTCTTTGAGAACGTATCACTGTGAGAATCATCTGTACCTTCCATCATCACTTTAGGTATATCTGCTAAGGTTACTGGTGTTGCATGGACCGCTTTTGATGGTGCCTGCCCTGCATCAGGTGGTGGTTCCTCCGATACCAACTGATCCGCTTGGGCATGAACAACAAGTACCCTAACAATTCTCGCATCGGTAGTCGCAGCAGCCGCAGTCATCTCCGACATGCCCTATATCACTGAATCCCTGACAAGACCATGGGATCCAAAAGAGATCGCATTCAAACCTATCATCGACGTCTGACCAGTATACTGTATCAGATCCGCAGTTCCAGTCGCATCAGAATTCAATTTGAGCACTGCACAAATTGCACTCGATGGACAAGAAGCCTCTTTAACATCTAGGGCCAAAGCCATCTTCTCATTAGGGTCAGTCTTATCTATCCGTGGCTAAAATAGCAAAACGAGATCCCTTAGCACGCTGTTTGCCTTCATCAGTTCTTCCTCTAGTGGTGGCATTCACTCTTGTCCCGTCTCATTCCCGTGATCAACCATGACCGCGTGAGGCATCCCTTAATTTTTGCCGAATCCGACGTCTCGTCACCTACATCCAAGGCCAACATATATCCTCAACCACAATTTGCATGGTACTTTTCACCTCAGTAATCATAGTCGTCTGAGGTGCATGAGGACACGCTATCTTGTTGTGTCCAATACGACCACAACCAAAACAAATTTGCGAAAGTTTCTCATAAACAACCTTCTGCCATGACTCATTTAGAAAGAACCCTAGAACCAAACGACTTGTCATATCCAATTCCACAGCTATGCGTGCAAAACGTCCTCTCTCTACATCGCTAGTAGTGCGATCCACTCAGATTGGTTTGCCCACAGCTCTGGCAAATGATAGAAGGATATCATCCTGATAAAATTACACTAGCAAGTTCGAAAACCTCACTCATACCGTAACTGTAGGTGCATACATCGCCAAGGGGTCGAATCTCACCAAGGCTGTACTACCAGGTAGTGCCTTAGTATAACATACGGACCACCAAGTAAGACTTTATTCACATCATCCTCATTATCAAGCTTCATCAAGAAGTAATCATTGTCCAAATCAACAACCTTCGGTGATACGGAAAATTGCCACAGATTTTTGAGACAGTTACACATCAATCCATAGGAAACTTTCCTACCAAGAAGCTTCACTACCACGAAATAATGCCATGGTTTGTTCAATCGATCTAGCAATCCCGAAGTCACCGAAAAGTAAACTCCAAATGAGTCCCTCACCATCGTGATATCATCTTGTTCAACCATGACCTTCTCGATCACTGGAACACCGAGTGAAGCCTTATACGATCGAGTTGCACCAGAAGCTGCGCCCTCGTCACCATTCGCTACATGTTGAACGCCGCCGACACGTTCCAAAAAGTCCGCAGAAAGAGTTGTCGTAGCATATGTTGTTGCAATCGTTTCAATCAGATCCCCAATCCAGAACTTGATCTTGCCGCAGGTGGCCGCTGTCGCCCCGAGTTGAGAGAATCCTGACTCTTTCATAGGGTTTATTTATCAAATCAATTCCCTTCACTTTTTTCACGCAATAAATATACCCAAATAGATCTACTCCTATCATCCACAAGAATTAGTAAATAATGTGCACCATAATTAGAAGCAATTCGATATGTACCCTACAACTCACAGTGTATTAAGTCAAAACATTCAGTAATGGTGTTGGAACTTAAAGGAAACGTAGAATGAGTCTGATTTGCTCAAAAAAATGAGTCACATATGAAATTATTCGGAAAGCTCAATCTACTAACTTCTGGAATGAAAGATAGATGTCGACTCAATAGGTGCCCAAGGCGACGATGCCTCATTATTGAGGTATCCACTTACGCCTTCTTCAACGCAGCATGCTCCCTTGGTGATTGGAAAAAGTAGAGCCCCCATAAGCTTACTGATTCTAATCGGTGTCTTCAAAATATGGTCCTGTATCACAAAGAGTTTATTAGGAAAAGTAATTTGACATTTTCACTCTGTAATTGTTTGACATATCTAGATCAAGTTACAAGTTAAGGAAGGAACATATAACATATTAGATAACACAACTTTCTTATTCAATGTGAATTGACCATTCTTGGTCACAATCGTTCTTGCCCTATTAGGTAATAAAATTGACACCGACATTGTTTCGCCAACCTCCTCCAAGAGCTCAAATGTTCCTGTCATAAGGTTCGATACACCACTGTCGAGAATCCACAAAAATTCACTATACATCTTACCGAAAATTTGTCATTGTTTTCGTGTTCCAAGAGAGTAAGTAACTTTTAAATTTGATCACCAGAAAGATATGGAACTCCTGAACTACCTTTAGATTGTTCCCTCGCTATATAAAAGGCTGAAGCTCTTCCTCGAGTCTTATTTCCGGCACTGGGCTCACTAGTTTAGCTCTGGGCTTGTAGACCAGCCTGCTCTTTGCTGTTGGTTTCCAGACATTGACTGACAGGACTATTGTGCTAGGCCTCGGTTCTACTGAGTTGGGTTAGGCCAGACTGGGTGGTTGAGCTCACGTCCACAAGGTCCGGTCCACTAATCAGGATACCCCACTACTTCGAAACAATTTCAAGCTATGTGCCTTAGTCAATTACAAACGTAGCAATTTTTTACTTTGATTACCCTTTGCTCCTTGTCCTCCGAAGTTATTCAAACGAGAATTTAATTTTGTTACGATTTGAGCCACCAAAGCCTCCACATTGACTCCATCATCTTACTCGCATACCACTTGGGATTGACGTTCTTGTTTGCCAAAGTGTAAGCTTTATTCACGGATAGGAGGGGATCCAGGTTTAGAATTTGAGAATGAAAAATTACAAAAGACGAGTTTTCCAATCTTAACAAAAATTAATGTAGTTTCTCCTCCTCTCTTTTTTGAGCGAGTTCCTTAGAGGCATTATATGTTCTTCCTCTACACGTGCAACTCGAGACCTTCACAAAACTTACTTAGCCTTGATAATTGTGTAACATTTAGCTACACTCATCCCTCACTGCCAGAGAGACAAAATTTATCCTTTTAATTGGCAAATTCTTGGTACGTTTCTAACCGAAAAATGTTCCTTCAAATCATCCCAAAGAATCATCGCAGTGGGTGTGTAACACCCCATTACCCTAGGGTACGCACCGGGACGCCCGTAGGTCATTCCGATACATATCCTAAAATAAGGGAGC
>JANZXP010000006.1:25900468-25913454 GCA_027576715.1 Erythroxylum flavicans
AAGTATCAGTTAGAGGATTATTCTATCCAAGAAGATCAGATTCCAATCTTCTGTGACAACACAAGTGCTATCAATCTATTAAAGAATCCAATACAACATTCAAGGGCAAAGCATATTAAAGTTAGACACCATTTAATAAGAGACAATGTACAGAGAGGGATTATCAATCTACAATTTAATGAGACGAATCAACAATGGGTAGATATCTTCACCAAACCCTTAAGTGAAGACAAATTCAAAGAAATATGACGAAATCTGAATATGGTGATGTTAAATGACCATTCGTTTGAAACTCTATAATCCAGACAATTCGTCCTGAAGAAGCTGAAAAGTCACAAGTTTTCAAACTAAATAGTAACGGTAACTTTTACTCTGTAGTTTCAATTTCATAATTACCAATGGATTAGTTAAAAACGTTACAAACAGTAACTTTTTAAGAGTGCATATAAAAAACAATCATCTCAAAATTTGCAACACTTTACAATCTAAAATTTTCGAGAAAAACTTCAAAAACGACTTTTTCAGAGTGTTATCAACAAAGACGATCCAACGCTTTGTTCTAAACATCAAACTCTTCTTCTTTCATTTCATAGCTTTCTCTTAATATTTTCTATATACTAACCTTGCTTCTTAAAGCAAAATACATTTCTTTGTTTAGCGTATATCTTTTACAAATTAGAAAATGCTGAAATCTCTTATCTATGGAAGATCATTGATTTCACTTATTTGAAGAATGCTCGGATGAATATCGAACCTGAGATCAAAGCAATTGGATGCAAGAACTTCTTCAACATCCGAGAGCCGGTGTATCTGAATGAAATATATGAGTTCTGAAAGAATGCGAAGGTAGTAGACAACACCTTGGTATCGATGGTAGATGGGTTGTCGATAATAATCACACAAGATTCTATGGTGGAGGCTATTGGGTGTCCAAATGAAGGAGCAGAATTGTTCAACAATACAGATTGGGTTGCTCAAAGTCATATAGATGAAGCCAACATCAATCGACAATTATATGGATTCAGTAATCTAAGAGTCAAGAAGTCTTCAACCCTCATTCCGATGGCTAGGGTTCTTCACTCACTTCTTCTCCATTGTATCCTACTAAGAGCAGGATCAAAGGATGTGGTGACAATGAATGATTAGCACTGTATGTTTCATCTACTCACTTACTAACCTGTTAATCTTCTATTTTTGATTCTAAAGTACATGATAAAGGCTAAGAAGGATTATCATCTGAAGAGTGGTTCTTTACCATATGGTATGCTGTTAACAAGATTTTTCAAAGCATCTGGAATCCTTCTTGATAGAGGCAACAGAGTAAAGCTGGATATTTAGAGTGTTATCAATGCCTCTAATATTCATAAAATGGGGATCAAGAATGAAGCTGAAACAGATGAAGATTTCACACCGAAAGCAGAGTCTAAGGGGGAGCTTTCAGTAAGAAGAAGCGGGAAAGGAAATGTTCCGTCTAAAAAACAAGCAACACCTCGATCATCTGAAAGAATATCGGCAAAGGTAAAGGTTGAACAATCGTCTGATAAGCCGATACAAACTGAGACAATTCCAGAGAAGAAGGAAAGCAAGGTTCAACAACCAACTTACCAAGTGTCTTCAAAGAGGAAAGTTGAGATGCTCCAATCAGAAAGGCCCAAGAAGTCAAGAAGTTCACCAATATTAATGACCTTACGACAACAAGAACAGAAGAAGCAAAGAGTTCTGATTCTTGGTGTAGACTCTGAGAGTGAAACGGAGCAAAAGAAAGAGCAACAGCCAGCCAAACCAATTGTCTCTATCCCTCAGACTCAACCAGAACAACCATCTGGAGAGACAGAGATAAAAAGGAAGCTAGTTATTGAGAAGAAGAAGTCTTAACAACAACTCCCTTTCAAACTAGTAGAAGAACAAAAGAAGACGAAGCCTATTCAGAAGAAGAAGGTTTCATCATCTGATGTTACACAGACTGTTGAAAAGAAGATGTAGACATCGTCTGATTAACAGCTAGTAACTTACAACCCTCCTCAACTGATAAAAAAGAAAGACTTGAAGATGAAGGTCATAGAAGAATCAACACTTGATTGTAAGAGAGGTTCAATTATTATAAGAGAACCTTCTAAATAGAAAGTTAAGGTTCAAGTTGAACCTATAACAGTAAATGATCAGACGATACATCTTCTAAGTCATAAAGAACAAAGATTATATAGTATTCTGCAAGATGAAAAGGCAGAACCATATCCATTGAAGATTACGAAAAATCCTTATACAATCTATCAAGTGACAAGTAAAACGACAATTAAGATTATACCAGATGTACAACCTAGAATTCTAGCACCGGTAGCCAGTAAAGAAAAAGGATAGAAGAAGTTTCCTGAAAGACTAGAAGTTGATCTCACAGAAGAAGAGATTCAAGCGGCAGTAAAGAATATAGACGATGTATGTCACACAGCTCAACCTGTAAGCGTCTATGTATCACATCATATATCAAGGGAATCAGCAAGTAATTTTAGAGCATCTACTACAGACAAAAGCTTCAAGGTAGTTGGCTTAATATCAGAGGGAACATATGAAAGTATCACAATTGAAGGTATCATTTTTAACTTAGAAACCTTGGTGCATTTGCTCATTCATTTCAAACCCTTAGGTTTCATTCCTTCAGTTAAAACTATCTTACACCTTGTAGGGTAACTGATTTACAAATTATCCTTGATGAAAAACAACCTTTCAAAATAACCTATATTAAAATTATAGAATTAGACGATTCACCTATAAAATCATCTATTTTGAGTATATTTATCCACTTAGTGAAATGCTACAAGATCCTACCGTTAATTCAGAGCTCTTGGAGAATTTCATCGAATGGACTGAAGCTAGTCACATAAAGACGAAAGTTTGAGAAGCCTTAGCTAAAAACATTGAGAAAATCAATACTAAGGTTAATGTACTAGGTGATGCAGTGGGTGATCTTCATGAGGAATTAGCACTTCTACGTGTTTTTAATATAGAAGAAGACCTCAAGACGATCCGTACTGATCTTCAACAAATGTTTTCTGAAATTTTGAAGCGTCTAAAATAACTATCTTTTTTATTAATAACAAATAGGGGGAGATAAATAGAATAGTGGAAAGGAGAATTAGAAAATTTTGTACATATCTTTGTATATTGTATCTTGCATTATTCATCTGACTATTATTTTTATCTTCTAATATTATGATTATTTGTTATCATCAAAAAGGGGGAGATTGTTAAGTCAAGAAGACTTCACTGCTTCTATTGATTTTGATGAAAGTCAAATAATAATAATAATAATATAAGTGTATGAACTATTTTGATGAATTTGTTAAGTGCGCAGATAAATATAAGTGGCACAAATCATCATATCAAGACAATACTTAAGTAAAAGCTGAATAAGATGGATCAAACAAAGTGATCAAGTCTATGACATCAGACGAAGCATACGAATCTAAGCAAGTTGATGTAATTAAAGAATGTGCTAGAACGTCAGTTAGTTAGAGTTGGTTATAGGACTTAACTAATAACAGACTTTAGAAGACTCAACAAATAGATTTCTCAAGAAGACCGTTAGAGATTTAGGTTATAAATATTAGTCATAGTGGTAGACTTCAAGAAGAATTTTTGATTGTACAAAAATACTTTAGAGAAACTCTATGCTCAAGTGCTTATGTTGTGAAAAATATTCTGAGAGAAAAGAAAGAACAAAAGAAAGAGAGCAAATACATCAGTAACATGAGTGTAAAAGCTCAAACAATATCTTTTCGAAAGAAAGGAAGGCTAAAGCCTGAAGAGGCTAGGGAAGCAGATAAAGAATACTTTGTGAAAGAGACCTGAAGAGGCTCTGTAAGTGTAGAAATAATACTTGTAACATTGAAGGAGATAGTGAAATCTCAGACAAACTCGGAGGACTGGACGTAGCCTAAGGTTAAGGGTGAATCAATATAAATCGCGGTGTCATATTCTTTAACTATTACCTTTTTAATTTTCTTGTTGTTAGAAGAATAGATACTAATTTTTGCTATTGCATTACTCATCAAATTAAGTGCATTGTGTAAACTTGTAATCGTCTGAATTTGTCAAGAAAATCAAGAAGATTTTAAAGATTCATAACTTAGACGATTTAACACAATTCAACCCCCCTTCTTGTTTATTTTGCATATTATATGTGATTTCTATATTAATAAGTGATTTACTTCAGATTTATGTCTTGATTAGTTATATATTTTTCATATAATACATTAAAAATATTTTATCATATGCATGTATTTACGAAGAAAAAAAGAACTCAAGAAGTAGTTAATGAGATTTAGTTAATTAGGCATATGTACATTTGAAGTAGTCAAAACTGGCTTATTTACAATTGAATAATTATCATGATGGTTATATCAAATTAGGTTTATAATACACACATATGTTTCTATATACATACATACATATATATATATATATATGAAAATTTTAACTGGTAAAATTTTACTCAAATAACTTCTTACTAAACCTAGCCTAATTTAATTTGATAAGCTTTAGAATCTTTCAAAAGTTTGAAATCCATCAAAACATATTTTTAGATAAGATTGTATGTCGTAGATACAGTCTAGGTGATACTTGTCTTAAACCCTGTTTAGCAAATAGCGGATTGTATTAACTATTAGCTGATTCTATCAACGATTAACTAACAGTGGATTAATATAACTGATTTGACCTACGGATAACTTATCGTGGTTTTCCGATGTGTGTAAGTTCTAATTAATAACCTCGATAGTCCACAAGCGTACGGGCCATTTACGTAGTACCTAAGGTGTCAATCCCACGATGAGGGATAATCTAATCCTGGAATCTACGGCCAAACAATTCGCAGTAATTTAAAATGTAACAAAACTAAGGAAAGAATTTAATTCAATCACTCAACTCAATTCCAAGAATCAATTATGAAAATATTATCAAAGTAGCAGTTGCAACACATACTCAAGAATCAACCTAAAGGATTTATCAATTGAGAGAAAGGGGAATTTTTACCTATCTTTAACGCTAACCTAATTGATTATGAATTATCGAATTATTGGTCCTAGACAATCTTAAGGTTGATTACTCTCTCTCAAGTTATAATCATTAACCCTAAATTATAAACCCTAATCAAATTATGGAAAATTGCGATTTCTCAATTAACAATCTATCCAAAACCTTAATTAGATCTGAAGTTGTCCAATAAACTATCGGGAACCTATGCAAGATCTCTCTTCACACAATTACCGATTTAATTAATTTCTCGTTCTTATTAAATCACCTAACTCTCGTTAGCCTAATTTAATTATTTTTCATTCGATTCACCCTCTCAATCTATTATTGAATTATGCAATCACAGAAATCAATCACAATAATTCCAATAAATATAAAAAATCAGATTTTATTAAATCAAGGATTAAAAAAGTCCAAAGATAAGTATAGAATATCTTAATATTCACAATCCTATCATCAAACTGCTATTTCCAATTATATACAATAATAAAATGGAAAATAACAGGAAATACGACTCTAAACAGAAACGGGAGGCAACAACGTCAGAAACTTCTTATCCAGGAAGTACGTCGATTTCAGCTTCTTCTCCACTTCTCTCTTCGTTCTTCTTTTTCTCAATCTCTTAATAATTCTCGGTAGGGTTTCTCTCTAAAAGTGGCTGATGTAAAAGCTCCTTCTTTCTGTTCTTCTTATTCTATGTATGTTCATTTGTGTTTAGGGTTGAACTAGGATTTTTTCAGGGTCCGAAAAGTCCAAAAATACATTGAAACGTGAAGTTTGGGAGTAGCTGCGCATTTGTCCGATGATTGTGGCCTACATCTAAGCCTTCTATCATGATCGTACACAATCAAGCCATAATCATGGGTCGTTGTTTCGACCCAAATGTCTTTTGAAACTCTTCCGTTCTTCTATATTGACCCTAAAAGACTAGCAAATACATCAAAGTACCTCAAAAACGTAATATTTAAGCTCAAAAGGTTGTACTAACCTATAAAACACTTAAAACACAAAATAATTAACAAACTAACACAATTCTAACCTGAAAACATACTAAATGATCAAATTAACGGCTAAAAACATATCAAGTTATGCCCTAAAACACAATGCAATTTACACTTATCAACATCCGCACACTTAAATGTTTGTTTGTCCTTAAGCAAACAAAACAATAAATAACACAAAATACAAAGCACACAATGCAGTAATGAGATAATGGCTTCAACTTTACGAAACAAATTTAACTCTAAACACAATCATTTAAGTTTTTTAACTTATTAACAAGAAAAATCCGTCTCTAAGCACCTTGAACTAAATATACAAACTAATCAAAATTTTAATGTTGAGTCTGTTCACCCCTATCACTTACGCACACATGTTGATAATCATTCAATCAAAACAAAAGTGTAGTTATTCCTTAGTAGGTTTTCATGAAAAATCAAGCTACTAACAAGTTTGGTAGGTTTTCATTTGAAAATATTCTTTTTGTTGAATTTTTTAAGGACATGAACTAGTCTTTCTATGCGGAGGCAAATATTTGTGATGAATGTCCATCCGGTTACTCAACTAAGTCATGTTGTTATTAAACTGTTTGGTTAGAATGTCATTATAACCTTTTTATGCGAAGGCACACATTTGTGATGTGTGTCGATCCGGTTACTCAACTACATCACATTCTCAACTGACTACTAACTCTACTCATAACCCGAAGGCTATCAGAATAGTTATTTAAGTTAAAATTTATACAACTTTTTTTAACAAAATTTTGTCTACCTTATTGCTTTAGCTAATTATTTTCATGAAAATGCACTAATAATGCCACTTATTTGATTAGCCTAAAATTATAAATGAGTTTGGCAAATTCCTAGGTTGAATGCACTAACATGGTATCCTAATTAACTATCATATTTAGACTTAAGTAATTTAGGTTACTAATTTCATAAGTTAATAAATCTTCGCAACCTAAAAGACTATGTTTAAAGCTAAATCTATCCCGTTAAGTCCTAGCCATTAACGTATTCACACAATTCACATCATGCAACCTAAACAAAATATAATACAATATGCAAAATTCACACTCAAGATAAAAAATACGCAACCCTCCCTATACTTGAACAACACATTGTTCTCAATGTGAGAAAGGTACACAAATAAACAAGGGGAAATAAAACACAATATACAAAAAAAAATAAGAAGAAAATACTAACAAAAATGAAAAGAAAAGGGTTAAAACATAAAACCGTTTATGGTGATAGCGATAATGTTGAGACCAAATCGGCTTGACATCGAGAGTGTTTCCCTATCTTATAAGTGATTTAAGAGAGTAAAAGAATTAGCAATCTAAACCATTCCTATCATTCAAAACTTATTTAAGAATTTAAAACAAACCCAACTACACAACAATTTAAATCTAACTACTAAATGTGCTAATTTATGGTCATTAGCTTGACCTTGCATCCTTTGAAGCTCAGCCCGAATCAATTATGAGTGGTTTGCTTCCACCCTTCTTGTTCAACATCAATTTGTAGCCTGTGTGCATGCTACAAATTGAAAATGATTAGAAGGACAATATTGATAAAGTTATGAAAACCAATTAATTTAAGTAATGTCCTTTTCACTAACAAACTGTCAATAAAATAGGGAATAACAAAACTCCCTAAATCTTCCATCGAATCTAACAGTTTGTCTTGTAATAAGGTGAGTTGCTCTCTTTCTTCCTTAATCACCTTCGTCTCCTCTACCTCTTCTGCATAACAACAGAGACTTTCATAGCTTCTTCAAACTTGATGTCTATTGTCCTCTTTCTTCATCCTTCGGATTCTTTAATACATCATTCATGTTGAATGTCACTTAGTCATCATTAATCTGAAGGATAAGGATCTTTTCGAGGACATCTACTAAAGATTTTTCAATGTTCACAAATGGTATATCAAGAACTGGTGAATAAAAGGGAGGGTTGGCATTCTTTTCTTCATACGCTTTCATCATCTCTTGGTCATCAATAAGGTGGGGTTTAGTTTGGTTTTTCACTAGTCCTTCTGGCTCTCCCCCATTCTTAGTTGTGATAGCTAATAGTTGTGTAATTGCATGTGTTTTAAGGTTGAATTTATTATTTATTTAGTGTGAATTTGAGTGATGTGTGTGCATTTAGGGTGTAATTATGTTATTTTACGTGTTTTAGTGTTTTTATGTGTTAGATTAAGTCTTTGAGCTTAAATTTTCTATTTTTGAGGTGTCGTGATGCATTTTTTAGTGTTTTAGGGTAAATGAGGAAGAACGGCAAAGATTCAGCGAGTTTCAGTCCAAAACCATAGGCCACGATCGTGCACAGCAGGCCATGATCGTGATAGAGAGCATCAAGTCAAGCTAAGATCATGCACATTGGGCCATGATCGTGACAAAAAGGTTAAACAACAAGCCACAATCATGGGAGCCAAGGCCACGATCATGGCTTATGTCAAGCTGACAGAAAAACTCAATTTCTGTGAGATTTTATGGACTGTTTCAACCTCGTCTTTGACCTAAGCCTTCCATAGAATAAATAGAACATGATGTGACAGCCACCAAGAGTCTGGAGTGAGCTTAG
Organism: Erythroxylum flavicans; assembly: GCA_027576715.1. Classification (NCBI taxonomy): domain Eukaryota; kingdom Viridiplantae; phylum Streptophyta; class Magnoliopsida; order Malpighiales; family Erythroxylaceae; genus Erythroxylum; species Erythroxylum flavicans. The sequence continues at coordinate 25,909,080 of JANZXP010000006.1, forward strand.
AGAGTCATGTAAAAGAGTAAGATTCCATCAAATCTGAGAGAGACCTAGAGAGAGATCAAGAGATTGAGGAAGGAGAAAAAGAAAGAGAGAGATATGGAGACATGCTAGATGCGAAGTACTTCTCAGAATAGGTGGTTTCCAGTTTTCGCTACTTCTGAGCTTCCATTCCCGACAATATTTTGAAGTAAATCACACGTTAATATAGAAATTACTTATAATAGATGAAATACACAAGAAGGGGGGTTGAATTGTGTATTCTTTTCGCAAATACAAATTCTTTGTATTTCTGATAAGAACTTCTTTGACTTGTTAAAAGAATATCACTAACGAAAACTGTTATACGGTAAATCGCAAATAACTTCTATATACTTGTTTAAGAACAAAATAGAATAAGATAAGAGATAGAGAGTAGACACAACAATTTTATACTGGTTTATCCCAAACTGTGGATTACGTCTAGTCTTCAGATTCCTTATGAGTATTCACTATACTTCAACAAATGTACAAGTATTCTTTCTTTCTTCTCGAGCCTCTTCAGATCTCGTACATCAAGTATTCTTTTCAACAATCTTAGCCTCTTCAGGCTCTCAGCCTTTTCTTTCTTTGTCTAGAAAGATATTGTGAGCTATTGTTATAGTAGTTTAGCTTTACAGTGTTTTTACGTATACACTTGAACGCTCAAAAATTGTAGAATCAAAGATCTCTCTAAAAATATTTTTAGTCTTCGACGGGGACCAGTATTTATAGTCTAAGTCTCCAACCGCTTCTTTGAATCTTGATAACTGCTTCTTGATTCTTGATAACCACTATTCGATTCTTAATAACCGCTGTTTAGTTGAGTTCTGTAACTAACTCTAACTAACTAACAGCTTGACGTACTCGGGTGTCTTCTACTTTGTATCGTCTGTGTTTTCTTCTGTCTTTTGTTTCTTCTGTGTTCCGCGTTCTTCTGAGTTTTGACTTCTTCTGTATTTCGACTTCTTCTGTGTTTCACTTCCTCTGTGTTTTTCTTCTTCTGTCTTTTGTTTCTTCTATGTTTTGCTTTCTTCTGTGTTTCACTTCCTCTGTGTTTTACTTCTTCTGTCTTTTGTTTCTTCTGTGTTCCACTTCCTCTGTGTTTTGACTTCTTCTATGTTCCGCTTTCTTTATGTTTTGCTTCTTCTGTCTTTTGTTTCTTCTGTGTTCCGCTTTCTTTTGTGTTTCACTTCCTCTGTGTTTTACTTCTTCTGTCTTTTGTTTCTTATGTGTTCCGCTTTCTTTTGTGTTTCACTTCCTCTGTGATTTACTTCTTCTGTCTTTTGACTTCTTTTGTACACTTAACATACTCATCAAACTAGTTCATTTACTTCTAACATTATTATTATTTGTTTGTCATCAAAATTAATTATCGTAAAGTCCTCCTGACTTAACAATCTCTCCCTTTTTTATGATAACAAATAATTATAATATAGAAAAATAAAAGTGAATGAACAATTTTTATTTAGATAAAGAATAATGAATTGAAATAAAAACATACACATATACTATCTTCTTCTTTTGCTTCATCTTCTGTTCCTTCTGTTCTTCTCCCTCTTATTTTTTTTCTTTTGTCTTCAGTCTTCTTTTCTCCCCCTATCTTCTGTTTCTCCCCCTATCTTCTATTTCTCCCCTATTTGTTATCAATAAAAAAGGTTTGTTTTTCAGATGCTACAGGATTTCAGAAAGCATTCGTTGCATGTCAGTCCTGATCAACTTGAGGTCATGTTCTACTGTCACCTGAAGATAAGCTACTTCCTCATGTAGATCACCAATAAAGTCTCTCAAACCATCAATATTAGTATGCATTTCTTCCATCTCCTTCACTAAGTTTTTCAGACTCCACTTCTGAGACTGACTAACTTCTTCCATCCTGATTGTAGGAACTTGTTGGAATTCACTTGATGGATAGAAGTTTGATTCAGCATATGTTTCTGAAGGTAAAACATCTAATTCAATGATTTTCAAAACAGGAGGTTTGAACTATTATTTTCCTTCTGGGAGATCAAGGTCATCAGGTTTTGGTAGTTTTGGTATTGTTTTGTCAAGAAGGTGAAGGACATCTTTGATTGATGGTATAGAACTCAAAGGTCTAAGATGGATAAGTAGGTTCTAAGTTGAAACTAATACCTCTGACCATAATAGTTCTGAACCGTCCTTTTGTTACCCTTCTAACTACCTGAGAAGTTTTGTCTGTGGAGAAGCGTCCACAATTACTTCCTGATACCTTTGAAATATGGTGTGAAATAGATGCCTCTTGGTTGTACTGCATTGCATGCATCATCTATGCTTCTCACTGCTTCTTGTATCTGCTCATCAGTTAGATCACCTGTTCTTCCTTCAGAGTACAGCTTCTGTTTCCCTTTTTTTACATTGCGTACAATGTTTACAGTTCTAGGTTAAACATCAGGTACAATCTTGATCAGTGTTCTACCTGTAGCTGGGTAGATGGCATATCAAACTTTTGCCACCTTTAAGGGATATGCTTATGATTTTTTATCTCTCAGAATCCCATATAATCTTCTCTCTTCATGATTCAGAAGATGCATAGATCGATTGTTGACCAAGATAGGTTCAACTTGTACCTTGATTATCTTATGCACAAGTTCTCTTATAATGATTGAGCTTCTGCTTTTCTCAGGTACAATTTCTTCTATTACCTTCATCTTTAAGTCCTCTTTTCTGATAGGACCAAGACAATCAATTGATTTTTCCTTCTGATTCCTACCAGTTGAAGTACTCTCTTTCTGACTAGTTTTCAGCTTCTTGTTTTCTCCTACCAGTCTAGAAGGTTGTTGTGGTTGGGGTCTCTTCTTCTCAAACTCCAACTTCCTCTTAATCTCGGTCTCTTTTGTTGACTTTGGTTGCTGTTGTTGTAAGATTGAGACCAAAGACCTAGTAGCCTGAGGTGCTTTTCCTACCTTCTCAAAATCTTTAACAGGAATTAATTCTTTTCCTCTCTTCTGCTCTTTTTGTCGGAGAGTAAGTAACCTTGGCGATTTTCTTGATTTCTTAATTTGCTCAACATCAAGTGTCTCTCCTTTTCTTTTCAACGACATTTTTTTCAGATAGATGCGCATGGCTTCCTTCTTTTTGTAAAATCGTCTTATCTTTAACTACTACCTCATACGATTTATTCCTTTTTTTGTCCGTAGCCATTGTTCCCGAGGGTTGAGGTTTCTTCCTCTCTGTGGAAGTAACATTTCCACTTACACTGCGTCTAACAGTCTGCTTTTCTCCACAGAAGCTGTCTCCTCCTTTTCTTCAGTTTTTAATCCCATTCTACTTATAGTAGACACATTTATAATGCTTTTGATATTCATCTTCACTTTGTTGCCTCTGTCCAGAAGAATTCTAGAGTCTCTAAAGACTCTTGTTAACATCATGCCATACGGTAAGGCATTGGAATCCCTCTTTGTTTTCATCATATACCCCAAAATTAGGTGTGGAAGATTTATGGGTTGACGGTTGAGTAGATAGAACAGGCATTGTTCATCTATGTTTGTCATAACATTCTTCGATCCTGTTCTTGGTAGAATACAATGAAAAAGTATAGAATGTAGAACCCTAGCCTTTGGAACAAGATTTGACGCCTTCTTTTCCTTTGGTTCACTGCATCCATATAGTTGTCGATTGTCATGTGCCTTCTCTACAAGACTTTCAGTCATCCATCTAGTGTTATGAGACACGTTTGCTCCAACACATGGACATCCATTGACCTTCTTGATTAGCTCCAATGTCACAATAACCGATAATCTATCCACCATTGATACTACAGTATCGTCTACTACTTTCATATTCTTCCAAAACTCATAAAATTCATTCAGATAGACTGCTTCACGAACCTGAAAGAAGTTCTTCCATCCCGTTGCATCGACTTCTGATTCAATGTCCATCTGAATCTTCTTCAAGGAGTCGAAATCAACTAGTCTTCCATAAATCATAGCTTGCTCCATTATGATCTTTAGACAGTAGGAACTTTCTCAATGTAATCAGATTTGTCTCTGAAGATGAGAATGTAAACGAAAGGGCTTGATCTCAAGAATAGAGTAATGAACCGTTTTTGTTTGAGAGCTTCTACAAAAGTCGATTTCAGAGGATTTCATGAGTATTCTAGAGTCAGTGATGTTCTGAACCTTTTGAGAAGATTTCTCTTTATACTACCTTCACAAAAGTTACCGTCTGTAACTTACAGTTACTGTGCTCTAGAAGACTTTCGACTTTTTATCTTCCTTCTGTAAAATCATCTGAGTCATGACGTGTCAGATGATTGATCACTCAACACTACCATATTCAAGTTTCGTCTAATTTCTTTGAATCTTTCTTCATTCAAAGGCTTAGTGAAGATATCTGCCCATTG
>JANZXP010000006.1:25913554-25935890 GCA_027576715.1 Erythroxylum flavicans
AAGCTCAAAAGCTTGTACTAACCTATAAAACACTTAAAACACAAATAATTAACAAACTAACACAATTCTAACCTAAAAACATAATAAATGATCGAATTAACGACTAAACACATATCAAACTATGCCCTAAAACACAATGCAATTTACACTTATCAATAACATCAACTGTTTGTTTAAAGATGTTTGATAAAATTAGTTATTTAGCATTAGTTGTTTATGTGTAAAATGACTTATGAGGATATGACTTGAAAAAAAGAATTTATAAGGACATAAGTATTAGCTATTTATATCTTAGTATTTATTTGAATATTCTTATAAAAATTTAGATAGAACAAAAGAAGTGAACAACATCATTTTCTCTAATATCGTTCATCATGCCTTAAGAACACCAGAAGCCCTCTCAATGCAACTTTTTAATGATGAATGAGCTTGATTAAAAACTTCTCAAGATCTTCTTAGATTTTCACACAAAGGGCCAACTAAAGAACTTGAGAAATCACTAAAATGTTACTTAAAATAAGCTTGAGAAGGTCGGATCACCAAGAGTTTTTCCTCAAATGTAGTACCAATGAACTTAATATGAAATTGGGTTTGTAAAAATGATATCGATTTATTTTCTAATTTAAGGAAATTTAATTTTTTGTTATTTTAATTTTTAAAATTTAAAAATTGAAACTATATTTTTAATATGTTAAATTAAAAGAAAATTATTGTGAAAAAATTTTATATTAATCTCTTAAAATTTAAGCTTAGATAAAAATAATTAATTTAAATTTGACTTATTAATTTTAGATTAAATTGAATTGAATTAAACACAATATACAAGTGATAATAATATCATATAATAAACATTGATATAAAAAGGGACCTAAATGTTAAATTTGTACAAAAGTAATTAATGTAATATAATTAGAGATAACAAATTTAAAATTTTTAAAATTTTGAAATTTTCAATTTGATATTAACTATTTTAAAGTTATAATTTAGTGACTAACTTTTAAAATTTTGTATAAATTAAGTCAAATTTATATTTGAATCTCTATCTCTATCTCTATCTATCTTTATCTTTATCTCTATTTGTAATTTGTAATATCTTTTGGATATAATAGTTTTTTAGTCTCTTAATATCTCATTTGCAAGTGAAAAACACTCCTCATAGTAACGCTTTCAAAATCAGCGGATTGAGTTTGATCCACCAACCCAATCAGCTAATTACTAAACATAATTATCAGCAGTTTGACATAGTCAAACAACTAAAACCTTTCAATCTGCCAAAAAATGACTGATAAGTCATTTACCAAACAAGGCCTCAAATCATATTATTTCTCGTCAGGCATAACCTAGGATATAGTCATATCTTAAATCTACCTTGATTGATGACCACTTCTTTTATCACTCTTATAAGCTATAATACTTTTTTAGTAGTCTTAACCATTGCCCTATACTCTACTTTTGCTGTAAATAAATAATCCCTCTTACAAAAGTAAAGACATACCATATAGTTGATCGTCCACACATCCTACATAGTTTGAATTCATATATCCCACAGTTGAAGGATCACTTTGGTAATTGTTAAATATAATTCCATGATTTGATGTACCTTATATGAATATTCATTTGGCTACTTATCAATGTTATCTTTCAAGTTTTGACATGCACTTACTATCCTTACTAAGAGCCAAATATGGCTTGGTGTAAACCATTGTATACATTAAATTTGCAACAACACCAGCATACCTTACTTTAGACATCACATTGATGTTTGCATCTATCTTCAAGCACTGATCTAGTGAACTAATGAAGTGATTTGTTAACAAAGTGCTCATGGGTTTTTTCTTGCTTATTTAAAATCTTTCTAATAACTTCTCAATAAAGCTAAATTGAGATAACCATAAATTTCTAAAGTTTTTACCCCTCTAAAGCTCCATTCTTAGTATTTCTTAGTAGCATCAAAATCCTTCATTTTAAAATATTTTTCTAAGAAGGTATTTTTTTCATTCATATCATCCACATATAATAGCAAAAAATAAACAATATATCGTCAAGGCTCTTAACATTTACATATAAATCATACTTAGACATCTTTAGCTAATTCAGATTATAAAGGAGTCAAACCTTTTATAGTATTTTTTTATACTATTCTTATAGAGACTCTTTAATATGTAAAGTGACTTCTTCAATTTATACATTAAATGCTTCTTCCTAAGTTGACTACATCCTTTGGGTTTCTTTATGTTAATTTACTCCTCCAAGTAACTATGAAGAAAAGTTGTATTTACTAGGGATGTTAATTATGGCCTAGCCCGGCCCATTTCCCGCCCCTTTTTTTTCTAAACGATGTCATCTTGAATTCTTTTTTCAAATAAATAGACGGGTCGGGCCAGCCAGTCATTGACATACCTAGTATTCACATCCATATACCCCAAATGCATATCCAAGCTAGCTACTAATTCTATTAAAATTATAATAGAAGTGTAACAAACCACTGATACACATTTATTATAATCAATCCCCTTTCACTGTATATACCCTTTTTATATTAGTCTAGCTTTAAATTTTCCCCTTCTCTTTTCGCTACTGTTGGCTTTCTTTTGCATACCCACTTACACCTTATTGACCTCTTCCTTTTGGGAAGTTGTATAAGCTTTCATATCCGATTCTTATGTAAAGACTTCATCCCCTCCACTATAAATTCTGTCTATCTATCCTTTTCCTTATTATTCATAACCTTTTAAAAGTTACTGAGATCTATATTACTTATGACAAATGCAAAGGATACCATTTCTTTCTAACTATATCTATTTGATGGCCTAATGGTATGTCTCATTTTATTTGTGGATATACTCTTCTCTTGACCTATTTCAAGTATGCTTCTGGCTAACGTAGTTCTATTAGTACCTTTTTTGCACTACCTTTTATTGATCCTAGTACATCCTCTTTGTAAGTTTGCTTTAACATATGTTGCTTATCAAACACCGCATCCCTACTTATCACCATCTTTTCTAATGTTGAGTCCCAAAAATGTTATCCATTTACACCTTTAGGAGCTAATCGAGATACACTTATTTAGCTTCAAATCAAGCTTAGACCTTTTATTGTTGGAAGCTTTCATATAAATAGGAGAACTAAAGGTTTTAATCTAAAAAATCTACCTTACTTTTTTTTCCACACATTCTCTACTACGTTATCATCCAATGATGTCTGAGGTATTCTATTAATGTGATAACATGCCATACTCAATACTTCCACCCAACATTTAGCCTCAAACATAAATTTTTGTTATGAATCTATTTATGCTCTCGAAAGTATGTCATCCTATTATGGTATTTTTCAAATTATATATTATCTCTGAATCTCATACTTCTCATATAATTTCTAGAATTATGAGTCTGCGTACACAATATTGCTGTTTAATCTTATGTACTTAATATTTCTACTTGTTTACCTTATCCTTTTATTCCTTGAACTTTCTAAAGACCTTAGAATTATGCTTCATAAAGTATACCTAACCTTTCTTTGAAAAATCATCTATGGATTTCATAAAATATTAAAGACTATTAATCGATAACTCTATAGTATGATCTTATACACCAATATTTAAATAACATAAATACCTTTAGATTTGTCCTTCCCTATCTTTAATGTCACCTTATACTACTTATCAAGCATGTAAAATTTGCAAAAATATAACTTAAAGTGTTTGACTCCCTTTAGCAGGTTCCTCTTATAAAGTTTTATATTTTCTTACTTATTAAGATGACCTAGTCATATGTGTCATAATGTAGTACTATTATTATGTGACTCTACTACATAACATTTCCACCTAAAACTTTGCTACCTATTAAATTATAAAGTTTACCTACCAATCTTGGCCCTCTTATCACATTTAATGCACCTTATACCACCTTAATATTGTCTTTATCATTTTTAAAACCATTCATATGAAAGATTTTTAAGGAATTTAGATTCTTCCTCAAATTTAGTATATATGAAACATCACATTGTATCCTAATAAAACCATCAAACATATTTATCCTAACATATCTATTCTAACCATTTTATAAGCTTTGTTATTCCCTAATCGGATAATTCCAAATTTTCATGACATCTATGACACAAGCCAATCCTTGTTTAGTATCATATAATGTGAGTATTATGTATCCAATATCTATAAATCTCAAAGTTGATTGGATGAAACGTATATCATATCTCTGTCACTGTAATTTCAATCCATGCTCTGCAGTATATTTATAAACATTAACGAATCATCAACCTTTCTCTCATCACTATGTCTCTTCTTATTTAGACAGTCCCTTTTAATATGTTTAATTTGCTAATACTTATAACACTAAAATTGTCTTTTTACTATTATATTTATATCTATAACTCCTCTTAGTAGCCATCCTTATTATGCTTCCTATTATAGTTTTGATAATACCTCACATGTAACCCTTCGCTTTAAAAGCTTTTACAGGTATTGAGTCTCTATTGATTGTAAGTCAATAGCACAGGGATGATATCTTCTACACCAATTATTTTCTTGTTAAATGTGAGCATGGTCACTAGATGTTCATAGGATACAGGTAAAGAGCAAAGAAAAATCATTGCTTTGTTCTTGTATATAATAGTCATATTGAGTCTTTATAGTTTATTGACTATTTGGTAGAGTACATTGATATCTTATTTTTTATCTATTCCTTTATACATCTTTATCTTGTATATTATCTACTTCAAATACTACTTGACATGAGAGACACTTTAGCATACTTCAACTCTCCAGATTATTCTATATCTCCATGTAATATACAATATCTATTATATGTATTGAACCAAGGAAGGTTTCAATTGATATTTCATTGACAATAAAATATAATTATTAATAATGTTTTTATTATTTTTATGAAAAGAAATATTAGGATAAAATGAAGTCATAAACTTAAGAAGATAGTGTATAAAGTTAAACAAGAGAAGCTAAAGTTTACAACTAATAAAATGAAGATCAAAACAAGAACAAAAGAAGATTAAGGCTCATCAAGGTCACTTCAAATTTTATTTGTATGCTTACTTTGTTAATTTGATGATCCAAAATGCTCACCATACATAATAATTTCATCTTAATTCATTTCATGAGTCTTTACATTCATCAAGAGCCATTTAAGCTTTTGATTTTAATACAAAACCCCTCTTAATCTTTCAAATAATCTTTAGGGAACATTTGGAAAAATGTTTTAATCGTATTTGGATCAAACAAATTAGTTTTGAACATTTGAAGTTGTTAAAATCATATTTTTAGGTTAAGGTTAGTGATCATTTAATATAGGTTAAAGTTGTTAAATTTGAAGTGTTGAGAGTTTGCATAAACATTAGTTGATGTACTAGTTGACTAGTTTTCTTATTGGTAAACCAATATAGGTTACTAGCTGACTAGTGTCCAATGGCTAGTGAATTTGTTATTGAAAATGCATATTGGTCGACTAGTGCATTGAATATAGTCACTATAACGACTATTTATTAGCTCTAATGGCTATTTTAGGTCTCAAAAATACTATAAATAGGTGTTTCTCATTGGTTTTAACATCAAGAAGGTTTTAGGTGTTGAATACACACATTTTAAAGCGCTTTTCCAATCATTTGAGCATCATTGTATATTTGTGTTAATGAGTAATTTTGGAGTGATCAAGTGAATAAATGAGATGCTTTTGAGTTATAATACTTTGCTGGGATTTTGAATATTATACTTGGGGGTGATTCAAGTGTATTGAGGTTCCTCTTCACCTTAGAAGAAGAATGTAAGAAGGCTTCCGTTATACCAAGAAAGACTGTATAAAGGTTATTCTTTGAAAAAAGAATTATAGTGGAATTCTAAGAAGAGTCTTAGGAATGGATCTCTTTTCATATACGAAATGAGGCTCCAAGAGACATAAAAAGAAAAGATGCTTCCAAAGGAAAAGAATTTAGCATTTAAAGCCTCAAAAGAATATTCAAGCAAAAAGGAAGAGATATCAATAAGTGAAAGCGAAGAAGACATTGGCTTAATTACTAGAAAATTCAAATTCTTAAAGAAGAAATTCTTATAAAGAAAGTAATTTAAGGAAGATAAAGTGATTTAAAACATAAATCCTCTAACATTATTTGCTTTGAATATAAAAAACCCAGTTATATAAAGCCATAATATCCTTAATTCAAAGATAAGAAGAAGTATGAGAGAAATTATAAGGAGGAGAACAAAGAAAAGAAAAAAGAACTTAAAGGATCAACATAGGATAATATTAAGTGAATATGAAAGCAACCATTTGGAAGAAGAGATAACTCATATATGCTTTACTGATATGGACAATGATAAGGTAACATCCAACCCTAGTTTGACATATGATCAATTAGTAAAAAGTTTATAAATTATGAGTGTTGAGCAAGTTTTAGTTATATAAAACTCTCAATGCTCCGTAAGTACACCGATCGTAAAGCATAGTAGTTGAGGTGTCAACCCCACAAGGAATTCGCTAAACTAATTAAATCCTAACTTTGTCTAAGGTTATAAAAAATGTGATTAAAATGAAAATAAAACTAAATAAAAAATTAAGCAATTGAGTATGGATTGATTGAAATTGAAATTGAAATTGAAATTCCAAAATTAGCACAAGTAAATCAAAGTAAAGCATTAACCACTTAACAAATGAGATATGGCAACAAGATAAGATCAAACAATTATGAGAAGATGAGATTAATTCTATTGTCATTTTACCACCTTAATCACTTTTGATCTAATCAGTATCAATCCTAGGTTTCCAAAGGGTTGGTTATTCTTTCTCAAGATCTGAATCTGAAATTTTTCTTTTGCAATTTCTTAATTAACAAAAACAGCTTACATCTCCAATTAAGCGATCTAATAGCCAATTGAGTCCTCACACAAGGTCTCTCTTTATATAATTACCAATTTGATATTTATGTGATGTATTAGGTTTTTAATTCTCATTACCAATCTAATCATGTTACTGTCGATTCGATCTCTCAATTTATTATTGAAGTATGACAAAACCATAAACATCACAATACCCAGACATTCCATTAACATCAAAAGCAACTAAGTCACAAAATGATTCGAGAATTAATCCCAAAATGAAGTTAGAACATCATTAGCAACATATTCAAAATCCTCAAAGCCAAAGAATACATCAAGATGAAATGAATAACAAGAGAAAATAGAAAATAACTTGAGATGGCTAGGTTAGAGCGGTTGGACAGTAACTAGATGAAGCTCCTCTTCTCTTCTCTCCTTCTTCTCTCTTCTTTGTGTTCTTTCTCAAGATGGCAAATGGGGGCTTCTTTAATTAGGGTCATTTTATGTTCTTATATAGTTCTTTAGTGATTTAATACAAAAACTAGGTTTTACGTAGGCCTAAAAGTTTGAAAAGATCCTCCAAAAGTTAAAACAAAAGGAGATCCCCGCGTCTGGTGAGTGCCTATCACGATCGTGACCCTGTGAAAATTGGTTTCTATCACGATTGTAACATGGGTGTCATGATCATGACCTAGCGTGATCCTCTTCTGTCACAATCGTGACCCTGAGGGAGACCTTCTGTCACAACTGTGATAGGCATATCACGATCGTGACTTTGTTCCTTTAGTCTAAGCTTTCTCCAACTTCCTTCAATCTTCTTCATATGAGTTCATACATTAACAAACACACCAAAACACCTCAAGAACGTAAAATTAAAGTCCAATATTATGCTATAAACTATAAAACACTCAAAAACATAAACATATTAACATAATTCTAAACCTAAACATGCACAAATCGTCTAATAAACACTAAAAACATACTAAAAGTAAACTACAAATATCAACATCCTCACACTTAAACTTTTGCTTCTCCTTAAACAAAAACAAAACAAATACAAATTCAAACATACCAAATAATAACACATACATTCATACATATGAAATAATGATACAATGACATCTAACTTTATGAAACTAATTTAGCCTTAAACGCAATCCTTCAAGTTGTTCCAACTTATTAACTTATGCAATTTGTGGGAAAGCATTTGTGATGAATGTCCCACAATTACTCAACTAGGTCACGTTTTATTAATTAGCTTGGTTGGAATGCCATTCTAGCATTTTGATGTGAAGGCAAAAATTTGTGATGAATGTCTCCCAATTACTCAGCTATATCACATTCTCAACTAGCTACTAGCTCTATTCATAACTTGAAGGCCAGCATAATAGTTATTTACTAAAGATATACACTTTCTTTTTTCATATTTGATATGGTCTATGACAATATAATTTTATAATATATTTTAGACCCTCAATTTCTTACATTTTGATTACAATTTGATGGATTTTACCTTAGTAAACCGCCTAAATTTGATTTATGTTCACTTTTATAGGTGAAAGGTGATTTTTGCTTAGAAACATGCATAGTTCAGTTTTTTTAAGATATCTTCTACGTTTCAGCTCTGATTGGGGAGATTCAAAATCTTAAACAATTCTAGGAGGATGGACTACAATTCATTTGGAGAAGTCAAAGCCCATTTCTCTCGTTTGATAAGTTGAAATTAGCAAAGAATTTACAACTGACTGCTGACTCTATTTCTGTTGACCAAGTCACGGTGATTGGGCCATATCTTGAGTTGTACATGTCCAATTGAGGTGATTCAAGAGCCCATAGAAAGAGGACATCAAGACCTACAATTTTTATAAAGATAAAAGGTCAAAAAGAGTTGGATATTATACCTAAAAAAACAAACCGAAACTCTAGCACGAATCAATTTCCTAAACTGGCTTGGTTTCCTAATTGCTTTGGAATTCTTAAATTGTGGGGCACGATGATGATTAAAGGGGGACAATGTTGCACATGAAAATACCTCTGTTAAGAAGGTCTCTTAGGGTTTTATAATGTGAGAAAACGAAAAAGAGAAAAAAAAAAAAGAGAAGAGGGAGGAGAGTTCCAACGGACATAATAGGAGGCTCTCACGCTAAAGATTGAAGGCTACGCATTCATTCTTCACAAGGGAGTAATTTTAGGGTATAGTCTATTGTTTTTATTTTATTTTGGATTCTAAATTTGATTAAATGAATTCTCTGAGTTTGTTGAACATGTTTAGATTTATTATTAATATTATGAACTAATTTTATTTACTAGGATTCTATGCGGAAGCCTAATTGATTATGTGTACGTGATTTATGGTGGTTTAAATTGATTTACTTTGCTAGCTTGGTTGTTTATTTCATTTTTTGTTTAATGCTTTTAATTTTTTGGCCAACAATTAATTGACTTCAAAGGATTAGGTGATTCTCAACAAAGATAGTTTAGTCCTAGGTTCAATTGGATGAAATAACATGCATGTTGAGGATAGAAATATACCTGAATGTGAATGCAATCATGAGTGGATGCCTATTTTTAATGAGTATCAATTTATTAATTCACATAAACATATAGTGTTTTATTCTATTAGGATATAGGTAATAGGTTGCGACAACAAGTATCACATACGTTAGAGCACTCGGTTGACGATCATTAAAGTTTATTAGTGCTAAACTGATAATGCACTAGGCCTATTAGAGATTAATTTTGGCTGCTATGATTTGCATTGCATAATTGATTAAGTGGAACCATTAGAATCCTAGGCTTTTCTATTTAGTTAATTTCATATATTTATTGACGATTTCACATTTTATAGCTAGTTTAATTTTAGCTTAATTAATTTCCTAAATTACTACTTTCGGTTACTTAAATAGAATCATAGCGTAGTAGTTTAGTAGTTAGTGAATTAATTTATTCCTTATGGATACGATACTTAGATACTTTCCAATTATTACTTGTGACCATGTGCACTTGCACGTATCATCATGATTAGAATTACGTGATCGACCTAACTTATTTCTTTTAGCTAATCGTCCTCATGAAAGGTTACTAATTATGCTACTTATTCAATTGAATTATAATTATAAATGTATGTAACAAATTTCCTAAGGTGAATGAACTGACGTCATATCCTAATTAACATGCACATTTAACCAAAGCTACTTAGAACACAAATTTCACAAGCTAATATGTCTTTACAACTTAAAAGACTATGTTCAAAGCTAAACTAATTCCATTAAGTCATAACTATTGACACATTCACACAATTCACACCACGAAAAACTAAGTAAAAACTAACATACGACATTTAAAATTCACACTCATGAAAACAAATAACAATGCTAACCTTCCCACACTTAGACAACACATTGTCCTTAATGTGAGGAGAACAAATAACACATAATGGGGGGAATAAAATGAAATGACAAGAAACACATAAAAACAAAAGGGAAAAAAAGAAAGGTTAGGGCATGAACTCGTTACGGCTGTTGAGGTGATGATGGAGTCGTAGATGGTATATGGATGACTTGAGTAGTGAAGTATTTGTAGATTCTCTGAATGTCTCAGCTTTGTCTTCATTGTTCCTTTGCCATCTCTTTCAGTATTTTATTGTTGTCTTGAACTGCATTCAGCACCTTCTCCCATCCGACGATTTCTTCTTCCTCATATTCCTTATTGGTTAATTCTTCAATTTGTTACTGCAGTGTTGTCTAGCTAAAACTAGCCTGTCCTGCCGTATTTTTCACACGTGATTTCACACTGATATCTCAAAGTTCAATATGTTAGGACGTCAAGATCTCAGCTCTTATCAAATGATGAAGGTTAAGAAATTCAGGTAAACGCATAGTTAGTCCATCATAATTAACACCATAGTAATCAGCAATAGCAATAACCAAATATCCCATTCCAAAATTACTGCTTCTCTTTTCCAAAGTAACAATAATGTTGTTAAAAATATTGATGGTGGTGCAAAAATTATCTATGCACCATAAAATAAATAATTCCTTAACCAAACACTTGATGCTTTTACTTTTGTCAAACACAATTCAACACATAAAATTGTGTAGCAACAAGTGTTTGGGACTACAAATGATGTTGTTGTGTGCATTTTTAGTATTAAAATTGTCCAACTCAGTCAAATGGGTCCAATATCGTTTGGCACAGAAATCATCGTGTTGATCCGCAATGGCTAATTCTTGGAATCCACGAATTTCACACATAGTTTAATTCATATAGTCAACCCTGTAACTGAAACCATAATTCATTAAGGTTACTTTGTTCAAATTGAAAAGATGTGAAGAATTCAAGGGTTAATTCCTCATAGATGACACAGTTAAAGTTTATGAATTTTTTCCTTTGAATTCTTTGACCTAGATTTTCAACCTTATCTCTCAATCTAAGTGTTTCCAAGATATCAAAGTCCAAGTATTACAACTACATTTCTAGCATGAAGAGTTTAGAAACGAGTATCTTTGTCTTATGAGAAGATAAAAAACAATGCTCTATAATTCACGCTCAATTCTATTTACACATGGACCCATTTGGAGTGATTAATATATGGGTGAAGAAATAAGAGAGAAAAAAATTTAAGGATGGTTGTAGAGAAGTTAGAGAGTTTTAATTTTAAAAAGACAGTTGAGAGAGTGTAAAGTGTAATAAAAATGAAAGGGGAAGTGAATATAAAGGCTAGGGATGAGAAAGGAAGGGTAAAATTGAAAAAAGCATGAAAATCCTTTGTTTTCCACCATTGCCCTGCTGCAGGTCATGATTGTGACTGGGTATGTCACGATTATGACAGTAGCTTAATTCTTTAGGTCACGATCGTGATATAGAAATTTTAATACCTTTGTCTCGTTGTTCATCCGTTCTTCATATAACCTTAAAGTTTTTTCCCTAGCTTATATTCATCAACACCTCATTATTTTACTATCCACACCATTCCCATCCATTGTGATAAAAAGAGAAAAACCTAAATCTAGAATTTAAAAGAAACCTAACTACTAAACATGCTAAGTTATGGTCGTTAGCTTGACCTTCATCATTGGAAGCACATTTTAATTATCCAAAAGGAAAGAAATTACTTCCCTTTCTTTAGAAACTAGTCCTCCAAGATATGATTTGCAACGTTGTCTGTTTACCTTAAAGGTTTTTTTGTTCAAATTTTCTAATTCAAGAGCTCCAAGGGTGAATACTTGGGTGACCATAAAAGGTCCACTCCATCTTAACTTGAGCTTCACTGAAAATAACTTAAATCTCAAATTGAACAGCAAAATTGCATCTCCTACCTTGAACTCCTTCTACTTAAGATGAGAATCATGTCATCTCTTCACCTTCTTATTATAGGTTTTGGCATTCTCACACGCGTTATAGCGAAACTCTTTGAGTTCATTTAGTTGCAAAGGTCATTTTTCATCCGCTTGCTTCTAATAAAAATTTAAAATTTTCATTGCCTAATATGCTTAATGCTCCAATTCTACAGGTAGATGACAAGTTTTACCATGTATGAGCCTAAAGAGAGGCACTTCGATCGGACTTTTGAAAGCAGCCCGATGGGCCCATAGGGCATCATCCAACTTTAATGCTCATTCCTTCCTTAAACTATTCACCATCTTTCTAAAATGCATTTGAGCTCTCGGTTAATGGCTTCCACTTTTCTACTCATTTACAGGTGATAAGGAGTGGTAACACAATGGTAGACCCTATATCTTCTAAGGAGAGCATCAAAAAAATCTGTTACAAAAGTGTGCTCCTCCATCACTTATAATTGTCCTTGGTACTCCAAATTGGTTGAATAAATGTTTAATGAATTTTTGAACAACTTTCCTATCATTTATTGGAGTTGCCACAGCTTTAGCCCATCTTGATATGTAGTCCGCTCCTACCAAAATGTACGTGTTCCCATTGGAGGATGGGAAAGGGCCTATGAAGTTAATGCCCCACACTTCAAAAACTTCAACTTGGAATAAGGGCATCTCATCTCTTTTCTAGATGTTGCCCACTCTTTGACATCTATCGCACTACACCACGAATGCTTGAAAATCTTTAAACAGATGTGGCTAATAGAATCCACATTCAAGTACTCGAGCCTCCGTCTTGTTTGCGTAATGTCTAATATATAAAGCTTTGTGGCACTGTATCAATATGTCCGACATCTCCTCTTTCGGAACACACTTTTCTATGATTCAATTAGCACGTCTGATATAGGATCAGATCATCCTATAAGTAACGGGTACGCACATACAAGAATCACTTCCTCTATTAATACAATAAATTAGAAGGAAGCTTACCATTGGTGACGAAATTTTCTATGTTAGTGAACCATGATGTTGTTATGTTGTTGAGTAGCATTAAGGTTTCATCAAGGAATTTTTCATTAATTCTTCACTTTACTCAAATTCCCCTCCTTCTAGATGTAATAAATAATTTGTAACCACATTCTCTACTCCCTTCTCATCTCGTACTTGGATGTTAAACTCATATAGTAGTAGCACCATCGAATGAGTCTTGGTTTCACATCCTTCTAGGCAAAAAGATATTTTAGTGCAATGTGATCGGTAAATATGATCAACTTAGAGCCCAAGAGGTATGAACGAAACTTGTCACATGTATACACCACCATTAGTAACTCCTACTTAGTAGTGGTGTAGTTCAGTTGTGGCCCAGTTAATGTTTTGCTTGCGTAGTATATCGCATGCAACTTCTTATCCTTCCTTTGTCTTAACACGCAACCCACAACTTAATTACTAATGTCATACATGACTTCGAATGGGAGTGTCCAATCTGGTGACATTAAGATTGGTGTCAATGTTAATGCCTTCTTTAATTGATCAAATGTAGATAAATAGTTACCATCAAAACAGAAAGGCACATCCTTAACTAACAAGTTCATTAGAGGTCTTTCTATTTATGAGAAATCTTTGATAAATCGGTAGAATCCTGCATGACCTAGGAATGCTCTCATGCCTTTAACATTGACGGGTGTTGGAAGCTTCTCTATAACCTCAGTCTTTACACTATCCATTTCAATTCCTTAGTGCGATATTTTATTTCCAAGCACTACTCCCTCATGCACTGTGAAATGGCACTTCTCTCAATATAGCACTAAATGTCATTCTTCACATCTTTGGAGTACTCTGTCTAAATTAGTCAAGCATTGCTTAAAAGAGTCTCCAAAATTGAGAAATCATCCATAAAAACTTCCATTATGTCCTTAATTATATCTAAAAAAGATAAAAATTGTACACCTCTGAAATGTAGCTGGGATATTACATAACTAGAAAGGCATTCGTCAATATGCAAATGTACCATAAGGACACGTAAAAGTGGTCTTTTCTAGGTCTTCAGGATAGATGAATATCTGGTTGGATCCTGAGTAACCACCTAAGAAGCAACAGAATAAGTGATTAGCAACTCTCTCGATCTTGAGATCTATGAATGGGAGACGAAAATGATCATTTTGAGTCACCTTGTTAAGTTTTCGATAATCTATGCAAACTCTCCATCCCGTAACTGTTCTTGTCAAAATCAACTCCTCATTTTCACTCTCCATAACATTCATTTCGCCCTTCTTCAATATACATTATATCGGGCTGACCCATTCGCTATCAGATAGTCTAAGAACTTCACTACTTCATTTTTAACCACTTCTTACATATAAGGGTTCAACTTACATTGACATTCCATCACCACTCTGCTCCCTTCTTCGAGGTTTGTCCTATACATACAAACATTTGAGCTATACCTCAAATGACAGATATTTGCCATTCCATGGCCTTCATCCACTTCTTAGCAATTTCTACCGCCCTAATCTCTTGTTCCCTATCTAATAGATTGGAAATGATAATGGGTAAAATTTGACCTTCACTTAGAAAAGATATATTTAAGATGTGTGGGTATAAGTTTAAGCTTTAGAGTTGGTGGTTTCTCGATGGAGGGTGGTATAAGTGCTTCGATTCGTACAAATATTTCTTTGAGTCTTAACACCTAACTCCTCCATCTCAACATCTTTCTCAGACTTAGCTTCATTTGCCTTCTCAGCTTCATTATCTGTCTCAGCTTTTATTGATTTAACCTCTTTAAAACAGTTCTCTACTTACTCTTTAATACTTTCATCTATAATGTCAATCTTCATGCAAGCACCGCTTTCTTTCAAATTCTTCAATGCTTTGTTCATATTAAACTCCACTTGATCTTCACCAATTCGAAGTGTCAATTTATCTTCATGAACATCGATCAATTCTCTTTTTGCATTCATTAAAGGTCTTCCAAGAATTAATAGGTAGTTTTTATCCTCTTCAAAATTAAAAACAACAGAGTCCATAGGGGTAATGAACTTGTCCACTTGCATTAACACATCTTCCACCACTCCAAATGGTTTCTTAATTAATTAATTAACCACTAAATTAGCATCGAAATTAGCCTGACCTCATTAAGCCCTAATTTTTTAATATCAATAACAACATAAGATTGATGCTTGTTCCTAAATCATATAAGCACTTTGTGAATTAAAATTCACCAACCACACAGGGTATTGAGAAACCCCCAGGATCCTTCAGCTTGGAAGGCATATGACTAGTGATTGTGGAACTACAGCTACCAGTTAACACCACCGTTTAGTTCTCTTCATAAATGCACTTTTTCGATAATATGTCCTTAGAAATTTGTAATACTTGGCCATATGTTCCAATGTCTCGACAAAAGAAAGATTAATTTCTTCAATTTGTCCATAAACTTTGAAAATTGTGCATCCAGTTTCTTCTTTTGCAATCGTTGATGATATGGGATCTGTTGGATCAAAAACAAAAGCATGCAAGATTTGGTTAAACGATAGATTTCAAAATTTTTTTGAAATCAAAACGCAGCAGAAATAACAGAACCAAATCAACATGTTTCAGTTATACATGATATGGTACAAGGAAAATAATTTACATAAGAACAAGGTGGTAGAAATATACCAACTCCTTGCTATAGCTTTGACTCCTTGCCTTTGTATCCTCTCTAAATCCTTGCTATAGCTTTAACCCTTTTGTATCCTTTCCTTTGTCAATGTATCCTCTCTTTATTGTTGTATCCCCGACCAATCCGATCTACCACCGGTTCTTCTTTGACAACTTGGTTAACAAGATCCTTTGGTGGGAAAAGAGAAGAAGTATTTTGAGGAGATTTTTCTTAGAAGAAAGAAGCCAAAAATGAGACTCTTCTTATTCAAGTTTTGGCTATCCATATATGAGAGGAGAGAGTGAGTCAAAACTAAATGCTTGAACACTTCTTCTCCTTGTTAATTTCGGTTATCATGAAAGAAAGATGTGATGTGCATCCAATGCATCATTTTATTCTTTAATCAATCATAAAGAAGCCAATAAATGAGACTTTTCTCATTTATTTAAGATGGCTATATGAAAAGACCAATAACCTAAATGAGACCTTCTCATTTTCGGTATGGATGAAAGAAGGAAGAGAGAATACATCAAGTGCACCTCTTCCTTTCTTTAATGAAATGAATGCTAAAAGGTTACATTACATGCCATCATTAAAAGACAACCGCTAATCCATTTAATGATAAGATCATCACTCCATTTAATGATGATAAAGCATGATAAAACCATCTTTAATTTAGCAATTCAATGCTAAATGTGCAGCTGCACATTTAGGTATAAAAAAAACTGAAATATACCCTCCTTTTTTTTAATAACTTTGTTTTAATTTAATTAATCTAATTAATCAAATCAAACGAAAGTCAAGCCTAATATTAAATGTTCATTTGAGCTTTTAATTAAAGTAAGCCCAACATTCAACCATGGGCTTTAAAATCTCTATTAATATTTCTTACTTTTCTTGATAACCTTCCTAGAATCTAAATGGAAAATATAATTGGACTTATATAATTCAAGCTCCAATAAGCCCGGAATTAATTTAATCTCATTAGAATTAATTTTAGCTTATTAACCAAATGTCATTCCACTAAAGACAATTGCTTGAACTCTTGAATTACTAAATATTATAAGAATACATGTTTCAAATAAGATGTCCAGTTGCAAACTTTATTATGAACCATATTTTAGCCATCCACTCAAGAAAGGGTGAAATTATCATTTTGCCTTATGTTTGTTTTTCCTTCTAGATCTCCTGTTTTACTCTATGTGGTAATTAACACACAAGATCTCATCTTAGTGCTAAGACTTGATGGGTAGCTAGTCTATCAAACTATTGGCACCAGTTTAATCACCAAACTCTGTAAAAACATCTAAAAGTGATGATATCACTATAAACTCTTTATTTAAGTGAACGTTCCCTAATACATGTTTCAATTAATAATTCCAACATGCAGACACTGGATTGATATTCTGTATAAATCCATTCCAATCACATCAAGAATTATAATGAAACACATATGAATTCACTCCTCATCAAGGTTGTGATTCGTAATAATAGAACGGTAAGGTGTATGTTTTAATATTAAAGTAATGGCCCACTTTATTCCTTAAAGCATACTTGAATCTAGATTCATTTAATAGTGCCATTATCGATAGTCAACTACTATCATGATATGAAACTCATCATTCCCTTGAAGTAAACTCTTTTACTTACACGGAGATAAATCGAAATACTACTGTCTAAACCATAATTAAGAGTCCAACTTAATTATTCAATTGTTAATTTATTATTTTGGATTCTTATAATATGCATGTTTCCTATACAACTCTATGTGTATGTATATTATTTACAAAAGAATCCCGATACCTTATGACTAGATATATAATGCTCATAAAAACCAAACTCTTTTGTTTTATTAATGATAAATATTTTCATTAAAAAAGTAACTGGAAGAAAATTAAGTTATAAGTAAATACACTTGCTTTCCAGGGAACTATATTTACATAACTCCAATAATCTTCCACTTGCCCTAAAGCAAGTTTGACATATCCCTCTTTTCCATCCCTGCTAGGTGACCTTCAAAACTTTTTTGAGATAGCGTCTTCGTAAACGGCAACAAGGCTTTGCTCCGTGGGAATCTTTACCACATTCACTGCATTGCTTTGTATTATCTCCCTTATGAGATGATACTTTTGCTCAATGTGTTTGGCAGCTTTATGGTTTCGAGGTTCTTTAGAATTAGCCACTGCCCTACTATTATCATAATAAAGTGTAATGGCCTTTTCTGCCTCAGAAACCACTTCCAAATCATTTAGGAACTTATGGAGCCAAGCTGCTTCTTTTGCTGCTTCATAAATAGAAACATACTCAGCCTCTATAGTCAAATCAGCAACATAGGATTTCTTGGCACTCCTTTAGACTATGGCTCCACCTCCTAAAACAAATATAAAACTTGAAGTTGATTTCCTTGAATCAACATCTGATTAGAAATCGGAATTCGTATATCCCCTCAGAATAAGATTACTTCTAGAGTAAACAAGCATTAAGTGCTTCGTCCTACAAAGATACTTCATTATACAATTAACCGCAACCCAATGCTTCATTCCTGGATTAGACTGGAATCCACTTACTAGTCCCACTGTATAACAGATATTCGGTCTAGCGCAAAGCATAACATACATTGAACTTCCAACTACCAAAGCATATGGAATGTTATGCATGCATTCGACCTCCTCTTGGATCTTAGGTGCTTGCTTCTTTGAAAGTTTGATTCCATCTCTAGTAGGTGTAAAAACCCTTTTGGAATCTTGCATGGCAAACTTATTGAGCATATTCTCAATGTAATTTAGTTGAGACAAGGCTATTAGTTTATTCTTACGATCTCTTATAAGTTTGATCCCTAGAATATAGGTAGCCTCTACTAAATCATTCATTGAAAACTATTCGTTAAGCCATCCCTCAACCGTATATAACATTCCTACACTATTCCCATTGAGTAGAATGTCATCAACATACAAAATTAAAAAAATAACCTTTCCTTCTTGTATCCTTTTATAGACACAAGGCTTATCTAGGTTTTGTATGAACCCATAGGTTTTGATAGACTTATCTAACCTAATGTTCCAAGACCTAAATGCTTGCTTAAGTCTATAAATGAACCTTTGCTATTTACATACCTTATGCTCATTACCTGGCTCAACAAAACCTTCTAGTTGGGCTATATAAATAGTCTCCTTAAGATTCTCATTAAGAAATGCAGTCTAGACATCCATTTGTCATATTTCATAATTGAAATAGGCTGCTATGGCTAAAAGAATTCTGATGGACTTAAGCATGGAAACTGGAGAAAAGGTCTCCTCATAGTCTATACCCTCTACCCTCTTTTAGAGTATAACCCTTAGCTATTAATCCAGCTTTAAAGGTCTCTACCTTTCCATCTGATCCTTTTTCCTTTTGTAGATCCATTTATAACCTGTGGCTTTTATACCTGGTGGCAGATCTACAAGGATCTAGACTTCATTAGCGTACATGGAATTTATTTCTAATTCCATCGTCTTGAGCCATTTTTTTGCATCAACATCATTAATAGCCTATGTATAAGTAATGGGATCCGTTTCTTCTTGGTCTGAGATGGCTATAATGTCTTCTCCTAGACCTAGATACCTATCTGGCTATCTCATAGCCCTCCTACTACGTCTAGGCATAACTTGATGTTCAGGTTGCTCTTTTGATTCAAATCTTGAATCCATTTCGACATATTGTTATGCTATATCCAAATCAACTTTTGGTTTGGATGAAATAGCTAACTCTTTGATACTACTTCACTTCTTCCTTTATGATTTCTCACAAACTCTTCCTCTAGGAAGGTTGCATTTGTTAACACAAATACCTTCCTATCCTTACGATCATAAAAATAGTACCCTCGAGTTCTTGTAGGATATCATACAAACAAACATACTTCTTGAAGTAAATCACACGTTAATATAGAAATTACGTACAAGATATGATATAACTAAGAAGGGGGGTTAAATTGTGTATTCCTTTTGTGAATACAAAATCGTTAATTTTTCTTGATAAGAACTTCTCTGACTTGTTAAAAGAATATCACTAATGAAAATTGTTATAAGTTAAATCGCAAATAACTTCTATATACTTATTTTAAGAACAGAATATACTAAGTTGAAAGATAGAGGACAGATGCTGCAATTTTATACTGGTTCACCCCAAATTGTGGGCTACGTCCAGTCCTCAGAATTCATCTGAATATTCACTATACTTCAGCAAATGTATAAGTATTCTTTCTCCTTCAAGAGCCTCTTCAGGTTTCTTACACTAAATATTCGTTCTGATATCTTAGCCTCTCCAGGCTCTTAGCCTTTTCTTTCTCTCAAAAGAAAGATATTGTGAGCTATTGTTACAGTATTTTAGCTCTCTAGTATCGCACTACAGAAATTTTTCTTTTCTAAGTATACACTTGAACGCTTAAAAATTGTAGAATCAAAGGTTTCTCAAAAAGTTGTTTTGTCTTCGACGACGACCAGTATTTATAGTCTATGTCTTCAACTGTTTTTTGAATCTTGATAACCGCTTCTTGAGTCTTGATAATAGCTTCTTGATTCTTGATAACTGCTATTTAGTTGAGTTTTGTAACTAACTCCAACTAACTAACAGCTTGACGTACTCGCGTATCTTCTGCTTTGTATTGTCTGCGTTTTCTTCTTTATCTTTATTTCTTCTGTGTCTTACTTCTTCTGTATCATTTTTTCTTCTGTCTCTTACTTCTTCTATACTTTATTTCTTCTATGTTTTTTTCTCCTGTGTCTCACTTCTTCTATGTTTCACTTCTTCTGTGTTCTACTTCTTCTATATTTCGGTTTCTTCTGTCTTTTACTTCTTCTGTACTTTTACTTCTTCTGTCTTCTACTTCTTCTGTATCTTGTTTCTTCTATGTTTTTTACTTCTACACACTTAACAAACTCATCAAACAAGTTCATTTATTTCTAACATTATTATTATTTGATTGTCATCAAAATTAATTAACGTAAAGTCCTCCTAACTTAACAATCTCCCTCTTTTTGATGATAACAAATAATCATAATTTAGAAAAATAAAATTGAATGAACTATTTTTGTTTAGATAATAAGTAGGGATTGGAACAAAATACACTTTTACTATCTTCTTTTCTTGTATCTGTTCTTCTGCTTTTGTTTTTCTTCTTCTGCTTCTGTTCTTCTCCCCCTTATTCTTTTATTCTTTCTTCTGCCTTCTACTTTTCTCCCCCTTTTCTTCTGTTCTTCTCCCCCTATTTGTTATTAATCAAAAAAAAGGTTTTCTTAGATGCTGTATGATTTCACAAAACATTCTTTGGATGTTAGTCCTGATCAACTTGAGGTCTTCTTCTACTGTCACTCAAAGATAAGCTACTTCCTCATGTAGATCACCAACAGAGTCCCTCAAATCATCAACCTTAGTATGAATTTCTTCAATCTCCTTCACTAAGGCTTCCTAACTCCACTGCTGAGAGTGACTAACATCTTCCATCCTAATTGTAGGAACTTGTTGAGGTGCACTTGATGGATAGAAGTTTGGTTCAGCATATGTTTCTGAAGGTAACACATCTAGTTCAATGATTTTCAAAATAGGAGGTTTGAACAATTGTTTTCCATCTGAGAGATCAAGGTCATCAGGTTTTAGTAGTTTTGGTATTGGTTTGCCAAGAAGGTGAATGACATCTTTTATTGATGGTATAGCCCTCAAAGGTCTAAGGTGGATAAGCAGGTTCAAAAAAGTTTCTAAGTTGAAACTGATACCTCCGACTATGATAGTTCTGAACCGTCCTTTAGTCACCCTTCCAACTACCTGAGAAGTTGCATCTGTGGAGAAGCGTCCACAATGACTTCCTGATGCCTTTGTAATGTGGTGTGAAATATAGATGCCTCTTGGTTGTTTTGAATTGCATACATCATCTATGCTTCTCATAGCTTCTTGTATTTTCTCATTTGTAAGATCACCTATTCTTCCCTCAGGGTACATCTTCTGTTTCCCTTTTTCTACATTGCGTACAATGTTTATAGCTCTAGGTTACACATCAGGTACAATCTTGATCAGTGTTCTACTTATAGCTGGGTAGATAGTATATCGATCCTTTTTTATCTTCAAGGGATATGGTTCTGATTTTTCATCTCTCAGAATCCCATATAATCTTTTAACTGATACTTAATCCATAAAGTCTGTGAGCAATAGCTTGCAACTGACATATATTCAGCTTCTACAGTAGATAGAGCAATTGAGCTTTGCCTTTTACTAGACCATGAAATTAGATTATGGCCAAGAAAGTGACAGCCTCCACTCGTACTCTTCCTATCAATCCTGTCTCCAGCATAATCGGCATCACAGTAGCCAATTAATCTGAAATCTTTACCTTTTTCATACATTAAGCAAAGATCAGTAGAACTTGATAGATATCTCATAATTCTTTTAACAGCAATATAATGAGATTCTCTAGGATCTGCTTGAATATCAGGTCTGCTTGCTGTAAGGTAAAGTAAAGAACCAATAATTCCTCTAAAAAGGGTTTGATCAACCTTCTTA
>JANZXP010000006.1:25992175-26014185 GCA_027576715.1 Erythroxylum flavicans
ATGAGTTCACCACTCATCAAGATTGTGGTCCATAATAAACGTATGCTTAAGTTGTATGTTTTAAGATTAAAGTAACGGTCCACTTTATTCTTTATGAACATACTTGATTCCAGATTCATTTAATAGTGCCATTATTGATAGTCAACTACTATCATGATATGAAAATCATCATTCCTTTGAAGTAAACTCTTTTACTTACACAGATAAATCGCAACACTACAGTCTAAATCATAATCAAGGGACCAACTTGATTATTCAACTGTGAATCAATTATTTTAGATTCTTATAATATACATATTTCCCATACATCTCTATATATATGTATATTACTTACAGAAGAATTTTGGTACCTTATGACTAGATATATAATGCTCACAAAACATCAAACTCTTTTGTTTTGTCAATAAATAAATATTTTCATTACAAAAGTAACTGGAAGAAAATTAAGTAAATACACTTGCTTTCCAGGGCACTATATTTACATAACTCCAACAACATGGTGGTAAAACAAAATATTATTTTGACTATTGTGGACTTGAAGTAAATTCAAAATCATGTTGTTAGAAAAAACATAGAAGTCCAAACATTATTAAGATGGTGTTTAATATCATTGTGACTATTACGGACTTAATGGGCTTTCAAAATCAAAATATCAAAAGAAACCCAAAAATCAAAATTCCATCAGGATGGAACTCAAACCAAACATGGTACTTCCAATAAATCAATTGCAGCAGTTAGTGAGAGTACCACTAATGGTTCAACCTTACCTTTTAAATGAGAATAAATCCAATAAGTTCTTGCTCAAATTCAACCAAGTGTTTCTAATCCTCTTATCAACTTTGCAAGTATAGCTTCAATCTCTCTTCATGAAATGATGAATGGGTTATAGACTCATGTTGTACATACCATATAATCTATAACGTAGATGCTTTGCCTACCAAAATAGACCACTATGGTCCATATATTACATTACCAAATGGTGATAATGTCTCCCTATCACATATAAGCTTATACAAGATCATAAATGGCATAACTTTAAAATATATTCTATGAATTTCTTACTTTAAATTTAACTTATTATATGCTAATATAATTAACAAGGATTTTATTGTTCCGTCTAGTTTTTTTTCCTAACTATAGTACACTTGAAACCTTTAATTAAAGAAAGTGATTGACAATAGGGTTTGAAAAAATAGTCTAGTCTGACTTGACCTAAATTGATCGAGCTTTAAGTTAGGCTTCGAGTTAGGTTTGAACTTTTTTTGGAAACTTTCAGGCTTTAGGCCAGACTCAGGCTTGGACTATCCAATTTGAAGTCTAAAATCTTCACATAAAATGATGTCTTTTAATTAGAAAGATATTATTTTTAATTTTATACAATTTTAAAATAAATTTAATTAAATCCAATTGAACTTGGACTTAGGCTCAAGCTCAAGTCTTTTTCAAGCCTATAAAATGATTTGTTTTAAGTATAATGATGTTATTTTTAATTTAAAAAATTTGGAAATAAATTTAATCGAGTCCGATTAGACATAGACTTAAGCTCACACCTGGAACCTCGAGGTCAAAAAAGACTCGAGCTTAACCCTAATATAGAAAACACATACCGGAGGGGGTGAATTGTGTGTAAAAAAATTTGCAAGTTATTTTAAACCTTTAAAATCCTTCTTAAACAAAATGGGTTGATAAATGGAAATGTCTTATTAAACTTTAAAAGGAACCTATTAATGTCTAAAAAGAAAGGATCCTGTTAGTTATTTAAAATACCAAAGAAGTCTATTAATCAAAAGGATCCTATTCACGCTCAAAATGAAAGGGGCTTGTCATTCGATTAGAGCCTGCTATAGCTCAAATGGAAATAAGCATGTTAATTAATTAGAGCTTGTTGATGCTTAAAGTGAACATAACCTCTTTCTTTATAAAAGTAGAAGGAGCCTATTGAAAAACTAAAAGAGCCTCTTGAAAACACAAACTTATAATGCAAAAATTTAAAAGTTAGGAAGAAAGAAAGAATGACACAGTAGATTTATAATAGTTATACTGAGAACCAAGCCTACATCTAGTTCCTTAGTATCTAACTTAAGTATTTCACTGTAAGAAACCGAGTATTAAATTTGATGAGCCTCTCCAAGCTCAAAAGTACATATTTTTCATGGTTCTCTAACCTTCCACACTCGAAGTATATAACAAGCTTCTAAAAGCTCATAAAAAAATAAAATGTAAAATAAAAATAAGTTCTTAGTTATTAGTTTCTCTCTTAATAGAGTGATTTCACTTTTTAAGGCACAATAAGAATGATATGATTTTAAAAAATATGTACGCTTCTCAAATGTTTCGAATGTCTATGTATGTTTGTTACTTCACATATGCTATTGCTCTTCTTTAAATAGTCAATTTCTTCAACTAGCCATTACTTCCTCTTAATTTTGAGTTGACTTCGGATTTTCAATATCATCATTATTAGAAAAAAAATTTCCGGAACTAATTGTTCAAAAAGATAAGATCCTCCTGGATGTTAATAAAGAAAGTTTACTAAGAAAGTTCCTACAAGAAAGGAAATAATTTTCCTATGAATTGATTTCCCTTTAAAAAGAATACCGTTGTCTATACAAGGAAATTTATCCAATTTGAATTTTGAAATATTATATAGTTATCATCAAAATCGTTAAATATAAACCTTGAGCTAACAATCTCCACCTTTTTGATGATGATAAGTATTGATAGATATATTTTTCAAAATTCAAAGGGATAATAGATGATTTCTAAAGATACCTATGAATTTTATATGTTTAGAAATAATTAGAAGGAACATGTCTCTTAAGAAAGGAACATATCATTTGTATATCATAGATTTTCACAAGTTCAATAGCAGAATGAATCACATATATAATCGAGGTACAATTGAGAAATATGCATTGAGAAATATATCATCATATATGCAAAAATATGTAAAAAAAATTCCATATAAACTCTCCCCTTTTGTCATTATCAAAAATAATAGAGTATAAGGAGGTAGGAACTATCATAACTTTGAATAAGCTAGGTATAAAAGAATAGTAATAAAGTTAATGAAGGGATTTAAAGATTTTTCTCAACAAAATATAGCTGTCAAGAAGCTGATTTTACATGCTATCTATTTATTACCACATGTATTCTTGATTGGCTTGAATGTTCTGTAGTTATTGCTGGAGTTTTACACTATTTTGATCCTGAGGAGGAATAGGAGTTTGTTGGTCTAGAGCAAGATCTAGGTTTTTTGCTACTTTTTCAGATCTTTTGTCCACCTAAGCATTGTTTTGCAATTTATATCCAAAGTGATAAGGAATGGAAGGGTGAAACTTAGCTAGTGTGTACCAATTTAGATTTGCAAAGGAACTCCATAATGGTTGAAAATCTTGGTGAGCAACATCCCATAAGATAGGTAACTAGTTATATTCTTATGATTCCCCTTATCCATCATAAACCTCAAGATCATAGATGGAAGATTCATTCCATTCCCTTTTAGCAAATTATACACCACATAAGTGTCCAACAGACTACATCTTTCAACTGAGTTACTCCTGGGAAAAATTGAAGTAGCTAAAAGTGATGCAAGGTATCGTGGTATTAAGTCTAATTACCTACTCTAGGGTTTTCTATCTTAGACGTTCTCAGTATAAAGGTAGATGGATTTGACAACTTTGACTATCTCCAGATCATCAACATCCCAATTATGATAGGGAAAATTAGTTTTCCCTACTAGAGCTACTTCTAGTATATTGCCTAAGATTTCTTCAAAAATTAAAATGTCACATTCATGCACCCATAAGACAATGGCTAGCTTTCCATTAATTTCTTCCTTTTCATGTGAGTGTAGAATATCTTGATTAGCTCATCACATACTGTCTCATCTAGTTTTAGAAAATTTTCCTAACCAATGGCAACAAAGTAAGGAAAGATGGTTATACCTATGTCATCAAACATTATAGGAGGAAAGATCTACCCAGCAACCATCTTTCTTTTCTTACACTATGTTTTATAGCAAATTTAAACTTCCATTAATTCAAACATTTTTAGTGGCATTGATGTCTTTCCTTACTTGTGTGTAGCTATCTTTATTTTCTTTCCCCTTTTTTCATTGGGCAATATCTCTTCTTGAGATAACTCTTTTCTATCAATAAGTTCCTTAATAGTATCTTTAGTTATACATGCTTTACGTTTCTTTATCTTTTCCTTTTTTCTTTTTCTGGCTTCTTCTTCCTCTTTCTTTTTAGCATACATGTTTTTTTTATACAGAATTTTTCTCGGATTATTTTGCAAGACTTTCTCTGGTTTGTGGTTGTCTAATCAACTAAGTAGATTCTTTATCTGAATCATTTTCATTTGTAATCCAGTACACTTTAGGCACTTTCTTCTCTTGAGGTTTAGAGGAGAAAGGTTCTACAATATGAACTTCATTATAGTTAACAGAAGAAGTTGGGGTTTTCTTTTGTCTTTTTGATTATGTTCTTACCATTGTAGGCGAGCTTAGTGAAGTTTGAGAGAGAAAATAAGAGGTAATATGAATACAGAGAGTTAGGGTGCAGAGAGAATAAGCAGCACATATGAGAATGAAAGAGACGAGAAGATGAGAGAATTTTGCTTAGAGTATACTAAGTGATTCCTGAGCGTTGATCTCGTGAGAGAATGAGTAGATGTATAGTCCAGAAGAGGAAGCGTAATTGGTTGCCTATATTCTGACAGACGCACACGTAAAGTTGTCAGACTGCGCTCACATTTTTGAAAAGACTGAACGATGACATGAATGACTCCTTTATTTTTAGGACATATATCACTTAGAATGTTAAACCAAAAGAAGGCTTCTAAAAAGAAGAGCCTTCTAATATAGAAGAAACCTACTAACCTAAGAGGAGGCTTCTAAACTAAGAACAACCTTCGCAACTCTAAAGAACCTACTAAACTAAGAGAAAGATTCTAAGGAATTAGAATAGAAGGAGTCAGCTAAATGAAATGCAAAGACAAGTAGCAGAGAATATTCATACAGAAATAATATTAGAGAGTTTGCACGTACCAAGCTTTTTTTCTTAACATGCAAAATCCATCTTCAGAGAGTAGCTTGGTAAAAATTTCAGCTACTTGATTCTCAACATTAAAATGAAAAAGATCAATGGTTCCCTCTAAAACATGATCTCTAGGAAAATGATGTTTCATTTCTATATGCTTAGTTTTAAAATGATGTATAGGATTTTTAGTAAAAATTATAGCATTAGTATTATCACATGATACAGGAATATAAGAAAAGTTTAGAGAAAAATCATGTAGTTGATGCTTCAGCTATAAGATTTGAGCATAACAGCTAGCAGCTGTTTTGTATTCTACTTTAGTAGCTGAAAGCGCTGTGCAATTTTGCTTCTTACAAGACCAAGATACTAGACATCCTCCAAGAAATTGACAGTGACCAGTTGTGCTTTTTTAATCAACTTTATTACCTGCATAATCTATATCATAATAGCCTTATATATCAAATGTATTAGTTTTTAGATACCATGTTGGACTTATGTAAATGTAGTGCCTTGGAAAGCAAGTGTATTTGCTTAGAACTTAATTTACTTCCAGTTGCTTTTGTAATGAAAATATTTATTATTAATAAAAGAAAAGAGTTTAGTTTTTATAAGCATTATATATCTAGTCATAAGATACCAAGATTCTTTTGTAAGTAATATACATATATATAGAGATGTATGGGAAACATGTATATTATAAGAATCTAAAATAATGGATTCACAGTTGGATAATCAAGTTGATCGCTTGATTATGGTTTAGGCTATAATTTTGCGATTTATCTCCGTGTAAGTTAAAGAGTTTACTTCAAGGGAATTATGAGTTTCATATCATGATAGTAGTTGACTATCAATAATGGTACTATTAAATAAATTTGGAACCAAGTATGTTTATAAAGAATAAAGTGGACCGTTACTTTAATCTTAAAATATACAACTTAAACATACATTTATTATGAACCACAATCTTGATGAGTGGTGAACTCACATGTGTTTCATTACAATTCTTGATATTATTGGAATGGATTTTTACAAAGTATTAATCTAGTATCTGCATGCCATAATTATTAATTGAAACATGTATCAAGGAACATTCACTCAAATAAAGAGTTTGTAGTGATATCATCACTTTTAGATGTTTTATAGAGATTGGTGGTTAAACTAGTGCCAGTAGTTTGATGGACTAGCTACCCATCAAGTCTTGACACCAAGATGAGATTTTGTATGTTAATCACCATGTAGAGTAAAACGGCAGGTCTAAAAGGAAAAACCAACATAAGGGCAAAACGGTAATTTTACCCTTTATTGTGTGGATGGCTATAATATGGTTCATATTAGAGTTTGCAAACGGACATATTAAAATTTGTGTTCTCATAATATTTAGTAATTCAAGAGTTCAACTAATTGTCTTTATTGGAATGACATTTAATTAATAAGCTAGAATTAATTTTAATGAAATTAAATTAATTATGGGCTTATTGGAGCTTGAATTATCTAAAGTCCAATAAGATTTCCCATTTGACTTCAAGGAAGGTTATCAAGCTAAGTAAGAAATATAAATGGAGGTTTTAAAGCCTATGATTTAATGTTGCGCTTGTACTAATTAATGGTTAATTAGGAGCCGAAATGAACATTTAGAAATGGGCTAGGCTTTGGTTTAATTTGATTAATTAGATTAATTAAATCAAAACAAATTTATTAAAGATAAATGGAGATGGAATTTCAGTTTTAATGGGTAAATGTGCAGCTACACATTTGACATTAGTTTGCTACATTTAAGATGCTTTTTAACATGCTTTATTTTCATTAAATGGGGCAATAACCTTATCATTAAATGGTTTAATGGTGGTGTTTTAATGATAGCATG
This sequence comes from Erythroxylum flavicans, assembly GCA_027576715.1. Classification (NCBI taxonomy): domain Eukaryota; kingdom Viridiplantae; phylum Streptophyta; class Magnoliopsida; order Malpighiales; family Erythroxylaceae; genus Erythroxylum; species Erythroxylum flavicans. The sequence continues at coordinate 25,999,082 of JANZXP010000006.1, forward strand.
TAACCTATTAGTATTCATTGGATTAAAGAAGAAAGAGGTACATTTGATGGACCATCGTCCTTCTTTCATCATCAAAAATCGAAAATGGTATGTCAAATTTAGGTTAATAGTCTTTACATATGGCCATCTTAAAGACAAATGAGAAGAGTCTCATTTATTGGCTTCTTTATGATTGATTAAAAAAGAAGTGATGCATTTGATGTAAATTTCTTCTTTCCTTTGAGATTATTGCATTGTAAGAAAAGGTTATTGTATTGTTTTGACTCTCTATCTCCTATCTTGCATGGGGAGCCGAAAATTGCATAAGAGTGTCTCATTTTTTGGCTACTTTCTTCTAAGAAAAATCTCCTCCAAAGTTTTCTTCTTCTTTCCCACCAAAGGATCTTGTTAACCAAGTTATCCAAAAAGAACAAGGAGTATATCAGATTGGTTGAGGATACAATATCATGAAGAGGATATAATAAGGTGAAGAGGATACATCACCTAGGAGAGGATACATTGCTAAGGATAGGATAGCACAGCGAGGAGTTAAAACTATAGTGAAGGGGTTGATAATATTTTCCAGCTTTTGATTATGCAAATGTTTTTCCTTATATCGTATCATGTGTGGCTATGCATGTTGATTTGGATATATTGCTTCTACTAAAATTTTGATTTCTAAAAAGTTTTGTAGATTTGGATATATTGCTTCTACTAAAATTTTGATTTCTAAAAAGTTTTGAAATCTACCGTTTCTTCCAAATCGATGCATGTTTTATTTTCCGATCCAACACTGCTACTGTCAGATGAAGATTTGCGATAGCATTCTCATCCATCTCATTCCACTTATTATCATCTGTGAATGTTGTCGGCCTTTTGTTGATGGCTACTAAGAAGTTATCACTTCTCAAGACAGCCTTCATCTTCAACTTCCACAATGAGAAATTACTCCCATTGAACTTCTCAATCTTAAATTTTACCGACATTGCTTCTATCAAGAACAAAACTTAGCTCCCACTATTTCATGTAAACAGTGCTCATATGTATGATTAGTATATTATACATGAATAGTACTTTACCTGTACGTATAAATAGTACCATATATGTAAATAGTACCTAGTTGCTATAGTGACTAGTACAGTTATGAATAGTAAAAATAATACCTGCAATAGTTGCCACCTTTTTTGGTACTGTTTTACTATTCACTAACTTTCACTGGCTTCACCCGAAATCCGAACAAATTGCATCAAAAAATTCATCATAATTTTCTCATCACACTCTGATACCACTTGTTGTGAAAATTGACCAGATTAGAGTAAGTTTGCAGCTAAATAGGATTGAAGGAATAGTAATAAAGAAATAAATGCAGATTTTTACGTGGAAGACTCCCAAACAAATTAGTGTAAAAATCACAAGCAAGAAAAAGACACTTCACTGTGAAAATTTAGGAGTTACAACCTCTCTCTATTTTCGAAGGCGAAATACTAACTCTCTCAAAAATAGTGAGAAACACTCTCTAAATTGCGGAGATTAAACTGAAGAAGAAAATATTTGAGATGAATGAAAACTGATTAGGAAGGCCTTCATACGTGCATCCATAATTAGCCTTCTGCATTTCTTCTTCATGCATATGGATTTGAGATAAATGAAAAATGATTTGGGAAGGCCTTCATACACGCATCCATAGCTGCCCTTCTGCTTTTCTTCTTCATTCTTCTTTCTTTTTCTAACTTTGTGCAATCGACAGCAATCTTTCTTGACTTTCGTGCATTCGGCAACGACACTCTAAAAATTTAAAATATTCATAAATGTCAATTAACTTGTGATAAATTTTGAATAAACACAAATTAAAAGAAAGACAACAAAATCGCATATGACTTATCCAATCTTAACCCCTTTTCGATAAACTCAAAATTTTAATCTCCTTCAAATTGTTCATATATTTTTTAATGCAAGTATTACACTCTTCTAGCTTTTTTTCAAATTTTAATTTAACACAAATAATCAAGAATCTCGAAATCTCTATTTTTAACTTATAATTTTATGCATAACCCTTTAAATAGAAAGATAACCCAATAGATCCTCTAAACATGTTTTAACAACATGAATACATTTAGAAAGAGCAGATATCTTCTCAAAAATCAAAGAGAGAGAGAGAGAGGGGTAATTTGGTTTTCCATCTTTTTCCTATAGTTTTTCTCTTTAAAAATAGGCAACAAACCTCTAATTACTAATTTTAACCTCTTAAAAGTTTATCTTATCAAAAACAAAACAAAAAAGCAACCGAAGCTTTTAAATGAGTTTTAGGTGATTTTAGTGAGAAAAAAAGATATTAAAGAGGGAAAAGAGGAACAAATGAGAATGATAAGATAAAAATGGACAGGGTGAATCATGTGTCTTGATTTTAAAAGATTTCTTTTAGAGAACCGGCAATTACAATTTGTGGTAAAAATATTTAATAAATAAATAAAAAGATTCCTAATTTCTTTCCTACCAAACTGGAAGTTGCATTGTCAAAGAGGCCCATTTTAGGACGTACGGGCGCATTTACCTAGATAACATTAATCATGAATCATGTAAATGGATCTTGAAGGGTCTATCATGATCCCCCGTATCGATGAAAAACATTGACGGGGTCAATATTCTTGAAAGTCTACTTTTTGGGCCTCTAAACTGCCCTAAATGATTTGTTTTTCGTCACTAGAACAAGGTTATCGCTTTAGGGTTTAGGCCCAATTTGTATGGTAAGTTGGTAATGGAAGCGAAAATCTAAGACCAAGCCGGACAAAACTGGTCAGATGAAACGGAGATGATTATGGCCAAGTTTTCCAGACAAACTAAATTTTTATTGAGAGGTACAATTCTCTATCCCATACAACTATAATTATTTGAATTTTAGTACAAAAAAGAGATTCTGGCCTCTTCCTCCTCAAAACATTTCTTAATAATTCAAAAATGCAAAGTTTGAAGTATCTTAAACATAATTGTAATAATGCATTATCATAACTTTTTTTAGCAACAAGTAAAAGTCAAATAGTGACTAAGAAGATATCACATCCTTTTTTCATTGCGATATGCGCTATCATATCTGGAAATGGTATTACTACTAAATAAGCTTTGACGAGTAAAAACAATAGAATCTACATTGTACACTATTATTTAGTGTAATTACACGCTAAAACATGGACTTGTTGAAGTTTTATTCTTCTTTTGTTATGTGTTTGTTTTAGTTTATGCAGAGCATCTTCGGTTTTCTTTTTTATTTTTCCGGTTGAAGATGTGGAGCATCTTCCAAATGGGTATAAGAGACAACCGCTAAATTATATTTTTAGTTAAAATTAATTGGATGCTAAAAAGTTCAAAAACTTTATAATAATAACGCAAAGAAGTATTACAACTAACGATCCGTTTCACAACAATTTACTATTTTTTACTTACTTGTGGAAGTGGACGGATTCCTAGTGATTGTGATGCAAGTATTGATATGAATCTTTAAAAATAAATTTCAAAGCATAAAAAAGTGAAAGGGATGTATTACATTGCTTAGTTTAATATTTTCTACTAGTTTTAGTGCTTCAACTACACCAAAAACTTGATTAATTTTAGTAGTAGTTGTGTATATGTACATATAAACCACTAATGGTCAGACATTTAATCTAGTTGTTAAAGATCAGGCTGTAAAAACATAATTAGTTACATTGGAAGAAGTAATGATGGACTAACAAAAAAGAAAGAAGTATTTTATGAGAGGACGGGGGTCCATGCTATACTTCTATCTTGTTTTGTAGCTGCTTACGTGAAACGAAGGCTACAACATAATATTACCGCACCAGTGGTTCCTTTTGTAAAGGTAAGGGCTTTTCATCTTTTGGATTTGAATGCTTTGACTTTTGGACTTTGCTCAGGCAAACTTCTCTTTTTGGATTTAAAGATAAGTCTCCCCACTCACATGGTTTGTTTCTCGAGCTATCACTATTCAGCTTTGAGAGGGAAATTTTGTATGTGGGAAAAGATGCCTAAAATTAAGTGGCCCCGTCATCTCCCGTCGATGATTAGGGTTTGTTGGGCTTAAACTTTTTCCCATTAATTATATGTTTTATGAGTAGCAAAAATATGAAATTCCCCAAATCCCGTCCTCTTTAATTTAGATCCTTCCCTGCAAAAGCATATGTCAATTCTAAGAGAAGCTACATATAGCTAGCTTTTCATATTGTTGTAAATATATAGCACCTTTATCCACTTTATTCTGTTGAGTGACATGTTACCACTTACAAGCTTCTTTTTTGTCACTTTTTGTTTGTTTTACTTTCCTATAGTGCTTTACAAATGCAAAGATAGCACACAAGTTCCATGCTTTTGCAGCCAAAGAGTGACAAGTTATGTAAGACCTATAGGGTGTCATCATGATTCTGCATTTCTTGGTAAGAATATCATCATACTTTTTTAGGTGTTTGTCTTTCATGTGGGATGATCCACTACCTTCGTTGATGGTGAAGGGGGCACATGGAGACTAAAAGGTCATCTTCCCAGAAAAGGGTATAACATTACAACTAAAAAGTTAAAGAGAAAAGAGATGGAAAAGAAGATAGAAAAAAAAGTATATATATAAAGGAGAACCACGCTCCATGTCTGATGAGTTAGCCATAGATACATATAATTGCACTTTTAACACTAGTTGGTTTTGATTTTTCCTAGTAGGAGCAGAATAAAGGAATCATGATGAGAAGGAATTTTGTAATAGTCTTTCGAAAAAGAACAATTGCTTAGCATAAACACAAAGCAGAGCCCACAGTTTACTGTTTGGAGAGGCCAACCTTTTTCTTCCTTTTTTTTTTCCAGGAAATGACAAACATTTCCGAAGAATTCACTAGAATTCATCCATTTCTATCTGTTTCTTTCTTTTTGGGCTCTTCACCATTAAGGTTCAGGATCAAGATTGAAAGCACTCATTATTATCGTTTCTTGCGCTTCTTCCTTTATATTTGTTCCGTTGTGTGTATGTGTTTATTTGTACGACTGCACGTGAGCCGTTGTGTGCATGGAATTCATTACCATTCATTTACCATTTACCACCCTATGCAAAGTCGGATGAAATTGCCTAGAAATTTCCTCTCCTGTAACAGTTTCCGTACTTTTATCCTTTAGTTTATTGAAACCCAAACACTAAGCCTAATGGTTAACATTTAATATATTGTGGTCTTGATGCTTTCTCAATTCATGAAAAATAATATGTTTATACAGTAAATGTCCAGTAACTAGATCAAGCCCGAGTCGAAACATTATTGTCAACTGAAGCTAAGTCGAATGGAAGCCTAGCTAAAGAACTGATATACTATATATATTTACTCATGTTCCGATGTAATCATATGAAATTTTCATTGTGTACATGAGAATGATATTGCATTCTGTGAGCATCAAAACCTTACGTCAGAATTTCTTCCAAGGCAAATGTCCAGTTGCTCCATTCTCCTGCGAGGCGTACCTGGAATTCATTATGTTGCCTTGTTCTCTTCTTTTTTGATGAATAAGGAGATACTGTATCTGAGCTCATCAGATAGTTTAAATACCTCGTCAATTTAGTCGGCTCATAATTGACCATAATATATTTTGCTTTTAACTTCTAATCCCATTTTCTTCAGTTCTTGGAGTAAAAGAAGTTGGAGTATCTCATTTTCTTCAGTTCTTAAATCGTAAATTCTTTTTTTTAAAAAGAAAAAGAAAAGACAATCACGGTTATTTTCTCTTCTTTTCTAGTAAAACAAGAAAATCTTTAACAGCAATATAACGCTAGGTGAAAGCAGCCTACAAACCAGTGAAAATGAAGCCAGAAAAGATATAGAGCGTCAACAGTCTGTTTAGGATAATTTACAGCACCGCCTGACAGGTGTGCAAACCTAATGAGAACAACCGTGTACTTCATAGAGATATAATCTGCGCAAGAGTTTAGAATAATTCCATTTCCACATATATTCAGGATTCTGATATATGTTACTTTCCAACAGGAGACTGCCTTCTTCAGTCTCTGCTCTCCATTTTTCAGAAGGAAATAATTGTTCTGGAATCACAGGCTGGGACTGGGGTTAAAAATTGGATAGGAAAATCTTCTTCAGATATGGAATAAGTTAAAAAGTTAATAATCTAAAATGTATGGGTTCCATACCATACCCAACAAATACTCCCCCCCACATCTATCTCTTCATGTCACCTTTGTGAAGAGTAGTTTGATACAATTATGTGCTTGGCTTTGAGCGGAGGGATATTGACAGTATCTAAATAATATTTATTTGGATTGATCAGAGCTATCTCTTATGTTTGTCTATGCATTAATGCAACTTAGATGAGAACAAAGAAATGGAAGCTATAGAACAAGAGGAAATCAACACTGATGATGATAATGATGATGATGGCGGTGATGATAACATGAGAGACATTTGGCTTCAATCACCACATATACATCCAAGAGTACCTACACAGATGCACAAATTGAATGATCTAACAAAAAGGAGGGGGGAAAAAAAGAAAGACAAAACAAGTTGAGACATTATGGTTTGCAAGATATTTTATATTTATATTTCCTCCAAATTTCTATGCGACCACTGAATCCAATACATCTCCCAACCCCACCACAAACCAAATTTAAAATAACATGTATAGTATGCAAATCTATCTTCACCCGAAACTCACTCGTTGCATGCCAATGACATGCTGCCTCACCATTATTTAGCTAATAAACGTACACTTAGCATTCTGTTGTCAATGAAACGAGATAAAGAAATGTTCAGGCACTGAAAACCACAGAAACTAGTATGGACCCGAGTAGTTCGTGGATTCAGAAAGATAATATAGATGAAGTGAATGTAAATGGAAATGGTTTTGTATAAACCACACATGACGAATAATTATTCATATATAATTGCCATGTCAAAGAAGTTAAAATAATCTAATATTTTCTTCGAACAAAAGCAAATATTTGACACCGTTTTACTATTGTAGGTATCTTATTTGTATGGTCCACTTAAATCTAGCTATGTTTTCAAAATGCTAATTATATGGTTGAAAACAATTAGAAACAATAATTATTTGTACAAATCAAACCAGATAGATTTTAGAGAACTTTAAAGCTTTTGTATGGAATGATTAGTACAAATGTAAAAGTACAATGCGTTTGAAAATTGATTAAAGAGTTAAGATAGATATTGACACAATTAATAGAAAACAAGAAGAAAGAAAATAAAAGTAGAAGTAATGTAGCAATATTGCCTGCCATGTACTTGTCTTGGGTAATTTGCAAGTTGATCCCTTTGTACATATGTCGTTTGTGAAAGACGACAACGACAAGGGAAACTTCTGAAAATAGAAGAAGAGGCCATGGAAATAAGGTTGTAAGTGTAGCTCACAAAGAAATAGGTGGATGGGTGGGACCCATGGAGGACATTTTAGTTGTTTGATAATTACCCGACCAACGGAAGATGCACGAAGCATCATCCCAACTCCGTATGTTCATTCTTCATGATGCTGACAGCTGGACAGCTGGACCCACTTAATGGAGTATCGGACTGGACAATCCTTATGTGTATGGCATCTATTGGTTTTGTTTTTAAGTTTAGAAAGATGGGACAACCCTAGACGATCATAGATTTTGGGTGGAATATCTTTGTTCTAGGACTTCCATCATATGCAAAGTGGCCCTAAATTAGCCTTATTACCCTGATTTTCATTTTCTCACAACAATCATTTTGATGATCGAAACACCTAAACTTTTGCATTACGGTAAGTTGTTTATCATATAATCTGGTTAGTTGTAATCAAGAAATTATCTTAAAAGGCTAAAATTTTACATTATTAATAAAAAAAGTGGAAGAGACCTAATAAAAAAAAGATTTTTGACATTTATTTTAAGTGCAAAGCTTAATTTCGGAAGAAGACAATATGAGAAAAGCTATGCGTCTCAAGAGCCATACTGAAACTTACATCTCAAGTAATCAGACCAGTGTATCCTTTACTATCCTGCGATTTTGACAGAAATACATACACCTTCTATGCGATGCCGGCATGAGGTACGTAGGTTTCTAGCTAGCTAGTTTTGGCACATCTTAATTTATTTATCGTATTCAGCAAATTATTTAATTTCTTTGAAGGTTACTTAGTCAACCAAGACATGAATATTTAATTTATATAAGTTGAGAAGAAAACTAAAGCCACATAATGATTATAAGATCCGAAACTGAAGTGAAAGTTTACTTATAGCTAGACGATGAAATAGGCGTAAACTTGGTATAAATATATTAATTAAGCAGGAAAAACGGAGGTAGATGATAAAACTCCTTGTATGATTCTTAATGGAGCAGGTGATCGTGCAGTGTAGAAGAAGAAAAATGAATATTAGTGGTAGAGCCCTAACAAACAGACAAAGGCATCAGAGAATAGTGGCGGAGGGCCCGTAGTCTCTGCCTGCCCATCAAGAAATTATTAGGGGACAGAGATACCATTATGCACCCAACATTCATACTCTCTCCATCTCCATACACATTATCTATCTCATTCTGATTTATTTGGGATCAAAATGTATCTATTCTAGGACCTTGCATATTTTATACATATATCTAAGATACAAACACTATATCTAATTAAACAATCAGACTATGCTTTTGGCGTTACTCTATTGTAAATAAATGAAACTTCTACATATATATATGAGATGATGGGAATGTCCCATCGTAACCTGAGATGTCTTTTCCATTGGTTAACCCCAACTCTGTATTATATTCATTGCCATATGTAGACTGCTATTAACAAATATTACTTAATTAAATGATTGAGGGACGAAAATTAAAACGAAGAGAAGGGTGGTATATTGTACCAAACTTATGAACATGATACATGAATTTTTTTTTTACTTAGTAAAAAATGTTATTTGATATAATGGATATTTTTACCTATCACTTTCGGACACAACTTTTCGGATTTCAACAACCGATTGAAAACGATTTTTCTCATCATGTTTGGTAAACATGCTCTATCATATTATAAGGATCAAAACCCTTTTATTTTAAATGACTTATTAAATATTTTTTTATCAGCTAAAAGGGATCAATCTATTTTTTCTACAACTCACTCTTTTCCGATCCCAGAACAAATATTTATGTGTTATATTATGAACTAAAATAATTGATGAACATATATGGATTTTTAATGCTTCAACGATACATAAGAATGACCATATAATTTATATGACTAATTATATTTTGGAAAATTGAAAAGATTAAGATTTGCAATGGTTTTTCAATTTAACATTGGATTAAAATATTTTGATAATAAACTTTTTCTTTTTTATCTTAGCTAATAATGTTTTAATCAATTCTATTCAAATGATGTGGTTATATTTAAATAAGACTGTGATTGAGTGGGTAAGATTTTAAAATATATTATTTGCAATATATTTTTTAAAATATAGTGTTTAATTTTTTTGATCTTTTAGTAACTTATTTGATATTTTTCGTATATATGTGTGTGTGTGTGTGAACATTTATTTGATATATATTTAAATAATAAGGATAGTAAATTATTTTACCTACAAAAATGTCTTCTTTCTAACCTGTTATTGCTCTTTTCTAAAAATATTGTGTTTGACATTTTGCTACTTTTCTAATAAATACCAAACTTTATATTGAATGGATGCTAACTTGAAACCGATGATTAAAACACTTAATTGGTTTAGTCGATTTAACAATAAAAATTTTAAGCCATCCAAATTTTTGGCTCGGTTTTTAACTTTTTGGTTCGATTTACTTTAATAACTTTTGTTGTTAAAGTCGATCATAAAAATTTATTAATTAATCAGTCAATCTTTATTAAATAATAATTTCTTATAAACTAAAATAAATTAATTAACTTTCATTTAATAATCTCTTTTTTAATTAAACTTTAAATTTTTTGATAAATAAAAATAATCTCTTTGAATTACATTTATAATTTTATAATTTTATTCTAACTTTTGATTCACTTTTTATAACATTACTTGAAACCATATTTAGGAAGAGAAAATATATGTCATGTGAAAAGTTAATGATCATTGTCCAGTCAACATAGACTTGGGCAATGTCTGTCTCAATGGAGTTTACTCGGTGTCTTGACGCTTTTTAGCGATGACGTGAAATTTTAGTTGTCATACATCACGAAGATCAATTTAATTAGTTATTCCTCTTCAATTATATGTTACTTCTCTGATTATTTCTCCTGTTGGCTCTTGCTTGTTTTAAGCAATCCTAATGTCCTTCAAAAAAATTTCATGATCTTTTGAGTTTGCATAAAAAGAATAATTATTAATTACAAACTCTAGCTCAGGCTGAAGTGCCACCGATTAGTATAGATTATGAAATATATATGCCCATCATTCTCTTGGTAATGTTAAGTGTTATTTCTATTCATTTTTTATTTAATTTGAATTTAAATTTTTTATTTAAATTTTTCAATACAATATTATGTGAGAAATTAGGATAAAACAACAACCACTTAACTTCAATTAAAAAAAGAACAAGTTTAAACAAACCACTATACTTGAAAACAAGTTAAAGACGACACATAATAGAGTCAAATTGATATTTAAGCTTGGGTTAGTTACATCATACTCCCCCGTCCCATAATGTCTCTATTTTTTTTTTATTAGTAACTCCTTTTTATTTAAATAAATCAATTTTGATACTTCACCGGTGATTTAAATTGTAGATTTAGCTAATTATATCAAATTAGAATCAATCCACAGTGAGAATTATATTAAAATTCATATAATGCTTGTGAATTATAAAATAATGAAGGGTAATTAACCCTATTAATATTTTAGAGTTGAAGTTTTTAGACCCTGGTTTCTTGAAAAAAGAATAACAGTATTAGATTGGAGTTGTGGAAACTGAGATTCTTAGAATCTAAAACGTGATGTTGAGCTTAGTGCCCTTTTCAATTAGGCATCGAAGTAAAAAAATTAAAAAAACATAAATGTTACGACGAGTTTGGCTGGGCCAATAGAATCAGTTTGTAATCTTGAAGCCTAAGTTTTGCGTCTGGGAGAGAGAGAGAGAGACAGAGACGCAGATTACGCTGCTTTTCAGTTTTTACACGATGGCAGTGTATGATATAATAATGAAAGATGAAGAAAAAAGCAAATCTGCATGCCGAGAACTCAAGGTTTAATTATAATTGTAGATCGAAGGAACTGGGGAGGATGATTGCTTTAGGATTCTCAAACACATGCAAGTAATATATATAAATTCACCTTTGCAATCATCTTTCTCAACTCTTAATCCCATCATAAACCATATCTAAAGCGAACCAATTACTTTTAGTTATTGTCTTTTTGTATTACTTTTAAGTAAAACGTAGAAACTGAACTTAACATCGCTTAAGCATTTGCTATTCAAATCACTAAACCTACGTGCATAAAGATCTTCCTTAATCTCTCTCCCGAACCCTTCAAATGTTTAAGTTATTGAAACAATTGGCACTATTTTTCTAGCATAGGACTGACATGCTAAGCTTCCATATTAATAAATACATACCTAGTAAATGAAGGGGAAAAAACAAGGGTTCAAGTATGATGAGGTGGTGAAATTATGGTAGGGCTTTTGAGACGGGTCCTCATTGCTTTCCAGTAGCCAACCAAACAAGAGGCCTGCATTTTTTAAAAAAATTTTATGCCTGTGTATGTCACATTTAATCTCCGCCACCCAATTCGCTTACTTTTCAATAATAATTGTTTATATCGAACGGCCAGAGGATATTATTGTCACTGTATTATCATAAATCGGAAAAAGAGGAGATCTTTAAATGGGCCAATGGTGTGGGGTCCACACAACCCAAAGAGCCGTCCGCTGCATATACTAATTTTTTGTACTACGTGTCAAGCAATGATGGTATGCACCATCACTGCCGCCTGCACTCGCATACACATATTATAATTTGCTGTCCCAGAGGAGGCAGACTCCAGAGTACGGCATAGAATGACACGGGACGGGACTCGGGAGGAAAGAAAACAACCAAACTTAGTGAAAGCTAAATATTGCGTAACCTTATTCTTACCTGAAGACTCGCAAGGGAAACAAGTCTTAATAAAACATATCTAGATTTTCAAAATATATTTCTAAAGAACAATATTATAGGTAATAGTTTTATTTAGTGTATATATTCGTTTGGATTGTACTTTGTTAGGCATCTACTTAAGATGTTATCGGTATTGAGTGGCAAGTGCAAAACTTTTATTTATGGTCCCGATAAGTACAGTACAGAGGCATAATTCTAACACTGAAGCCAGAGAAACAATGTTATATAAGAATCAATAAGTTATGCGTTAATTTTACATGTAACAGTTTAATTTTCTTTAGTTAGAAAAACCTATCATAGACATATATGTTACTTCTCATAGTCATATATTTACCAAAATATGTTAAGAAAAACTGTTACATAATTTTATTTATTATCTAAGTTTATAATTTTATTGTGATATTAAAATTTTAAAATAAATATTTGATCTTAAATTGTTTTAATAAAAATATCATATTATTTTGTGATAAAAATTGTCACATTCTTATTGTTTTGTAAGATTGTCCAGAATATATCAATAGTCGCTGTTAAAAGTTAAAAAATATGATGAAAATTTAGCTAAATATAAAGTATTTTTAAGAAATTTAAAAAATAAAAATTTTTTTAAAATGAATAAATTTATCTAATAAATTACTCTACAAACAAATAGTGAATTTTTTTGTTATAAAATATCTTCAAAAACGTCGGACAGATTAATATCACAAAATCTATAAAATTTAGGAGCATTAATGGATATTTTTTCAAACAGGTCTTAATTAGTAGGTGTAATATTTTCTGCTATGTCAAGAATCCTACATCGGACAATTATGAATACATTCAGTCATTTATAATAGTGTGCAAACCTCCCCTCTCAAGCTAGCTTTTAGGGATGAGTTAGGCCTTTCAACATAGTATCAGAATTTGTTTGTTTCGATGGTTTGGGGCGATGCCTGGTTTTATCCTTTTGCCCAATATGTCCAATAGCTGACCAGCCTTACTTTGAACTGAAGGGGGTGTGTCAAAAATCTCACATCAGACAAGTATAAATACATTCAGTCATTTATAGTAATGTGCAAACCTCCCCTCTCAAGTTAACTTTTGGAGATGAGTTAGGCGTTTCAACATGTTAAAAGCGTAAATAACTTTGCTTTCTGAGTGTATTAATTACATAAAATGAATTACCTTTTCCCATTTGAAGTGTTTAAACTCAAACCCCGTAGGAGAAAATAAAGGCACAGTTCTCGTCGTCGAATTAATTAGGTTCATTATTTAGTACTAATAACTTTAACCAAATAGTCCATCATACCAATTTAAACCTCACAGGATCCGAAGAAAATGTGAAAGAAACGTGTTAAGGAGGTTTTCAGTTGAGATATCTGCATTATTGTTATCTTCAGAAGAAGGATTCGTTGTGGCTTGGTAGACAAGTGATTGGATATTAGACATATAAACAGTAAATAAAAGAAAAGTAACTGCCGGATACGAAGACAGCTAACTGCTATTATGGTAAGTTGAGGTCTAATGATCAATATTTATGAATAACATATGCTATTAGATGTTCCTTATGACAAGTTGGACAGGCTAGCTACTTACTACACAAATCATTGACTCAGACCAACACCCAGCTGCATAATACCTGCATTTTAGATGAAGAAGATACCACCTAGTTCTACAGTATACATGTATTACATTAAATATCACTTTTATTTATCGTTTTGTTCGCTAAAACGATACGAGTTATATAGAACAATCGTCTTTTAGCACGCGAACCAACCTTTCAAAACTTTTTCTGCTCATCCAAAAATGTTTGAATGTGACAAAATAGGAAGGTTAGAGCATATCACTCGAAAATAGGCAAAGGAAAAAAGTTTCAAGCCAAATTGGTCATCAAGTTTTAATTTGATCCGTATCTTTACAGGTTCTCTTTCCGTCTTTTAGATTTTGATTACATAGGTCTCACGGTATTCGCATATTGAAGGGTCGGAGCCTGTCCGTCCAACAATCACTCTAAAGCCAACTTCTTTAACAGATGAATGATGTTAATTTTTGTAATAAATTTAGTAATTATCTATATCCACCAATAACATTTATTAGGACTTGTTATGTGTACATATATAAATCTCGCTAGTTTTATATAATAAGTGCGAATCCTCGACTTAATTTACTTAGAAGAATGGTAATAAAAATTATAATAAATATAGCAAAGAGTGTAAATAAATATGACCTTTATTCTGCGTTATATTGTGGGTATAAAATATTGCTTTAAAAGGGATATAAAACATTGTTTATTTAATTATAATATATTATTAAGCATCTTTTTTATTTTTTATCGATTTCTTTTTTCCCATGTCAACTAACCGAGCATCCCAAGTTATCCATGATGTGGTTATCCAAAGATTGCGAGCCTTAAAAATTAATGAAGGTTATGATAAGGATTTTAGGAAAAAATTGTAAGTGCAATTATATATTTATTTGTTTATTTATATTTGAAGACTGTTATCACTTATCATTATTCTAAATGTTGTACTATAAAAGTCGTCATGTTTCACGTATCTAAACAAAACATTTCTTTTCTATCTTGCATCCAATGAAATAATTTTGATTATGGTCTAGTAATGTATATTCTCAACTGTAATTTGACTCTGAATTTCCTCTTTCTCAACTGTAATTTGACTCTGATTTCAAATTTCAGCATGAAAAAGAACTTGTTTTGAACATTTTACTCAGCATACAAATAAAGCACACACAAAAAAGAAGATAACAGTTCATAGAAGAACTTGTTTATACATACGAACATCACTTTTTTTTATTAGTTATTGGGATTTGTTATACCAAAATTATTGTACATGTAATGTGGATAGATTTTTAGTAACAATTGGCTACTCTTGATTCATTTCTAGATGAATTGCTCTTGATTCATTTCTAGTTGAGCTGTGCAGAGCAGGTTAAAAAGTAATTGAACAATATTTGAAAACATTCATCTTGTTTTAAAATTTTACAGGAAAATTAAATATATATATATATATATATATATATATATATATATATATATT
>JANZXP010000006.1:26037296-26049488 GCA_027576715.1 Erythroxylum flavicans
AATACATAGGAAGAGTATCCTCTGTGATGACGTCACAACACAGAGGCAATGAGGATTTAAGAGTATAAGTATCCTCTATGATGACGTCATAACACAGAGGCAAGAAGGATTTAGAAGTATAAGTATCCTCTATGATGACGTCACAACACAGAGGCAATGAGGATTTAAGAGTATAATTATCCTCTGTGATGACGTCATAACACAAAGGCAAGTAGGATTGGAGAGTATAAGGATGGATAGAGTAAAACATAGAAGATAGAATATATAGGATAACATTGTCTGTGTTACTGTTCACGGACTTCGTCTGTGTTGAGTAAAACATAGACGATAGAACATAGAGGCTAACATCGTCTGTGTTACTGTTCACGAACTTCGTCTGTGTTGAGTAAAACATAGACGATAGAACATAGATGATAACATCGTTTGTGTTACTATTCATAGACTTTTTGGTTGCGTCTCTCTTTGCTTCTTTTTGCATCTCATTTTCTGTCTTGTGTCTTGCGTCTCATTTTGCTTCGTCTCAGAATGATGTCAGCATCATCTTAGAATGACATCATTATCGTCTCAGTTACTGTTCATCATCTTAGTTTGACTTTTTGCGTCTCAATTTGACTGTCTCATTTTGCTTCGTCTCAGAATGACGTCAGCAATCATCTTATGACGTCAGCATCGTCTCATTTTGGCCAGAACATCTTCTAGTCCGAATTTGATCCTCTAGATGATATAATTGGTCTTTAAGATCTTCATAAGAGTTGTAGATCTTGAAATCCTCTTTCAAACCATATAAGGAACATCTTGATCTGATTCCTCTATAGAAAGTTATGACAATCAAAAAACATCGTCTGTGACACTATTCACGCTATCATCTGGGTCACTATTCATCACGCATCGTCTGTCCCATTTTTAACCTTCAGAAGACAAAGTTGGTCTTCGAGGTCTTCATGAGAATTGTAGTTCTTGCGGTCCTCTTTCCATCTATCCAAAAAAACCCAAGTTTGGATGCTTCTGAGAGAAGTTATATCAATAGTCCCGAAGTAAGTATATGTGTAAGTGAGGACTCACCTATGCTGATCATTAAGGGATTCAGGTTGACAGGTAGGAGTGGACTAGTCGATTATTCTAAGAGCTGAGCTGAAACTAGAGAAGGGGAGTTTTGAGAAGAAAATCTGATCATGGTCAAGGTGTTCTCTTTGGAAGATAACTTACGTATTAAGAAAATCTGCATGCATGAATGAGTTAGACTCCGGAAAGCGAGGTCTAACAGCTGTGGTATCAGAGCAAGCAAGTCTAAGTCAAACTCCGAAAACGGGGTCGGACAATTTTTATGGTATCAGAGTAAGTAGGAGTTAGACTCCGATAACGGGGTCTAACATACTAACATTATGTTTAAGACAATAAAAAGAGCACTTTTATGATATATTCAATCGTCATAATCAAAATACATTCAATCATCAATATTAATTACGTTATCATCATTCTATCATCAACATTATGCATATTAACAACATAAATGTTACTAATATTACACAGTATAAAGTGTACTTTCATGATACATTGAATCATCTTAATCAATATACATTCAATTATCAACATTACTTGCATAAAAAACATTTAATCATCAACATTAATTGCGTTAAAAAACATTCAATCATCGACATTATGCACATTAAAGCTACAAAAGTTACCAACATTACGTTTGATACAATAAAAAAAGCACTTCGATGGTACATATAATCATCGTAATGAAGATAATTCAATGATCAACATTAATCACATTAACAATATAGATCTATGTCTAGATATTAATTGGACGTACAATCTATACTTTGCATATTTCTACCTCTAAATCTAAAAAACTCGTCTTATTTATTGGAATTTTTATAATAATTAAAAACTATGTAATGAGTTTATAAGTAGAGATATGTTTATGCTACCAACAGTGAGACAATGTGAAAGGGAAGCATAAGCTAATGAGATATGTGGGTATACAAATAATACCGACTTATTTGTATGAATAAGTTATGGACCGATATTTTTCTTTGTAGCATATTCTGAAACTTTGAATTAATCCAGTTTGTAATATGTATATATAAGGAAGTGTAAGCTATCAGTTATTTAGAAAGGGTTTTTTGGTATATAACTGGAATTCAAGGCTAAATACAGAAATAAAGGTGGTTCACCACCAGAGGGGTAATTTCTTGACAAATTTCATAAACTTGAGATGAATATACTTCTTTCGTCTATTGACCAGTACTGGTCCTATTAAATATTTAAATCCCAAACCTTGTGGTCATGTACCATCCAACATAATCTGTCCCTTAGACTTCTCCGTCAACATTTAACACTTTTGGCTTTACTTTTCTCAAAAAATAGTAATTAATATAATCACAACAGAAGACTGTGTCTAGGGATCATAAGACCTATTTAAAATACAAAAAATAATAGTTTGACTTTTCTCTGGATCTAGAACCATTAATACCTCTGCTCTCTGGTCCGTGGGGAATCAACCACACAACAAATTGATCCTATGGTAATGGGCAAAGTAAATTCATAAATGAAGCGTTGAGAATGGGAAAGGGCAGCCAGTTCAATTTTAGAAGGACAAATGGATGCCAACATCTCTCACCTTCTAATTTAAAAAAAAAATCTCCAGTTAAAATCTACAGGAGGATGCGACTGTGAATATAGTATTGGATTAAAATCCTACAGGAGGAAGCGACTGTGAATATAGTATTGGACGGAATTATTAATCAAGACTATGAAGAGAGGCGCAAGAAGTCCTGGAAATCAATCAAACACGGAACAAAAGATAAATTGGAATGTGCAGCAAATTTAGAGAGTATAGCAGGTTTAATGGTTCTTTTGGATGGTGAACTAAATTTGGTTCACCATACATGACATATAGTCTGCGGGATCTTGCTTGCTACTATGTTATTATTAGGAAAGTCTTACCTCTAAACAAATAATGAATGGTATTAAAAGTCTTTAAAATGTCCCATCCTCAATACATTCTGTTATCAATCTCCTTCACAACATATAATCTCTGGATACACCCATTTAACTAAGTTATCTTCCGCAATCAGAATCAAGTTAAAATTACATCAACCCTTTCTTTGGTTGAGTGATGATAGAACAGAAAGAATAGCCATTGCAATAAATCCTATAAAAAGAGGAATAGTAGCTATAAGTCCTCCGTTAAGGAATGTATTGTAACTGCTTCTTGATCCAAGAACATTCTCATCCTCAATTCCTGCGTTGTCATATAAAGCATTGATAAAATATTTGAACTCAATGCTGTACGTGAAGCCGGCAGTAACACCTGTGGCAAGCACCAAGGTGATTACCTGCAATCCAACAATTTCTATTTAAAATCACAACTTACAGAATCTTACATATAGAGATAGATAGACATTATGGACAAGATTATTAATGATAGTTTACGTTAGAAAAATATGGGAAAAGAGTTTAGGTTTCAATCATTCTGTCATACCAAACGACAAGATTCAGTGAAAATGAGTACGTAAACATGTTATTTGATCAATGATCGGGAATATTTTAATTAACTTGACGTAGGATCATCCCTCCCTACTTGTTACATGGCCACGAATTGTAATTTCGGGTTACATTTGCGAATTAATGTACTTACTATTCGAAAACTTGGTTATTAGAAGTTGAGTAGATATATTGGATACAAGGGCTAGACCTGGTCTCCATAGAAGTCAAACTCAGCTTGAAGCCTGTTGTTTATCATCCTTTCTGCCCGATATGCATGATATGTGGCGAAAGGTATTTGCATTAGTGAATATAAGGCTCCCACGAATGCTGTGAAGAACTCGTACCTATTGATATTAATGACAACGAGAATTTCATGAGGCTCTGTGGTAATAATGCAATGGGACAAATCATAAGAGCTGGTTCAAGTGAGTTCTATCTTGTACGTACGTTCAACTATGAATTCTTTAAAAAACAGAAAAGGGAGTAATTTTGAACAACACTCACCTGTATGCAGTGACATATTTGAAAGTTAGCTTGGATCCACGAGTATTAAGTTCATATTTGTCAAGCAGAACTTTAGGAGTGACTGAGTTAATAACAAGCACCAGCAAGCAAGCAACTGAAGTGCAGAGAGCGAAGATCCTCAACAACAGGATCGAGCATACAACGGATTTTATTTTGAATGCCATATTGGCTTCTTCTTTGCTGTGCTCTTGTTTGTCTAGCCTAGCCGACTCATTTATATAGCATTAGAAATTAATAAGCCTTGTTTGACCTAAAGAGAAACATTTCTTGACATTTCCGATTAAGTTTGACAGTGTAACAATGTTAATTGTCATCAGGTTGTATCCAACCATATTGACAGCCTAAAAGAACAATACAAACAACGGCATATTCCACATATATGGCAACTAATAAAAGAGATGTTTTAACTTTTACGGGATCAATTGCTTTATGGATTAAATTAAAACAAACAGCAAAGACAACATATAATACGAAGAATTGGCCTACAATGTACATGTGTCTTGCAGAGGAAGCTGAACTAGAAGCCAAGAGAGA
This sequence comes from Erythroxylum flavicans, assembly GCA_027576715.1. Taxonomy (NCBI): domain Eukaryota; kingdom Viridiplantae; phylum Streptophyta; class Magnoliopsida; order Malpighiales; family Erythroxylaceae; genus Erythroxylum; species Erythroxylum flavicans. Next base: position 26,041,851 of record JANZXP010000006.1, read on the forward strand.
TTGACGGCAAGCAGTTTAAGAATCGTAGGTTTTTAAGAAATGCATTGCCAACTTGCTTCGTATCTTTTCTATATACAAGACAGAGACATCAAAACAAAATTTCATTGAAAACAACTCTAAGACGACTACCTATAGTTTGATTACTTTAGTTACTTGAATGGCCTCAAGGTGGTCAGCTCTATAATCTAAGACTAATAGAACATCTCCGAAATGATATCCCCCTTCGAGGCTCCCCGGAGTCATTCCTTGTAAAGTTGCAATCATAATGCAAGTGAATTTTACATTCGACAAAAGATTTAGGTTTGGTCTGGAGGAGCGGTAAATAATCTGCTGAAATAATAAGTGCTTATTTTTAATAAGTACTTATGTGTTTAAAATTACCGTTTTGGTAACCACTGAAACGTGAAAATAAGTGTTTGACAAGTACAGTTGCTAATTATAAATAATAAAATATTAAATTAAAATAAGAAAATATAAATAAAATAAATCTATTAAATAAAATGTTTCATAAAAATATATTATTAGTCATATTAATTAAGAGTATAATGGAAAATAATACTTTTAGTAAAGGTTACTAATGGAAAGTTAAATTTTTACCCCAGAAGTAGTTTCCTACCACAACTCTCTTTCTATTATTGATTTCTGCGGTAACACTGCACTTTTCTCCAACCTTTGATTGTTTACCGCAGATCTAAATATGTGATTGTGTTTGAAAACTGCGGTGAATAAGTACTTATCTCCACTGTACTGTAGATCCAAACACAGCCTTAGTAAACTTACAATTTTTTTAGTAAATTACAAAAAATATCAAACTTAATTTTTTTACTATTAATTAGAACTATTAAAAAAATATATTCTAACTTTTAATTCTTGTAAAAATAGTCCCTTGTTAACTTTATAGTTGACTTTGTTGACATAATATAATGTCTAAGACAGGTGATCACAAAAAAAATAATAATAATAATAAAAACTTCCTACTTTGAAACCTAACCTATTTAGCGGAGAAACCTACCACACATTCCTGTAACAAGACGACCACCATCAGATTCCTAAACCACAATAACCACAGTCGAGTAACAGTATCACCGCCACCAGTGACACCTCTTCTTTTATTTTCCGTTGCAAGAAACAGACTTTAATAAGCATCGATCAGACAATTAGAGAGAGTGAAACATCAACGGATTTCTCCTCATTCCCAAGTAAACTATTATCTGTTCTAGAGCAATAAAGATGTTCGCAAGCTCAAGTTCTTTTACTTCTCTGAATTTTTAAATTTTCTTCGCACATTTAGTTACCTTTATTTAATTATTTTTCTCACGATCAGGCCATGCTTTTGGTGTTATACTAGCTTATATTAGACTTTTGTAATGTAAACAAACTTCAGCTTAGCCAATTAATCTAAAAATGGAATTGATTAGTGACAGGCCCCTTTCCTAAAAACAACTATGCGGCCTGCATGGCACCCCACAGTGACCCTCTAATTGATATCTAATCCAATTGGAAAGTTCTCGTGGAGATAAGCCTATTGTTGAAAATGTTTAACTCAACATTCATAAATATAAGCGGTAGAGCTCTTTTTTTAACCATTTTATTAAAAATTTCGACAATGTAATGACTGTATTTTGAAATTCTCAAAATTTTCAAAATTCCTGTAAAAGTTCAAAATACTTCTATAATCACATCAAAATCTCCATTACAAATTTTGGACTTCAAGTCCATTCACAAGCAATCTCAACAATCACTTGATTAATCTTTTAACGAAAAATTAAAACATATTAATGCATTTAACTTTGAAACATTTATATAGATGCATTTTTTTACAAAAAATACATTCCAAAACATAGTCATAAATATGCAAATGTTTTCAAAAACATTTACAAGGAAAAAGTGCTTACGCAGGAACATGTGATGAAGCTGATTACTCGCGAGGTGGAATCCCTATTATTGAAGTCTTTGAGCGTGTGCCTCGGAGGTTCTATATTGAAGCAGAAAGTAAAGTGTGAGCTAAACGAGCTCAGTGGGTGTTAGCTTTTGTATGCAAATCATATTTAACAATTTAAACTTCTCTAAAACAATTTCATTTCATCTCTTATGAAATCATACCAATATAAAACATATATGTTTTCTGAAATCAAATTTCCCAATCTACTTTTAAAGTAAATAGTGGCGACATTGTTATTATCATGAACTTTTGACATGATATAGCCCACTATTAACTTCTTTGCCATATGGTACCCTTAAGCATAAGGTCACGGAGCTAGTTTTACATCGCTTACCCATGACTAATTAACCACTAGCTGCATAATTGGTTCACCATTGGTTACCAGCACTAGGTTAACCATTATACGCTAGTAATTACGGAGCTAGTTCTACATCACTTACCCGTAAATGGTTAACCACTAATTACAAGACTTGTTTTACATTGCTTACTCGTACTAGGTTAACCATTATACACCGGTATAATAATATGTGTAAAACCTAACAGTGTATCATAAACTTAAAAAAATTCATCTTTCATCTTTATCAACTAATAATATAATTTCTATGTAACTTCAAATCGTATGAAATTCAACTTTTAAATTTCAATTCATATATTGCTAAGACATATACTTATACTAGCAATATTCACTTGCAATGCATCATTCATATAAAACTCATAATCATACAATATATTAAGTTACAAGTCATCAATTTTTTTGCAAAGAGTTTATTCATGTAAAACAATTAAAATACACTCAATGTTTTGCGAACTTATCGCCAAGAATACTCACGCATTCGGTGTCTTTCCTTTACCTACACAAACTACATTTCACTTAGGCATTTATTTCCAAATTAGGAAATAAGGCATCAAAAGAATATATTCAGTTTAATTGAATTCGAGATTTGTATTTAATTATGTAACACATAAACTAATCATATTTTTGCTTTAACTTCTGTAAGCAAATCTATTGTTCTCTGTGTCAAAATCTAATTTAAAAAATTACTTCAATACCATCTTTTGCCCATTCCAACTTATCAATTTCTTCAAAACACTACCTCACTAGATTCATATTTGGTAAGTCATATTTTATTTATGTCTCAATTTTTTCAAAGTCTCATAAACATTTAAAAAGGTTTAGATACGATTCAGTAAAAATCGGAAATGAAAAAAACTCAAAAAGTTGCAATTTCTTGCCCGTCGTGTCCCCTGCCTAGAATTCATACCTCTACGTATTCGTTACTTTTCATATAATAGACGTTCGAAATAGGTTTTGAAGTCTTTTAGAAATTTGTTTCCCTATATCTATAGTTTCCATAGAATAATAAATCTAGCCATTTGGGCTTCTAAATCATGAAATATCCACCAAAACTCACAAAATACTCCAATATACGGGCAACATTAGGTCACCATTTTCAATCCCATTTTCCAATGTCATTCATCAAAAATTCAGTCTAGGTATCTTCTAGAGATTTTTAGTACTATTAGGTATCTTCCAGAGATTTTTAATACTATGTCTTAGGTTTCAAATCAAATTAGAATCACCTAATTTGGAGATCTGTAGGCCGAATTATGGTCAAAACAATAGGATTGGTTCAAGTGAACCGAGAACCAAAGATAAAATTTCACTAAGCGTAACCCTTTCTGTTACCATATTCAACCCTTAAATGGTTCAAAACTTATTATCTATTCCATAACATGTCAAAAATCATCATTGATCTTACATGAATCTATCCTACTTAAAAACCCAGAAATAGAAATTTAGGTTAGGAAAACTTACCACTTTCTTTTAATCTTTCGGACAATTGAAGAATACTTAGTCTTGATCAAGCTCTCATCAAATCATGGTACAAAACCCATCCAAAATCAGTTGCACTCTCCTTCATCTCTCCTTGGCTGAAACTTTACTCTTTCTGCTCTTATTTTTCTTCTTTTGTTTCACTCTGACGTTTATGTTGAGAGAAGGAAGCAATTGGTCTTACTTTACTCCTTTAATAGCCTTTAGTGCATTACACAAGGCATCTTCTAATTGGTCATTTTTTAATGACTCATCACCATTCCATTAATGATGCTTAACTCTTAAGAAAGCCTCTAATTGGTCATTAGATGTGACTCACCAATCCACTTACATCATTTTATACAAAAAGACCAAATTGTCCTTAATAGGTTTAATTCACCAATTAACTGAATTAAATCCCGAAAATATTTCAAAACCGTCTTATCATCAAATTGATCATGAAACACTCTAACTACTATCAATACTATTGATTGGATTCTTTAAAAATTTTCGAATGGGTTTTGAGTCATTTATACCCATAGTTTTCCAAAAAGAGCATTTTAACCCTAAACTTTCGAAACTCTCAAAATTCATTCGATGGGACGTATTTTCAATTTGTTTTAGTATCATTAGACTCTAATACTTATTCTGGATAATTTTCAATATTTTGGGGTTGGTCCCCCAAAATCACTATTCACTTGAATTTATTATTCATCCTAAAATATTATTCACCGAAGATAAAAATTTATATTCAATGAAAGGAAAGGTTTGGGGTTTTACAATCATCCCTCATACAAATTTCATCATCAAACTTTAACTAAACATACATGTTTAAAAAGGTGGGGATACAATGTATGCATCTGCAACTCGGACTCCCATGTAGCTTCCTCCATTGTGTGATTCCTCCATACTACCTTAACAGAAGGAATGATCTTATTATGTAGAACTTTTTCTCTGCAGTCCAAGATGTGTACTAATTCCTCCTCAAAAGTAAAATCTTCCTTTAGGTTCATCGGTTGTGTTGTAATTATCTGTGAAGGGTCTGCATAGATACATGGAAGACATTATGACCCCTCACCAACTCATCTGATAGCTTCAATTGATACAACACTGACCCAATTCTTTATGTGATCTCATACAGTCCCATGTAACGTGGACTTAGCTTACCGTGTTTCCCAAATCTAAGTACACCTTTCAAAGGGAAAATCTTGAGAAATACTCTATCTCCAATTTCAAATTCAAGATCCTTGCGGTGATTATTTGCATAGCTTTTCTGCCTATTCTGGGCTATATTTAATTTTTCCCGAATAACTTAAATTTTATCTATTGTCACCTGTAAAAGCTCGAGACCTATTAGTTTCCTTTCACCTACCTCATCCCAACATTATAGTGTTTTGCATTTTCTTCTATAAAGTTCCTCATAAGGGCTATGCCAATACTAACCTAATAAATATTATTGTACGCGAACTCTGTTAGTGTAAGTGCATGAACCAAGTCCCCTTGAATTCCATAAAACAAGACCTAAGTATATCCTCAAGTTTCTGGATAGTCCTCTTTGACTATCCATCCGTATAGGGGTAAAAGGCAGTGCGAAACTTCAAGTGTGTACCAAAGGCTTTCTGTAAGCTGGGCCAAAATCTTGATGTAAACCTAGGGTTATGGTCGAAAACAATAGAAATCATTGTACCATGGAGTCTCACTATCTCATCCATATAAAGTTGGGTTAACTTGTGTAAGAGATAATCATTTCTAAATGGAAGGAAATGTGTTAATTTTATTAACTTGTCAACTATCACACATATAGCATCGTGCCCCCTCTGACTTTATTGAAGTCCTACTATGAAGTCCATAGTAATCTTCTCCCACTTCCATTCTGGGATAGGGAGGGGCTGTATTAATCCCGCAAGCTTCTGATGTTCTATTTTTACCTACTAATAAGTTAGACACTTGGAAATGAACTCTGCTATTTCCTTCTTCATCCCTTTCCATTAATAGTGTTTTTAAGAGTGTGGTACATTTTCATGCTACCCAGATGCATAGCATAAGTTGTGCAGTGAGCTTCCTCTAAGATCTCTTTCTTTAAGTTTCCTATATTCTACACACATAATCATTGTCCCCTCATCACTGTACCATCTTCCTTGACGTGAGAACCTGCTTCCTTAAGCTAAAAAACAAATTTGGAGCCTAGAGAGAGGTAGAGAATTAAGATTTCCAGTCCAAACTGGGCAAAGAGCACACCAACTCCAGATTTTCCATATTTGGGCAAAGAAGGGGAGGTTTTTGCTTCATCTAGTTTTTATTCCTTTTTCTCTTTTAGCATCTTTATGATGGATTTTTTAGTTGTTGAGGATGTTAATGTCATTATGATTGGTTAATTTTTTTGTAGAGATTACTTTTGAACTACTTGTTGAACTACTACTTTGTTGATTTGAATGGATGATGCTTTTAATTAATGTTGAGCTTATACCTTACAATATATTGAGAAATTGAGTTGGGTAAATTGTGTAGGGTTATACAACGAGAATTGGCACTCTATAGACCAACATTTAACAAGTTAATTGATTAGTTAGAGAGAGATCTTGGTTAATTAGTTGATTACCATAGGATAACTTCGCAACTAGTTGAATTGGTGAACTGATTTTGTAGATTGAGAGATTGCTTAACCATTTTCATTTAATTTGGCTAGGGACAACTAATTACACCTTGAGAGAGGGTAGTTAATACATTAGGACATCTTAGATGAGGCACAATTCAATTAACAAGGTAAGAGGGAGATAAGATAGGGGAAAGTGATCTTTAATTGTTAAATTTAGTACTCTATGTTTCTGCACTTTTGCTTTATCATTTATTCATTGTTAATTGTTTGATTTAATTTAATTTTTCAGTTTATATTCATTAAAATTGGTTCTCAATTGAAGCAACCTGAGTGTCTATATAATCTCTAAGGGATCTATATCTATTCTTTATTACAAGTTACACCCCGTATATTTTTAGTTTCAGATTCCAAAGGATGGCTGATGATGTTATGAGGCTCAGATTATTTCCATTCACTTTGAGAGATCAAGCCAAGGCATGGTACAACTCACTTAGTTCATCTCAGATTGCTACATAGGACCAAGTAGCCCAAGCTTTCCTTACTAAGTACTACCTATTGACAAAGACTACACAGATCATCAAGGAAATTAAAAACTTTCAGCAAAATGATGGGGAGTCATTATATAAAGCTTGGGAGAGGTTCAAAGAGTTGCAAAGAAGCTGCCTACACCACAACCTTCTAAGGGAGGTCTTACTACGGACATTTTATAATGTTGTGAATTAGACTACAAGAGGGATAATAGATGTAGCTACTGAAGGGTCGTTGACGAAGAAAATCATTGAGGCGGCTCATGATCTTTTGGAGGAGTTGGCAAGTAATAGTTTTAGTGGTCAAATGAAAGGAGTAGGCAAGGTATAAAGGAACAAAAAGGCATGATTCCAATAAATTATATCACAGCCTTGCAAGCTCATATTATTGCCCTCACTAAGCAGTTGAATAATATGCAAGGAGCTTTTTCATACACAGTCAAAGCCATGCAGGTCCAATGTAATATCCTATTTTCTAGTGTATGCTTAGGGTTCAACCCTATATTAAGTGTTGCATATACATGCATAACATTAGAATTCATACACGAATTGATATTTTCATATACATGCATAACATTAGAATTCATACACGAATTGATATTTGTACATATTACAAGTAAGCATATTGTAACATCCCGTTTCCGTATAACGGGTCGGATCAAGGAAACGGGTATATGAGAGACCAATCAGAGAAATTAGGACAACACATCTCATGCTCATGCATTTGTGAATAGTGAGTTTTGCGCATGAAAATTTACTG
>JANZXP010000006.1:26049588-26066410 GCA_027576715.1 Erythroxylum flavicans
AATCAAGGATCAAGAATCAGTTAAAGACTAAGACCAAGTACAAGTCGTGGGACGAGATGGTAAGAAGTGATCAAGATAAAGTTTCAGGTTAACGTTTGTCCTGGTGAGGGCACTCCATCTTTGTGTGATGTGCGTCTAGATGTCACTTAGGACGTCGGCCACATATCTCACAAGAGGCGAGTGCCCAACATCCCTTACTCTTCTATTTGTAGTATGTTTTAGGACTAGGTTTCTGAGTTGTCCCTCTTACATATGACACGTAATAAGTTAATGAATTTATAAAAAAATGGGTCATAGTGGTGACAAGTTAAGTTACTCCTATGAGGGCACTTGTCATGGTGGTGACAAGTTAAGTCAAAAGTGTTAGTCACGGTGGTGACAAGAAAAGTGACGATAAATGTCACTACTAAGACTAACATCAAAATGTGTCACCACCTTGACTAACACTTCACCACAATGACTAACATTTTGATGTTAGTCTCAGTGGTGACACTTGTTACCACTTTTATTCTTTTTCTATTTCTCTTTTCATGCAAAATTTTTGTGACTTTCACTTCAACCTTTATGCAAAATAATCCAATTAACATTCATGCAATATTCACACCGTTTCCATTCAATTTATCTCACATTTGGAACAAAACATAAGGATTTGTAACCAAAATCAAGATATGATGACTATTAAAAGCAATAGAAAATGGACACAACAACAAGCTAATTGTACACTTAAACCATCCAATAAAAAATAGCCAAGTTTTTCATTTAAGATTTATTAATTCACGATAAACATAAAAAAGAACATTAGAATCCCCAACAAGAACACGCTTCTATGTACCACTAACACTTTTTGTCTTTAAATTTTTTTCCTCGTTTATAATCAATATATAAAACCATAGGCTACTCTTGAATATATGGAATTATGGATAATGGTTCATGGATTTAAGCACATACTACATTTATTTTTAATGCAACCACAAACTAAATATAAACAATATTTAAAACTTTGTTAGATTAAAAAGAATTTTCCGATTTGAGGATTTTAATATAGATCATAAACTTGAATTTAATTTTTTGATTATGTTAAAAAAGATAAAAGAAAGTAACAAACTTTTGGGGAGATGCATAGTTAGTTACTAACTTCTATATTGGTTAAAATAATGCATCTAATTTTCAACATAAATAATAGTACATATTCTTCCAAGGAGACCTATATGTTATGCTAATCCATGGAAGATGGAACATTGGTCAAGAATACTGTAACATTAGACCTTACAACCATATTTGATCTGTCGTCCATGTGTAGTGTAACGTAGTTGGTGTGAAGTCATAGTCATTATATTATCCATACCGGTTAGTGACAGACCCCTGCATATTACCATCATCGTGAGAAATACTTTGAATTTTTTGAAAATAGTAAAATTTCAAAAGTTAATTAACACTAACAAAATAATATAGGACTAATATGAGTCTCGTACTAGTTAGATAGGTTTCTAGATTAAAATAAAAAACAAGCATCTAGTTCAAGTGTAGAATATGCATATAACTTGTGGCATAGATTTTGAGAATATAAAAAAATAAATTTTTATTATCATTGGACATTTATAAAAGTAAAGTTTTAGTGACATTAGACTTTCATTAAAAAAAAGTTCTATCTCCTTACTTATAATACGAACGCTACACAACTGATCCAATCATATTAATTCTTATATTTTTTAATTGGTATTAGAACAAATATTATCACAAAAATTGTATTAGAGTTAAGATTTTGCTATCAGGTTATATCGTCACAAGTTAGATATTGGAAAATTTAATGGATCAAATGATTTTACTCTATGGAAGATGAAGATGAGGGTGATTCTTGTTCAATAAGGATGCGAAACAATATTGGAGAGAGAAAAAATTACCACAAAATTTAGAGACATTAAAGAAAGAAAGTATTATGTTATAGTGACATAACAATAAAAAAGATTATATTATAGTAACATAGCAATATTGTTAATTTTGGAAGATGAGATCCTAAGAAAGATGGTTGATAAAATAACCATTGGTTCAATGTGGAAACAATTTGGAAGTAAGTATTGAAAGAATCACTTATAATTTGTTTATCTCAAAAGCAGTGCATGACCTTTAGAGGTGAAGGTGAAAAGAGTTAAATTTTTATTAGCTAGTAAGAAATCCGCAAGGCCTTTGTTCTTCTAGACATTGTTAGCCCACTTCTGTAACTTTAGGACTTGAGGTTTCCTCTCCAAAAAGAAACCAACCAGTAAAGCTTCCTAGGTTCTCGCTCCCTTTTAGAGAACTTCCAATCTAGGAGAGACATTGACTATACCCTTTTCTTCCTTAGGAGGGGAGTAATGAAGTGTTGAATCTTCATCCGCACTAATAACCTACTTCCAGGTTTTCTTGACTTTAGGGGAGCAATTGCCCTTCTCTTTTGATTTTAAGGAATAGTCAGGTTTAAGGTTTTGAGAGGGTAGAAAAGAAAAAGCAACTAGTGACTCTATATAAAAGTCTAGAGCTTTAGAGGTATGCATTCTTTTGCAATAAAGCTGTTCAAAGCTGAGAGGATATTTCTAAAACATTGTTACCAAAAACTAGCAACTGATTAAAGGAGAGAATGCAAAGAAAATTTGAGGACCTAAATGCCTCTTTCTACACCTTCTATGGAATTTCAAGAATTGATTTCTCTTAATAAATTCTATTAAAATTTGTTGAACATTTCTACAATTAATGAGAATAGGCCTAATTTTCATGGCTCCTTTAATTAGAATTGAGGGCTCTCTATTCACCAATATGTTGAAAGAAAGTATTATTAAGAACTGATGAAACCAAGTTATAAAGTTGCTGGGAAATCCATTCAAGTAGGATATTGATAATGAAAGATCATTCAACCGTGGCATATGCTTTTTGGAAATCAATTTTCAAAGCACAATTCTTATTCCCTCTTTTTTTTATAATGCTTGAAGAGTTCCTGAACGTTGGTGATATTATCACCAATGCATCTTCTAGGTATAAAGCCCTTTGTGCCTGATCAATGTAATTTTAAAGGACTGATTTCAACCTATTTTATAAAACTTTTGCAATGACCTTGTAGATGGTATTGTAGCAGAAAATTGGCTAATAATCATTCATGGTTTTCTGATCTTTACCTTTAGGAATAAGGGTGATGATTGTAAAATTAATTTTCTTTAGCATTTTTCCTTTTCTGAAGGATTCAAGAGTTGCATCCACAACCAAATGATTAGTGATAGGCTAGGTTTTGATAAAGAAATTATCATTTAGGCCATTAGGCCTTAGTTCCTTATAAGGATAAAGAGATTTTAGAGCATTATTTATTTCCTAAGTAGTAATAGGTTGAGCTAGAATGTTAGCATCTTGAGGGATAATTTATTATTTAATGATTCTTTTGTTAATCTGAGAGTTAAATGAGAGCCAGAAGTGGAGGTCAAAGGGTTCAAGAATTGCTCCTCTCTAGCTTTAAGAAATTGACTTTAAGTTTTTAGGATAGTACCTAAATGTGAAATAGGCACAATCCTATTAGTAACTTGTCTGGAGATGATAACTTTATGAAAAAAGACCAAGTTCTTGTCTCTTAGATTCAACCACGTGATTCTAGACCTCTAATTCATCAAGGAATGATTGAAATTTATATCCTAAGATAGATTATACAGACCTTAATTTTCCTTATTTGGAAGATTTGTGGAGAGGGGTTTTTTATAAAGCTCATATTAGGTCTTCTCTATTGTATCTTTTTCAATTTGAATTAGGTGATATGTTTTCCCAACATTTTGGTTATAGAGTAATCTAAGCAACTCTCATAATTTCCTCATTTTACTGTTAAGAATGAACTATTTTTTCCTTCAATATGAAATTTAAAACCCTTCTTAACTGCTTCATGGAAACCTACTAGATTAACTAGAAAATTATTAAATCTAAAAGGAGTTTTGATTAAATTAATAGGATTAGCCAAGTGCACCAGGATAGGAGAGTAGTATGAGAATTTTTTGTTTGGAAATTTAGCTTTGGTGTGTGGTAAAGCCATGATCCATTCCAGATTGAGGAGTCCCCTATTTAATTTCTTTCTAAGGTAAAAATGCTCCTTCCACCTATTACTCTAAGCAAAGAAATGTTCTCCAAAAGGCAAGTTTGTGACTTTAGTATTATTAAGGCAGCTCATTAAATCATCACAAAAGGTTTTATAAGAGCAGTTGCCTTTAGTCTCCTCCGCACTTATGGTTACATTGAAATCACCTAAAGGAGTCAAAGTTCTCTCACGGTAGCAGCAACTTCTCAAAGTTTAATCTATAAGGCACTCCTTTGGAAAAGATAGTTAAAAGCATATATAATGGATATATAAGCAATGATGCCCAACTCCTTAAAACATGCATTGATGTGTATTAGTTGTTCTAACTCTATAGGGTTCAAGATGGGGATCTTAGTTTCATTATAAAGCACCAGAATTCTTCTATTTAGATGTGCATTATAAGTATAAGTCAGCTTCCAACATTTTGGAAAATTATTAAGTAGATGCACTACAGGGGTGCTATTATTTACAAAGAGTGATAGTATTTTGTATTTGGAATCATGGTATAGTTTCTAATCAGATACAATATTTACATATTAAAGTAAAGGTGATACTTATTTGTTTACTATGATAGTATTTTTTTATACATAACCATGATATTATTTATAAATAGAGATGGTATTTGCATTATTTCTACGCAAATGGGATATTTACATATCAAAACTAAAGATGGTACATATTTTTTCATAGTGGTGATTTTTTTTGTACAAAGAAGTTGTATTATTTATAAAGAATACTAATATTTTTCATTTGAAATCATAGTATTGTTTATATTCATATATGATATTTACATATTAAAGTCAATTGGTGCTTATTTATTTACTACAACCATTTTTTTTCATATAGAGGCGTGATATTGCTTGCAAAAGGTTATAGTATTTTTATAGGGAGTCATGGTATTGTTTTAACTTAGATGAGTCATTTACATATTAAAGGTGATACTTATTATTTTACTATGATGGACTTGTTTTTATATATATACATTGTATTATTTGGAAAAAGTGATGATTTTTTTTTGAATCATGGTATTGTTTCTACTCAGTTCATTATTTACATATTAAAATAATGGTGGAACTTATTTATTTACGGTGATGATATTTTTGTATAAAGGTGTGGTATTATTTATAAGAGTGATGGTATAGTTTATATAGAATCATGGTATTACTTATACTCATATATAGTATTTATTTATTAAAGTAAAGATTATACTTATTTTTTTATTGCAATAGTATTTTTATATAGAGACGTAACTATTATTTGTAAATAATGATAATATTTTTTGTATAGAATTATGCAATCCTTGTAGTCAAATACGATATTCACATATTAAAGTAAAATTAACACTTATTTATTTACGATAGAGTCCTAAACAATTAGTAGCATCATAAATGAATCCAATAGTTAGATAAGATGAGCTTTATTTTTAAATTTGTCAATTATCTCATCCACAGAATAAACAACAATGTTAGCTTTTTCTATATGAGGTTTTGTGACTTGAACAATATCCGAATCAAAAGTTACTTCTATAAAGGAGTACATTTTTTTATCACTTTTGATTTTGCTTTTATGATTTTTAGGCAATGTTGAATATTATGGTTGGTTCAATCTTAAATCAATCAAACTGTAGAGAAACAACTAGCATTTAAGCCATCACTATAACAAAATCATTGAAAAATAAAGACTAATATCACATAATAAAATTTATTTGGATCGAAATAATATCTGATTATAATTAATTATAATTCTCATTAAAACCAAGAAAATGGACCAACACTATATCAGCTCATATATCAAGTAAGGGTACATAAGATTTTAGAATGTGTCATTATCACATTGATAGTTACTTGTTCGATATTTTTGATGATAATCTCAATAAAATTAATTGTCATACTCTAGCATAACTATGACAACGTAGAGCATCAAAGTCTAAAGTTAAGTTCTACATTATATCTAATAATCATTAAATTTGTGAGAAAGCGTAAGTTGATACAAGACATAAAGATCCTAAGATCTAGTAATAAATTGTATTGCCTACATCACATTCATCCCATTTAGTTTTATCTAGAGAAGAAATGCTTAGTTTGAGCTTATGTATGTCAGTAAAGATGGTTTTGAAAGTAAACGTTGTAGCTTAATAAACATGATTGGTATATTTGAAATGAAAATGAACTTTCATAAGTTAGGTGATGCTATAAAGTATATCACCTAATGAAAAGAAAATAATCAGCCTTAATGAGATGAATTAAGAATCAATATTGGGTTAAGAGAATAATTTGCTCCAAGAAAGTTTAAATGATAAATATGAAGTTATACAAACAAAATTGACTACCAAGACTTGAGAACAAATAGTTACCAATATAGAGACAAAAATAAAGACATCAAGGAAGCAAAGGCAATTAGTTAGGCCTCATAGCTTTAGAAAATCCCGTCATTATATTTAAATCATGTAAAGCTTGACCAAATGCTCCCTTCATAAGATTTTCAAATTTCATCAAGCATTTATGAGATTTGTGATGATAAGGAAATGAGTAACAATAAATAAAGAGTTAAATAGAAAGGAAAACATAAATATGTAACTGATATAATTATTGCTCTCCTAGATATCTAATCATAAAAGACATTCACATAATAATATTTAGAACCTAGAACATCGTGAGTTCGAGATACACAACCTTTGTCTAATAACTTTACAAATTCTTCATCCTACAAGGAAGTTAAAGAGAATGACTTGTTTTATTCTTGGTTAAATATAAGAAAAGACAAACAATAAATTACATAAACAATCAAAAATTGTAGCCATTTCTAGGAATATTATCATTGGAGCCCTTACACAAATAATGCATCAATATAAAGAGGCATCTACGATATTTGCTTTATTTGTTTGGAACTAATTTCAAAGTAGATACTAAAAAGGTAAACTATATATTTGAGTACTGAAACTGATACATAAATAGATGAATTTAGATCTTTCATATAGTTACTTGTTTGATATTCCTGACTTTTTTCCTTGCCATACAAAGGAATCTTTCAATCCTGATGAATTAAGATGAGCCAAATCACTTATGGATTTTTTCCTCTTAATTTGCATCTTTCATATAGTTAAGCATTTTATCTGAATCATTTCGGCCTTATTTTTAGAGTTGAATATGTCATATGACATATCATATACGCAATCTGCAACACAATGGAGAAGTGTGCATTGTCAATAAGATACTTTATTCAACGAGTTTCAATAAGTAACTAATCGAGTTTGCATAAAGTGAATCATGATGTAAACTGCAAAATATTACTGTTACGCTCTGAATATTCATTTATTTTTTTAATTATTATTTAGTCATTTTAATTTATATTTTTATATAGTATTCTTATTTTTGAACTTAAAATTTATAATTATTTTGCATTTTGATGCTTCAAATAGGAATTTTTGATTATTTTTAGAGTCAGTTTAATAAGGAGATATTTTTTGAATAATTAATACACATTGTAAAATATATTTGTTACTTAGAATTTTTGGAGAAAAGATTAAGAATAATTAATATTAGCGAATAAATAGGAGAAAATGCATTGGAAAGATTAAGAATATTTAATATTAGTGAATAAATAGGAGAAAATGCATTGAAGGTGAAATAAATTGCATTTATTGCACAAAGTTAATCAAGCAATCATTTAAAATGTGTTGTTATTTTAATTATGAATCCTTAATGTTAGAGTTAAACTAATTTAATAATATTATCTAATGGCGCGTTCTAAAGCCCTCGCTCTTTTTGAAGCCGCGACGGCTACGTCTGGAAAAGTTAAATTTTGAGATAAACGCAGTGATGAGCCTAATGCACAGGATAGAGAATCTGATACTGTCATGCATGAAAATCTTGTTACATACAAGGATAGTCTCAGCACTGGGAGTTCTTCTCGTGCGCCACCTATATCTATTAACGATGATGATGTTATTATCACCAGGAAGCCATAGGGATTATTTGTATAGGTATTGGATGAACTAAAAGGCAGATTTCAACAGGCTTGGCAGTATACCATGGTGGTTAAGTTACTAGGTCGGAAGGCTCATATGTGTTGATGTGCTTTACACTTCACAAATATTGGCGTTTATCTACGGAACCAAAAATCTTGGATTTGTATAACAATTTTTATTTACTTCGATTGAATAATGAGGATGATGTCAATCATATATTATTTAGAGGGTTATGGATTATGCTTGGCAATTATTTGGTGGTGCAACCCTAGATCCCTAATTTTAGGGCGGCATCGGCCACCACGTCGATGGTAATGGCGTGGCTTCGATTCCCTGATTTACCTATCTATTATTATAATGAAGCCTTCCTCTTGAAGATTGGTAACCTGATTGGCAAGGCTATGCGAGCATATCAATACCGGAGAGTCGTATCGTGGGAGGTTTGCTAGAGTAGTAGTTAAGATTGATCTATCCAAGCCACTGGAACTGCACTTCAGCCTTAAGGGTACCTAGCAGCGAATTGTGTATGAAAAGATCCCACAAACCTATTTTACCTTTGGAAGAGTTGGCCATAATCAAATGGCCTGTCCATTCAAGCCTTCACAATCGGATGTGACGATTACAGGGTTGGCGAGTATGGAAGAATCGACTACGGTTGATCTCGGAGAAAGTTCTAAATGAGTCAAGAAAAGTCTCTATGGCCCATAGATGTATGATCCGAGAAGGGAGCGACGAGTTACTCATAAGAATACAGATGTGGAGGAGAAGCGTGATGGTCACGGTAAGAAAATTGGGTCACAGCTTGTGAATAAATTGGGGGGGTTCGGGGTCTCAGTTTCAGGTTTTGTAGTCGAAAGATGCTGATGGGAACCAGGAGAAGGGTATGTCAGGTGCTGGACATGTGGAGGTGGCTCATGTAGCTGCAATGGGAAGTGCAAGTACTAGGGTTGCACAAACACCAAGTGCCGCGAGGGAAAAGGATCTTATGGTGTGCAATGCGAGCTTCGAGAAAATGATCCTGTAGTCCGTTTCATTACCACCGAATGATAAGGGAAAGCCACCTAATGTAGGACTTGTGGATATTTCTGTAGTGCAAAGTCCTGTCCTAATGAAATCTGGACCTTCGATATTTTAGTTTACTTAACAACTAGCAGCAGTGCTACAGGTTGACACAAAAAAGCCGCAACAGTTTTTAAGGATGTTATCACGGGCTGGTTGTCATCGGTTGAGGGGCAAAGGTGTATCCTTATTTGCAAATGAACTAGCAAACTTAGCTATCTACATGGAACAGAGGATGGAATAGGGTTCTTCTATTGAAAGATCTAGACTTGATCATAATATTACTTTTGTAATGGAGATTTTACCCCTCAATAGGAACCTAAAGCTGGCATGGATGCTACCATGACTTTCCGAGTGGATGGTAACCCGGACATGGTCATGGATTTCGAATCTTCTTTGTAAGGTTGTTGAATTGTTCCTCTTATCCTCGATGTTTATTATGATGATTATCTCTTGGAATTGTTAAGGAGTTGCTAGCTTTATATTTCAAATTACTTTTAAGGAGTTAGTTAGGGTACATCGCCCTTCTATTATGGTGGTGCTAGAACCTCGTATTTTTCTGTTAGGAAGCTCAAGGTTTTCTGGAGGTATTTAGGTATTGTGGTGAGTTGAATGTATCACTGTTCAGATCCTACAATCTACTAGACAGTATGTACATTTTCGATGGGAACAAACAGATTTCTCGGGTGAGTGCACTGCTCTATATGCTAGCCTTTCGCCTGCTAACTGTGTTACTTTGTGGTCAACATTGAGTGATTTTTCTTAAGCTATCACGTGCCAGTGGGTTGTTCTTGAGGATTTTAACTGCTTGTTATCTCCAAAAGATCAACAAGGTGGAGCTTTATCTAGACCTTTTCGACCTTTGGCGCTGCGTTAGGTGTTGGATGAATGTGGTCTTCTCGATCTTGGATTTGTTAGTCATCGGTTTACGTAGTTCCAGGGCACTTTGAGGGAGAGACCGGATAAAGCATTGTGTAATTCTCTTTGGCTACAGCAGTATCGAGATTCAGAGATTTGGCACCTAGCTTGTATTAAGTCAAACCATAGACCGATTTTGTTATGATGGTATAGTAGGTTGATAGGCCCTGCTAGTATGAGACCTTTTCATTTCCAAGTTGCATGGCTTACCTGCCTGGAGTTTCTTATTTTTTTTGAGCAATAATGGAAGGTAGGGAAGAGTTGGTCTAGTGCTTATACCTGATTTAGTTCCAGTATTCACGATTAGAACAAAAAAATTTTCGAGAATATCTTGTGCCACAAGAAGTATTTGATGAGTCGACTACAGGAATTGGAGAGAATATTGGATACGCGGTGATCACATTTTATGGCTAGTGTGCACTAGCAGGTTTAGAAGGAAATTGAGATGGTTTTGGCTCAGGAGGAATTTTTATGGTTTTAGAAGTCAATAATCAATTAGGCAAAGCTAGGTGATCAGAATACCCAATTTTTCACCTATTAACACTTACTAGGAGGCGTGCTAATCATAATCGTGCTCTCCAGGATAATAGTGGACAGTGGCTGAAAGATACAGATAAATTAAGGGATGTGGCAGTGGAGTTTTATGGCGGGTTATACTCGACGGAGCAAGAGGAGTATAGTCTACTCTATACAACGACTTCATTTTTTCATATGTAACCAATGTCCATGCAAAAGTTAGCTGAGTCCCTTACTAGGGATGAGGTATTTGGGATCGTAAAACATATGGGGTGCTTCAAAGCCCCAGGACCGAATGGGTTATAGCCTATTTTCTTCCAAAACTAGTGGCCGATTGTTAGTGATTCAGTATTTCAACTAGTGTGAGATTTCTTGCTTATGAGGCGAATAGACACTGCTTTGAATAAAACATATATTATCTTGATACCAAAGGTGAGTAGTCTGACCGGATTTGCACATTTCAGGCCGATAAGTTTATGTAATGTTATTTACAAGATCATTACTAATCTTTTGGCTAATCATATGAAACTGATTATGACGAGAATTGTATTGGAGTTTCATACCAGTTTTATGCCTGGTAGACAGATTGTAGACAATATCATCACAGTTCAGGAGGTTGTACACTCCATGCGTCATAAGGTGGGAAAGATTGGGTAGACGCTTATCAAATTGGATTTAGAGAAGGCTTATGATCAACTTAGCTGGGACTTCAATAAAGAGACACTTCAACTTGAAGGTTTTGATAATGAATTTATTTCTCACATCAGAAAGTGTACACGCACAACTTCTATACAGGTTTTGCTAAATGGGATTCCTACATATAGTTTCTCCCTTTCTTGTGGTGTACGGTAGGGGGATTCTTTATCCCTGTATTTGTTTATCTTGTTCATGGAAAGTTAACACACATTATCCTAGATGTTGTAAATGGGAAGGAGTGGAAACCTATTAGACTTGGTAGAAAGGGACTGTGATTATCTCATATGTTTTTTGCTGATGATATTTTACTATTTGCGGAAGCATCGGTGTAATAAGCAATGATTGTTAAAAACTGCTTAGATCGATTCTACATCAGTTCTGGGCAAAAGCTGAGTGGCCAAAAATCTACTATTTTTTTCTCGGCTAATGTCTCTGCTTCGTTACAAGGTGGTATCAATGAGTATTTGGGATTTAGGAGAACCTCTACAGTTGGTAAATATTTGGGGACAACAATTATTCAGGGCTGGGCATCGAGGCGATATTATATAGGAATTCTTGAAAAGATTCGAAATAAGTTATCAGGGTGGAAGGCTCCATCCCTTTCCTTTACAGGACGCACTACCTTGGCATGCTCAGTTTTGTCGGCTATTCTGATTTACTTCATGCAAACATATAAGCTTCCATAGAATATTACGCAGGATGTGGATCATCTTATTCGAAATTTTCTTTGGGGATCCACTGACGATCATCGACGTATACATGTAGTCGGTAGGTACACTCTTTGTAAGGCAAAGGGGGATGGTGGCTTAGGTATTAACCTAACCACCCTAAAAAACAAAGCCTTGTTGCTTAAATTAGGGTGGAGGTTTCTTATTGAGGATAATAGCTTATGGCGATGAGTATTACAAGCTAAATATGGATGGACGAGTTCTTGGTTATAGGTGCCAGTTGTTTCGTAAAGTTGCTCTCCTACTTGCTGTGTATTGTGTAGAATTTGGCCTACTTTAATTAGAGGGTGTCGTTAGGTGCTTGGTAATAGAGCTCGTGTGGGTTTCTGGGATGATCCACGGTTAGAGGATTTTGAGCCCTTTTGAACGCATGTACTATATGATATTCCTCTTAAAGTAGCTTCTTGATAGGTATATGATTATGTTATTGATCCAGGTGGGTGAAATTTTGCTGAGATCGACCAGTTATTACCTTCTTCTTTAGTGTCGAGGTTGGCTCTTTTACCTGCTCCTTGCTTTGAGAATGATAACGGTAAGGTTGTATGGACCATATTGCCTACTGGTATTTTTACAATGCCTACTACCTATGAACTACTTGATGATGAAGGGGAGAGTGATTCTAGTCAATTATGGCAGCTGATTTCGAAGTGGACTAGTCCAGAGAGAGTGCGGTCTTTTTTGTGGCTTATTGGCCATAATCGATTAGCAACCTAGTTATTTTGCTATAGTTGGAATATTACTACGGATCCAAGGTGTCCTCAGTGCACATCCGTGGATGAGAATACACTGCATATCCTACGTGATTACCTATTTGCTAGTACTATTTAGGATTGACTGGTCCCTGCTAGTGAATAGATAGGATTTCATCTGCTTCCCTTACATGATTGGCTCCTTTCTAATCTTCAAACACACCGGGAATCTTACTCTGGGTTTTCATGGTTGATGTTGTTTGGTGTGGTTACATGGTTGCTTTGGAGGTGGCGTAACTCACTTGTCTTCTAAGATGGGGTGGATATTCCTGGGGATCCTATTTCGGTGGTCTTTGCATATTCCTGGCAATTTTGGCATGCTCATCAGGTTTCTAAATTTATGAATCCCATTATTGGTCGCCAGGAACATAGATTGGTCAGATAGATACCTCCTATTAGTGGGTGGATGAAACTGAATTGTGATGGTACGGGAAATCCTATTACGAGGATGGCAGGTGCAGGGGGTCTGCTTCTTGATGCTGAGGGTGTTTGACATGGTGGATTTTCATACAATATTTGTCAGACTTCTTGTCTTGATGCTGAGCTTTGTGGGGTATGGCAGGGACTTTGGTATGCTGCTCAAATAGGAGTTCATTGTTTACATGTGGAGACAGATTCATGGGAAGTTTGGAATCTGTTATCGTCTGGTCAGTGTTCTCAGGTTGCTTGGCTGATTCTACAGGAGTGTTTACTATCACTTCTTTTTTTTTTTATGTTTTCTTTGAACATCTTTTTCAAGAAGCTAATAATGCTGCTAATTATCTCACCCAGTTAAGTGTTCATCACAATTCTAGAATATGTTTCTATCTTTGGCCACCTCCTGGCCTTGTTTCAATTTTACGGCTTAATGCTCTTTTTTCTTGTTCCTTGCAGGCTTATGTGCCTGATGTACACTGAAGTTTGTTTAATTTGATCTATCTCTATTTCACCTAAAACAATTTGCATTTATTATAGAAAATTAATTTTAAGGTAATTAATATGCCTATTAGTGATAAAAATATGTGAAAATATATTAGAAAAATAAAAAAGGGGATGGATAATTAAGGAAAAAAGGAAGAAATAAGTGGAGAGATACTCAATAAGGGCATAATAGAAATTTTGCATTATTAGACATGGATGAAATGTTTTACTCAATAAGGGCATAATCGAAATTTTGCATTATTAGACATGGATGAAATGTTTTTAAAAATCTTTCATCTAGGGCTTATAAGCTACAAAAGGAGGGTGATTTGAGATAGAAGGGGATAACATTCCTATAGAAGAAGAGGAAGAGAGAGAGAATTTACAAGGAAAGAGAGAGAAAAAGAGAAGCGTGAATGACTGAGCTTTCTTTCTTTAATCATTTCACTGTTAAGAGTTTAGAAATTGACAAAGTATAAAACATAAAAGTGGTAGCTCAATATGGAAATTGTGTGTGAGTGTGCGTGTGGGTGTGTGTCTGTGTGTGTGTCTGTATGTGTGCATGTGTGTGTGTGACTATGAATAATAAGGATGTTTATTATGGTTTAGATCTAAATTGTTTACAAGTTTTTTCCTAATGTAAACCATATACTAATTTTGAGATTATGGTGAGTCATTGTAAATGTCTAATGAACAAGTTGTTTATATGAATTGAGAGAGTTTCTTGAATTAGATGGTGTAGAAACTATATGAATAAGCATGTGAAATTTTTAAAATTTTTAAAGCAGTTATGTAGGAATGTTGTCTTAGTTATGAGGTTATGATGAATTTTTATGACATGACTTAGACTTGTTAGAGTGAAAATTTGTTTGTTTGTTTGAAAATGTGTAGTAAAATGAGAAAATGAATATGCCCTTAATAAAATTTTTTAATAAATGGATTGTTTAAATAAAAATAAATTAGGGACCTACGTGAGGTGACTTGGGAAAATTTCCTTTCACAAAACCTAAGTGAGTTGTCATAGACAAATTTTCTTATACAAGACCTAGGTGAGGTGGCTAGGTCAACAAAATAGGGATTTACAGGTTTAAAAGTTAATGGAAATGAATAAAAACTTGATGAAGGGTTTGTGTGATGAAATTGAGCTATATATATGCTTCATACTTATATGGTGTTGTTTATTCAAAAAAATGATATCTTGTTAAGTGGTTGATGAACTTGTGCCTTTATCGTTATGAATATGCTCGTTTAAGAATAGATTTCTTGTTTAAACCTTGATGTGAAATGTAACAATCAACCTTATGCCTTATTATGGATGTTGTTTATATTATAGCGTTTTAGAATATCTAGTAGGCATTGTTATATGTGAATATAGATAGGAAACTTATGACATATTTTATAAACCAAAATGTTTTTTAAAATGGAAATGAAATTTTCAATGTATGACCACTCACAAGTAAAAATGTTTTCCCTCACTAAGTTTAATACTTATATTTTCCTTTTTCCCTCCTTTAGGCAGAGGGAAGGAAGTTATCGGGTTTACTATCAGCAATTATTAACAACAATAGTATTATTGGTGAGCTTGAAGTTTAGTAGAGGTTGATCGTGTTACTTATTCTTACTTTTATTCTCCTTATATATTAAGTACTTTATGACTTTAGTATCATTATACTTTAGAGGCTTAATTAGGTTTTTTATATAGTCTAGATTATTATCAAGTTTATTAATCTTTAGGTTATTATATAGGACTTATAACATTAGTAATAAATGATGAACTAGATTTCTTTGAGAGATTTTTGTGTTGAATGAATTATTTATAATTGAATTTAGAATCTCTTGTTGAATAAATAGTTAATTAATAACTGGTTGGTTAGTTAGTTTAAAATATACAAGCTTGTAGGGTTTGCTTGGCACCTTAGTGTAGGGCTAACATTATGCAATTTGTGACAAGTTAGTATCAAAGCAAAGGTTAAGTAGAATTTGTTATAAGTACTACTTATGGGATTGTTATGTCTATAAAATGCCTCCCAAAAGATGAGTTAGTCGACCACCTAAGGTTGAGAGGCAATTAGTGGAGGGAGCCAACACTCTAAGGCTCTAATTGAGGATGCTCATATTGGCACTGAGTAAGTAAAGCTATAAGTCCACCATCTCTATTTTATGTAGCTAATTTTACACTTGGACCCTAAGCATTTATGGACATGCTCATAGTAGCTTTAACTGCCTAGTCTTCTCATCATAAGTCAGGGGATATTGTTGAGCACATTAAGAAGTGTGGTTTCTATGACTTTCACATACCAATTGACCTAAGAGAATAGATCGATGGTTCAATGCCACTGAGAAAGCCATTATTATATTAGAGATCAAGGATGTATAGAAGGCATCCAATGTGTATGGCTAACTATAATGAACAACATATGCATGGCTATCTAAGGTGAGGGCCTTATATACAAGAGGTGTTTGATAAGAGTTTTTCAAGGAGCACCTTAAGGAGATGTTTAAGAGGGGTAACTTGAATGATTTCCTAATTTTGAGATAAGGTGACATAACTATAAGGGAGTATGTAAACAAGTTTAAAGACTTATACACTTATGCTATTAAGGTGTTCCTGACTAAGCGAATGAAGTATGAGCACTTTGAGGAGGGTTTAGTGCATTCTATTATAATTAGATAACATTATATAAGAGTTCTCATTTTAGGGATGGGTAAAGAAGGCTCCAAAGAATAAGAGATTGAAGTCCAAGATAGTTCAAGAGAGGAAAGCAAGTGAGGGTACTTCGGCCTTTGAGGCCAAGAGTGGTAGAGGAGCATATAATAGTGGTACCATAGTGGCAGACCTATAGAGTATAAGGGAAAAACTGAAATGAGGGAGAATACTAAGACGAACTAGGTTAGTGTAGGATAGCCTTTAAGGAATAGTATAGCTTCTAAGTATGGTATGTATGGTATGGTTCATCATGGAGAGTGTAGGAAGAGGGAGCAAATATGTTATGAGTGTAAGGGGATAAGAAACTTAAGGAAAATTGCCCCCGAAATATTATTGTTGAATTAAACATGATTGTTATGGAATAAGCATGGAGTTTGAATTTTTGCCTTAGCATGAATTATAAGGTCATGATAGAAATACTATTGGAGTTAATTAAATTTTTATGTTAGTAGGATTTTATTACATTGGCTAATTAGATTAAAGTAGTAAGAATGGGTAAGG
>JANZXP010000006.1:26071145-26092119 GCA_027576715.1 Erythroxylum flavicans
GTTCAATAGTTGAATGAAAAGAAAACAAAATTTTAATCTTACTAATTGCTAAGATTTTAGCTAGGTTGTTTGTCATAAAATTTGTAAAACAAGGTAGTAAATTATGGATGTACTTGACAGGTTTTAAGATCCCTTTAAGGGTCTCCCTCATAGCTGAGTAGACCATAAAGTTTTCTTAATCACCGTAGACTTGGGACTAATAAAGGAAAAGCACCGAACACGTGAGGGCAGTTTACGAAAAATCACAAACAGTGAGTGTACCTTTAAATTGATTTAGTAAAGATGGTTTTTACTTCACTATAAAAAGTATATTTATGAATAATTCCATTGGTTCCACTACTTGAATTTAAAAGTTAATCTTCATAAGATTTATACATGCTTTGAATTAGAATTGAATTGAGTTTTGAATGCACTTGGAAACTAATGAGATGTACACGTGCTTTGAATTGGCATTAGATTGAAATTTGTATACGCTTTGAATTAACATTGAATTGAAATTTGCATATGCTTTGAATTGGCATAGAAATGGACTTTAAATATGTTTTTAATTAGTATTGAAATGAGGCGACTCATGTATTAATTGTGATTTGGCCTATGGTACGCCATTAGGTCTTTATACATATGATTAGATCGATCAGAGTACGTCCTAACATGCATGGTGGTGTTTGGGGGACGTTTGTTCACTAACATGGGTGGTGTTCTGTCTGTCAATATGTCCTATGAGTTTCCCTCTGCATGTGTGGAGTATATATTGTGCTAGCACTGTTATAGGTAAACGACGCAAAACCAACTTTGTAACCACTAATTTATATGTAATGCTAGCATCATTATAGGTAAGTGATGTAGAATCAGCTTCATAAGAATCAATATATAAAGGTTAACTAGGCACGGGTAAGCAATGTAGAAATAGCTCCGTGGCCTTACACTTAATGGTATCGTATTAAGAAGAAAATTAGTGATAGGCTATGTCTTAAAAGAAAGTTCGTGAAAGTATTGTTTGCCATCACTGTTTACTTTACAAGAAAAGAGGAACTTGATCTCAAAAAATATATACGCTTTGTTTTACATATGCATTAATCTTATTAAAAAAAGAATGTGTTTTGTAAGAACATTGATTATTACTTAAAAAAAAAAAGAAATTGTTTTCTTTTATAAAGGTTAATGTTTATATAAATGTTTTTTATTGAAAACCAATAACACTCGCTGAGCTCGTTTAGCTTACCTTTATTTTTTGTTTTTAAATAAAACCTCCCAGGTGCACGCTCAGGGCCTTCAGTAGTAGGGCCACCTTGTAAGTAGTCAACTTCGCTAAGTGCTACTGTGTAGGCATTTTTATTTTGCCTTGTACATATTTTTGAGAATTGTTGCATAGCTGTGAATATGTTTTGGAAAGTACATTTGCATAAAGAATAGATGTGTATAAAGGTTTTTTAATGGAATGCATGACATTGTTTTAGCTTTTCAAAGTTTATTAATGTAACTATTTGAGACTGCATGTGAGTGGATTTTAAGTCCACAATTTGGAGTTGAGAAATTGATGTGACAATAAAAGTGTTTAAAATTGTTACAGGGACTTTGAAATTTTTGAGATGTCAAAATATAGTGGTTGTGCTGCCAAAATTTTTATTAAACTGAAAAATAAAACTCCACTGTTTACATTTCTTATTGTGAATTAAAGCTTTTCCTTAATAAAGGCAATAGGTTTAGCTTCACGGAAACTTTCCAGCCGACTCGAATATCGACTGGAGAGTCATCGTGGAGTACCGAGTAGGTCACCTAGTTATTACAGGATAGGGGCCTGTCACTATAGTTATATTTATGAATGTATTTTGGTCCTTTTTCTTCATATTAAGTTTAGTAAGTGTAGTATAATTATTATTGAAGACTATTAAGACACCTTGATGATATGGATTGATCTTTTAAATAATTAGCCTAATTCTTTCTTTCCAATCTTATACCTTTATAAGTAACATTCTAAGGGGTTAGCTTTACATCATTTATAGTCTAACTTAAAATAGTTAGAGAGGCAAGAGAAAAGTTACCATATCTTCTTTCAATTTTAATTTTTTAATAGGTGATTTAATAATTTCAAGAAAAATAATCATATCTTTTGATATAGGTATTCTTAATATTCTTTTATCAATATAATAAAATGTATAGAACTCCAATGATCTAATCACTTTAGTCTAATATATGAAAATTTTACAATTCATATTGGCATTAATTCTAAATCAACAACAACAACACTTAGTAGAAAATCTCGCTAAGACGTAGGGACTATAGAGGTTCAATAGTACGCAGCCTTACCTCTAACTAGTAAAGATATTGTTTCTAAATGACCACATAAATGAATGAAAATAAAAGGAAAAAGAAAATAAAAAAATAAAAAAAGTAAAATTAAAATAACCAAAATAACCAAAAGAAGAAAAACAAGAAATTAAAATTAACATAAATTATAATTATAATTAATAATTAATAATAATAGGGAAAATAAAATAAAAAACTAATATATATATATATATGTATATATATATAATAGTAAAAATAAAAATAGTACTAATAATATAACTTTAAAAGGAACCAATGCATCATGAAGGACCTAAATATATAAGCACAAGATTTTATAAGGGCATCTATACTATGTCAAGGAATAATGACTATAGATACCATTATACTTATTTTCAAATATTATTTGACACGATAAGTGAATGAAGGTTTAATGATATCCATGAATATCTTAGGAGATTTTAAGATCTATTAAAATCATTTGGCTTATATTTAAGTAATTAAGATTAATTATCTTTTGATTTTCTTCAATTATTTAGTCATTACATATTTCGATTATTTATTAATATTATCCTTTTATGATTTTTTTTTAATTTAAATAAACCATTAAACTAAATTACTTGTCCAAACTATGCATTACTAGTTAATGGTTTTTAAATGCCATGTGGCTTCATTATGTTTTAAAGCACTAAAAAGGTAAATATAATTTAGTGACCATATGACAAAATGAGCTATTTTGGTTTTGAGCTTATTTGTGGTCTTTTTTCCAAAGATTTATTATTAATTTTTGAACATTCAGATTCAGTCAAAGATGGTCATAGTTATTATAATTATGATTCTTTTCTGGGTTTAAGGATAAATATACTATTCATATGTTCTTTTGCCTATTTATAGGCTTATCTCATGTTTAATACCTCTAAAAGAATTTCCAATAAATAACTATTGTCATAAATGAGATATTTCTTTTATTGCCATAATTAAGAAAAATAATATCAGAAGAACTTAGTGATAGATTGACCACTTAATAGATCTATTTATATATAGTTTAACAATACACTACTTCTTATATAATTATGTACCTATGGAAATCATAATCTTAACAACTTATTCATAGAAATTATCTCCTAGATTGATCAATAATATAACCTTAACAGAGATAATGGCTTCAAACTAATTTGAAATACTCCTAACAAATATTTCACTTGTAGACATATTCTTCAATCTTTAAAGCATATAAGAATCGGCCACCAAATGTTATCAATTACATTACTCTCACTCTAAGAGAAGTGCTACACCAAACAAGCTAATCTTTTTATATGTGTTTTGTAGACATGTTTGCATAATTTATTCAATACTAATGTTTTATAATAAGAAATGTCTCTTTAATTATACTTTCAACAACTGATATCAAATATTACTATGTTTTTTTTTCGATAATGAGAAGTTAGATTTTTAATTAAATGTAAAGAACTTACTATTATAGTTAATATAGATTTTATCTTGCTTCAATTTAAATTCTTTGAGAAGTCTATTAATCTATATTGCTTCTTTCCATGAATTAAAAGTAGATAAATACTCGACTTCCAAAATTGAAAATACGTAATATAAAGTAAACCTTCTTTTATCTAAATCTCTAATAAAATCTGAATCAACATATCGAATACAATTCGGAATTGAAAAAGTATAACATAAAGCAAAATTTAAGGTGGCTTTTAAATATTTAAGATTCTATGTTTATCGTTGTTCAATAGTCACAATATGGATTTTCCATTTACTTACTAATAACCCTCTCCACTTATTCAATGTCAAGCCATGTATAAACCATGGAAAATATAAAGTTTCATATAAGTGAATGAATATGGGACTTAAGACATGATTGTTTGCTTTTCCTTAATGTTGGTACATTGCTTTGAAGACAACCCCTTATGAATAGGAATTATAGTACTCATTAATTTGACATTTTACATGTTGAAACGATACAAAACCATTTCTATATAATGTTTTTTTGATAACTAGATTTTCATATCTTTTATTTTTTCATCAAATTCATCCTAAGAATTTGATCTATAGCTTTTAATTTCTTAATGTAAATTAACTAGATGAGCTTTAATACTATTAATTTTTTATATAATTAAATGCTAAAAATAAATCATTCACATAAAATAAAAAATATAAAAGTTCCATCTTTACAACCATAGAATTAGGCATAATAACAAGCCTCACTTCTATGAAAATTTAAGCTCGTAATTAAAAAATTTTCAGATTGCTTATACCAATATCTAGGAACTTATTTTAAATCGTATAATGATTTATTCAACCAATAAGCTAAATTTTTGTTTCTTCATATAACAAATCCATCAAGTTGGATCGTAATATTTTTTACTAAGATCTCCTTATAAAAAATTTATTTTGACATCTAGTTGCTCCAATTTAAAGTTTAAGACAACAATCATAGACAAGTAGTTCTAATAGTAGTTAAAAAATAACCAATGAAGAAGTATCATCAAAATCAATACCTAGTTTATAAGCATACACTTTCACTACCAATATGGCTTTGAATTTTTCAACATTTCATTTGAATCCTTTTTTAATTTTATAAATCTAGCAAGACTTGATTTCTTTCTGCCCCCTTTAGTAGTTCAGCTAAATCGTAAGTGTTATTTTTATGCAAGGCCTCCATTTCCTCTTTCATGGAACACTTCAATTTGTTTGAATTTATGGATTCACAAGTTCTTACAAAAGTATTTGATTCATGTTCTTCTATTAAAGCAACATAAACACCAAAATAATTAGAATGAGGCTTTAAAAAAGTAATATAATCATCATACTTTATTGGAAGTTTGATTTTTCTTGTTGGATGACTTATAACATCGTGAATGTAATAGTCGTTTTTCAAAACATACTAAGGGTTAGAATCCTAGACCATTGTACATGAGTAATATCGTTGAGAATTTATGAAATGCATTTCATTCACATGCATTTCATTAGCATACACACATGAATTATGATTTTGTACACAATGCAAAGATAGTATATGCACTCAATTAACATGTTCAGGGGTTTGAAAGGTTTAAAATGATCATGAGGTGAATTTTGAATTGTGAATTGTGAATTGTTATGTCTTGAATTTGGTCTGACAGATTACAATTGGTAATTTGGAATTAATTGTTAAAATTGGGAGATTGATGAATTAAAATGTATATTTAGACTAGGAAAAATGCTAAGTGGTAAGACAAATTGACACATGAAAAATTAGGATGACTAAGCCTATAAAATAAGTGATAAATGGCATAGATAAGTGAGTGACATTTGGCATGGGTAATTAATTGACAAATGGTAGCAATTATTGAATGACAAATGGACTAGTAATTAGGTGACATTTGGTAGCTATAATATGGGACAAATGGAAGGCATGCCTAGTGACAAATGCCATTGTCAAATGGTGACACCTTGCACCTAGTTGGATTAAGTTCATGCAGCAAAAGTTTCTACTGGAACATTCAACCATCTTCTTCTCTTGTCTCCACCAAAATTTCCTTCTAACTTACATATCTGTATTTTGGTTTAATCCTAGCTAAATTGCCACACCAAGTCCATACTTTTACCTTTCACAAGATAGCTAAAGAACTAGCTTATTGTTTTCTTCATCTTATTAAAACCAACTTATTTTCATCTTGAATTTTTAATGATCTTTCTTGTATGGAGGGCTAGGTTAACTTGATTTATTGAGGTGGAATTTGAGCTTAACAAGTAAGAAGAAATTTGATCTTTATGGCATGTTTTAATAGAAAGATTATGATGATTAAATTGGATAGATTGTATATGATGTTGATGATGAAATGTGCCGGAATATATTGGATGAATTTGGCTACTTTTATGCTTTGCTCTTGATGTATGAAAACTGTGGGATATAGGCTGATATATGGATGAATTAGATTAGGATTTGAAGTATAATGAAGGTGAATTTATGCTAAAGAAAGTTGTTAGTATAATGTTCTTGAATTGGGAAAGAACTAGGACTATATGCATGATAGTGAATGATAGTTTCTATTTTTGTTTTTGATGTATGAAAGATAATAATTTATAAGCTGCCAATTGAATAATTTTGAGTTAAAATTAGAGATGATATTGATGAGGAATTAGAGTATAGTTAAGGTATAATTGAGGTATATTTAATGGACTATTAAAAGGATGTTTTGAATTTAGTAATAAGATGTTAAATTTTGGAAAAAAATTGAAGGAATTAGATAGTGAACTTTTGATTCACTCATCCCACGATCGTGGGAACTACATACACAATCATGGGAAATACCTTAAAGTGAAGAAAATGCTATTTTGTGTGATTATTGAATTAACTAAGGATAAGTCAATTTACTTTGGTGCATCTAGACTTGATTGAGGCTTAAAAGGAACCTAGTTTATTGTTAGATAAGTTGGTTAAGTGTTTGATAAGTTTAGGTTGTTAATTGATGTTATAACTTAAAGAAAGGATTGTTTGATATCATTGTATCTAAATTTGGAAGTTATGAGTGTTAAAGGAATAAAGGTGTTCTTATGCATATAAATGTCATCCAAAGGATATGACTAATGCATTTGGAATGAATTAATGAGAATTGGGAATTGTGTGAATATATATAATGCTAGAAAGGGGTTGGTAAATGTATAGTTGATGAATTTAGAATAATCAAGTTTATTTAAGGTATAAACCTAAATTGCAAATTAGTTATATCCGAGTTATGATGTATAAATGGTTAAGATTCGTGATTAAGGATATATACCCAGGAAAGGTCAATTAAGCATGTATTGAACATGACACATAAATATGTGCATGATTAAATATTTATATAATTGATCAACATAGTAATGTGTGAACAATATGTGTGTATTGCATGTCTAAAAATGCACAAATCAAATGTCAGCATCCAGACATTACTGGTTCATCAAGGCAATAGCTTATCTGAAGCATATTATAAGTTAACCTAGATGTTATCTCGCCATGATTGACTTGTTTATGTTTAAATTTCAGTTATTGAATTGTTATTATTATGATTATGATAATTCCAGACATTGATGGTCTGAGGAGTTGATATTTAGGATTGTATTGGGAGTGCTTTCTAAATGTATGTGAATATGGAAAATGTGTACTCAATTAAATGTTGAATGCCAGACTTAGATCCGATGAATATGATAAATGACTGTGCACATTGAATGAAAGTTATTGATAGTATATTATGTGAAATGATACATTCCATCATATTGTTATGCATAATCAGATAAAGGGATTATGACTAGAGTGACCAGTGTGAAAAAAGAGCTTAAAGCTTATAAATGTGCACAGAGAGCTACAGGCTCAGTTATTAATGAGCCTGGTATCCACAATGGGTATGGGACAGTAAATAAAATGAGTCCGGTATCTACAACAGATATGGGACAATAAATAGACGCTCGGTCACAACAAAGTAAAAATGAATGGAGTCACATATGCATTTGCATATATAGCTTTATATGTATCATATGGATTATTGAATTGAATTATTGGATTGTTATGAAATATTACATACAAGTTGTACTTATTGAAAATATTCAATATTGGATGACATGATTTGCTTATGAATTGGAAATATAATTGTGATATTCATGTTCTCTCCTGAGTGAGCACATCGATGATGATTCACTCACTGAGTTTGCAAACTTATCAAAATTGCAACGTTGATTTTCAACTACAAGGGAGACCTAGCTTCTAAGGAAATCTAGTAAAAGTTTAGTACTATCAATTTTTGGAAACAAGAATGGCTCAAAGGTCTGGTCAGTTGATACCTGCGCATTCTAGTAGATTGAGTTTATTTACTTTTTTCATTTTATGTAGAATATTTTGTAAAAGAGTGATAAACTCTCAAATGTTTTTGGTAATGTATATATATATGGATTATGAAGTGTAATGCTACAATGTAAGTTATGTTTACGAATGAAATGGGACAAGTTAATCTTTTGAATACTTGTGTTATGTGTGATGCCATAATAAATTAATGTAATTGCTCTAACATGCCATTTTCATAGGGTATGTTCTTGAATATCATCTGGATGTTTGGGCATATGCTCTATGGTAGTGGTGTGTTACAGTGAAGGTTACTAAATGTAGGTTCTTTATCTTAGTTTTGAAGCTGAACATAATCTCCATCTTTATGAACAATACCATCATCATCAAATTCAAAACTATTTTGACCACAATGAGTTCTAGCATCTTGTTATTGCTTGTAATAAACACCAAGAATCTGTTTAACTGAAATTTAGAATTTCTTTGCATTGGAGCAATACTTGAAAAAAGAATTTTAGATTAAATTCATTAGACCTATGGTTTGAGCCTTTCCCAATCCAGTCTTTAAATTTTAATAATTATCAATAAACCTCCTATAGGTTTAGTTTTGTAACACTTTACCATCCTACTATACATATTTATTAGAAAACCTAATGGATGTGACACAGTTGTGTCATAAAATACAAAATATCGTGTGAGTTATTTGTTCTTTCCACGATGTCATTATTCACTTCATACAATGTCACATAAAGTCTCTGCTTTAAATAAACCTAATTAAAGGGTTTTGATTTGCCAAGAGACATATGGTTGTGGGTAATCAATTTCTAACCACTTGAGGTAAGTTTAGGATATTGGTTCCTTATTTTTTGTTGCAAAATTTATTGTCTTTCTTTTATTTTTTCCTTTAAGGTTTTATTATAAAATTTCTACGGGCATATATTATAACTATACCATAAGAATAATAAATTCAACTTCACGATCTACATAATGCCTATTCAAAACAATAACTAAATCATGATACAATTGCAACATATAAAATTGATGACTAAAGTAAAATCCTCAAACTTATTAATTGTAGATAGGAATAAGTTGGAGTTAATGACTCTTTAACCCAAGGAGGAGTATGTTCTTATTTTAGATTTTACTTCCTTATTAGTTAATTCCTAGAGAATGGAAAAAAAAAGATTCACTTAATAGTCTTCGTAAAACTCCAAACCTTTCCTTTCATTGAAGGTAAATTTTAATGCTCAATTAATAGTATTTTTGCATGAATAGTGATTTTTTGGGACCTCCCAAAAAAGAATTGAAAATAATCATAATCAGTATTAGATTCTAATGGTAGTAAAACAGACCAAAAATAATTCCGATTAGATGGATTTCAGGAATTCAGGAAGTTTAGGACTTGAAATGCCAATTTTGTAAAATAATGGATATTGATGTTTTTATTCTAATATTTTTAAAGCATCTAGTCAATACGTATCGACCCTAATAAGAGTATTTTATGGTCAATTTAATGATAAGCCTGTTTTGGAATATTTTCTGAATGTAATTCAGTTAGTTGGTGAATAAATTCATTAAGGGACAATTTGGTCTTTTTTCATAGTGATTAGGGCAAACTAGTCATCTTATATGCTGAATAGTAGATTCATGATTCATGATGGAAGATAACATGTGTCATTTTTTAAAGGAGTAAACTTAAGATAATTGCTTCATTCTTTTTATCATAACCGTGAGAGTGAAAGTAAGTTACCCGAGAATGAAAAACAAAAGAAGGAAAGGATTGAGCCAAACGTGGGTTTTAGCCAAGCTTGAGAGAAGAAGCGTGTACCTGATTTTTCATGGTTTGGAGCATGATTTGAAGAAAGCGTACGATTTTCCAAAAGATTGAAAGAAAGTGGTAAGTTTTCCTAACTATGTTTAGTGAAATTCTGTATTAGGATTCCCGATTTCTTTGAATAGTCCAAGTGTTTTGGCCATAACTTGCTCTACAGGCCTCCGAATTGGGTGATTCTGATTGTAAATGAAACCTAATACATAGTACCAAAAATCTCTAGAAGAGACTTAGACCTAATTCTATCTTAATAATATTGAGATTGATTATGGTCTCCAGATACTATCCCTATGTTGAAGTAGCTTGTGATATTTAGTACATGTTTCATAATTTAGAAGTTGAAATGGAATGATTTTAAATGATATGGAAACTAGAGACATAGGGGAACAAATTTCTAGAAGACTTGAAAACCAATTTGAACATTTGATGTGTGAAAATAAAGGAACAAATGGAGGCATGGATTCTAGACATGGGTCGTAATCGTGAATCGTTATGCATGATTGTGAAATGGTGAATTAAATTGGGTAAGATTATGTATTGAAGAAATTAGTAATTTAGAATGGGTAAAATATGGTGTTTAAGTGAATTTTGAAGCTATATTTGGAAACAGAGAGCAATAAGTTAGCTTACAAAAGCAAGTAGAAATACGATTAGCGTACGTATTATGTGATTAAATACTAATCTTAAATTTGGTTAAAACGAACTATAGTTTTAATGTCTTTTTTTCCAAATTTAGAAATAAATGAGTAAGAAAAGTATGTTTCGTATAGATAAAAGAAAGGCACCAAATGCGTGAGTGTGCTTGGCAATAAGTTAGCAAAACGGAGTATATTTTAATTGTTTCATTTGAATAACTTCTTTGACAAAGAATTAATGACATGTGATTTAAAATTATGCATTTAATTTTTTGATTATGAAATTGAAAGAAGTTGAAAATTTTGAACGTACATAGGCTAAATGCAATTTCATGATCATCAAAGGCTCTAGACTTTTCCCATTTGTTTTTTGTTTTGAAATTGTATAAATTACTTTACAAAATGGTTTAAGCTTTATCCACAATTTAAAGTGCCTAGAAAAATGATTTCGTTTTTAGCCGATGGTACATTGTTAGGCTCATTACATGATATTATACTGGTCAGAGTATTTCAAATGTGCATGGTAGTGTCCAGGGACGTCAATTACTAACAGTGGGTGGTCTTGTGTCTCTCAATATTCCAGTCTAATAAATCACCCTCTACACATACAAAGTATATAAAGTGCTAGCAAAATTGTTACGGGTAAGCGTCGCAGAACCAGCCCCGTAACTACCAATCTATAGTGGTTAACCTATTACAGGTAAGTGATGTAGAACCAGCTCTGTAACTAGTGGTTAACTACTTACGAGTAAGCGATGCAAAACCAGCTCCGTCACCTTATGCCTAAAAGTACCATAGTGCAAAGAACTTGATGGTAGACTATATCGTATAAGAATTTCATCACAATAAATAATGTCGCCATTATTTGCTTTAAAATTAAAACTGAGAAATTTGGTTTTAAAAGGCTTATATGTTTTATATTAGTATTTTCTTATACTAGATGAAATGAATTTCTTTTAAGGAGGTGTCAATGATTATAAATGATTTGCAAAGAATTTTAAAGACACTCACTAAGCTCATTTAACTCACACTCTATTTTCTATTTTTAAATAAAACCTCCCAGGTGCATGCGCAGAGGATTTAGTAGTAAGGACTCCACCTCATGAGTAGTCAACTTCATCACGTGCTTCTGTTTAGGCTTTTTTTCTTTGTACATATTTTTTAGAACCATTGCATATCCTTAAACATGTTGCGGAAGGTACATTTATGTAAAGAATAGATGTGTATATAAGGTTTTTAATGAAATGCTTTTCTTTAGTTTTTCAAAGTTTATTGACGTAACTATTTGAGGTTGCATATGAGTGGATTTAAAGTCCACAATTTGTAGTTGAGAAATTGAATTGATAATAAAAATGTTTTAAACTTTTACAAAGACTTTGGAATTTTGGGATGTCAAAATATAGTCACTGTAAAACTCCACTGTTTACATTTCTTATTATTGAGTTAAAGCTTTTCCTTAACAAGGGCAACAGGCTTAGCTTTATGGGAACTTTCTAGCTAATTTGGATATCGATTAGAGGACCACTATGGAGTGTCAAGCAAGTCGCCTAGTTGTTGTAAGATAAGGGCCTGTCAGTGACTGTATTCAATGATATCATATTCAGTGACTAACTTGCTAACTGCAAGAATGGTGAATTTCATAAATTCTCTCATATGTTTAATTCACATGGTTGAAGAATTAAAATTCATACAATATAAGTACAATGACTGAAAATAAAATCTTCACCCTCTATTTTTCATTTACTTTCATCAATTGCAAGTTAAGCATTTTCATTCTTTGTGTAAGTGAACATATAAGTGGAGATTTAGATGTTATTGATTAGTTAAACTTAGAACATTAAA
The DNA here is from genome assembly GCA_027576715.1 of Erythroxylum flavicans. NCBI lineage: Eukaryota > Viridiplantae > Streptophyta > Magnoliopsida > Malpighiales > Erythroxylaceae > Erythroxylum > Erythroxylum flavicans. The sequence goes on from JANZXP010000006.1 coordinate 26,083,555, forward strand.
ATTTAAGTAAATTAAGTTCATATGACCTAAATGGTGATGATTTGGGCTTGCTTAATACTAGTTAGTTAACTTCCTACTAGCTAGGTATGTCAAATGTAGTTTTATCGAGCTTCATTTTTTATGAAATTTTTTTTTAATTGGAATAATTTTTAGTTCATGTTAAACTTGAAAAGTTAATTAACTATTAATGATGTTTTTTATTGAAATCTGAATATGATAGCCAAAAAAAGGCTTTTGCTCTATAAAATCATCTACATTAACAATAGTGAATGTGTAATATTGTATCCATTTATTATTATTGAAAAAGGAATGTTGCAGTTTCTTCAAGTTATTTGAAGAGAAAAAGTTACTCCAAAAAGTGTCAATTTCATAAATGGCTTAAGAAAAAATATGTTAAAGGCTTACAATGAAAAAAAGGGAGACGATAGTAAACTTAGGGTTATTTAGTTTTACATTTATTTTTCTACTGTTATTTTTTATTATAATTTTTAAAACAAAAATACATGTTTAGTTATTAATGTCAATATATTTATATTTTTATTATCGATAATAACTAAATATTATATAGAACTAAAATACAAATTAATTATATAGATTTACTAAGTAAATAATTTTGTCTAGTTTCTTAAATAATATTTATTAAAAATATTTTAAATATTCAAAAAGAAATTTTAAAATTAATTGTAAAATTAAAATTAAATAATTAAATTTATATTAAACATAATTTTATTATTAATTAATATTAAATAAATAAATAATCTATTTAATTGATGATAAATCATATTATGAGTAAAAATAGAAAAATTTTGGTTTGTATAGTTGTCATAAGTTATGAAAAATGGAAGAAACTAAAAACAAAAATTAGAAACTAGAAAGTTAAACAAACATGTTTTTTTACTTAATTTAAAAAAAATCTAAAGTGGAAACAAATATGCCCGTAGTTAGCTGTAAGGTTTGATAATATCATCATATATTATATCTGGTATTGTTGTTGCTATTTATATGTATAAACAATGTGCATGAGTTAAAGTTTTATATATGTATAAACCTTAATATGGAATTTGTAAATAAGTGTATGGACATTATTTCTTAAATTAATGAAAATAAACTCAAGCTTTAATTAACATATATGTAATATATTATTGGTATGCAAGTAACAATATAGCTGACTTTGAACATATTGCATATACTAAAGACGATGCACATATGTTTGGAAAAAAGGCATAATACTAGATACTACATATGAGACTATTTAAAAAGTAATCAATACAAAATATCAAAATAAAAAATCATCAATACTACATATAGGCCATCAAAATATCATCAATACATCCAAAAGATCGTTAATATTGTTTATGGAATTGTCCAAGAATATTATTAACACTTATAAAAGATCTTTTGATACTACATATAGTTCATTCTAAAAGATCAACAATGCATACAGATGGGTTGGTCCAAAAGATCATTAATAAATATGCATAGGATCGCCCAAAAAGTTATAAATGCATATGGCCATATACTATAGACACATTTATATAACCATTTGGATAGTCTAGCCCTAAGTCTAAAGGTTATGAGTTATGCTTTACTTCTTGTTCTTTTGGCTACTCCAACTCCTTTTTACGTTCATAACCTTCTTGAAATGCTAGATTTTATAACTTGATTGTTGGTTCCCTTCTTCTTTATTCCAGTTTCTTGAATTGTGCCTCACCCTTATTCTGTATCAGGCATCATATACTTTCCTAAGAAGACATTTGCATTTAACCATGTAGGAAAGATATAAGATGTTGCCGTTTATATAAAATTATACAATTCATTATTAGTAAATTATAAGGAAGCTTACCCTCATAAAAGATTGAGATTGGTCCATCTCATACGACCTATGAGTTGGAAACTTATATGCTTTAAGATTGTGTCCATTATTTTATTATTTTTTTATTTCTTTTAAGGGACATATCCTACAATTCTTTTTAAAATATTAACCTTCCTACCTTCACCAACTTCTCGTATTCTTTTTCTTTTAACCTTCTAACTCATTTCTTATAGGTGGGACGACTGATCTTGTGTCCATGTTTTTACTTAGGTATTGACTAAAAATGTTTACCTAGTATTAAATTTATACCCTTTTAATAATGCCTCTTTAGTATAGTATTCACATATATAAACCTCTAGATCTCTTTTTTCCAAAATGATTCTTGAAATGTTATGGCTACAAGAGATCCTAATCAACTCCCATTTCCTACATATACAATCATTTCTTTTAAGGTTCACAAAATGATGATCATTTATATAGTGTTCAATTTCAGATTTTCCATCACCTACAAAATGAGTTAAATTATTTGTTAATTAATTAAGGAACATATAATGTTCAAAGCCAAAATATATTATTACCTACACAATTGAACTAAAAAATTAGTATCCTCTTTTTTGTTTTTCTCTAACTTTGACATTATGTTAGAACATATATTATTGTTTATGTAGCCATCCCTTATTTCTTTCAATGAAATATCTTTATGATTTCTCTTTTCATAACCTTTAAGAAAGTGAAAAACAATTTGCCCCCTACATTTCTTAAATATACATTAAAACATTATACAATCTTATTAGATTAAAAAAAATCGCTTTTCAATCATCTATTAAAGCCATGTCTAAACATCTCTTCTCAAATATTTGCTAACCAATCATGTGCCTCCTTGTTCATGCTCAGTAGGTTACTCATTTTCCTTTCAAACAACTGCTAAGTATAATCAAAAGTTGTACTCCAAATATGATCTTTGTAAATAATAGATAATTTATACTGCTTTGTAAACAAGCCCATAGATGCCTAACACAATAACAGTGATCAAAATGCACGTATCTATACTCAAACAGTTCCTATAGGCCCAATATCAATTGATTAAGACAAATTCAACATTAAATAAGGTTATATTTCTTATGAAAACAACTTTTTGAATTTCATTGTATTACCTTTTTTTTTCACTTATGAAGACCGATGAGTGATCACCAATAATGTCATCAAATAGACATCCTAGAAACCATTTCCACCTGTCTTTATTCTCAAATCTAATGAACACATTTTCTAAAGTATAATTTTTATCATTTATATCTCTTTCAATGTATGTTAGTAGTTACCCTTCATAATTTGTTTTTAGATGACATCGATTAATATATATAATTAGTCTATAAGCATTCCTTTATTTCACTTATTTAAGGCAAATGTAACATGAATCAAATACATATTTAGGATATCTAATGTCTGTTGTTTTCCATTACAACTAAGAAGTACCCTCTTAACTTCTCATCTTATGCCTCTTTAAGTAGCAAATGTAAGGCATACCTCTTACCTCTATAAGCTTAAAGTCTAAAATTTCTTACTTGTAATCTTGTAAAATAACCCCTTTTAATTAAAATATATAAGGTAGGACTATCCCTAAAGTATGCCCTTAGTAATCATTTGGTAATCAATCTTCTTTCTATCAAATGTTCTACCACAAGAATTAGTGCCTTGGAATGTCTTAATTTGAAATGCATGCCAATTTTAGTATGGCCTACATAAATTCTCGACCCATATTTTTTTCCCTTCTATAGTAACTCTAAAATCCTTTTGTTTTCTATATACATATAGTTAAACCCATTTAGATACCCATATTCTTCAATACCTTTTTTAAAGTGTTAAAAGAATAAAAAATAATTCCCTGCATCAAAATAACTTTCTTATAATTGAAACATAAAGCATTAAAGTGAGGATATTTTGGCTTCTTCTTCTCCTTATAATTTGAACGTCCTTCTAGGCCACTAGTATCTTATTATCCTATTATCCCCTAAATCAATTTTTTGAACATGTATGTTCCACTCACCCATGTTATGTTATTATTCTTTTATATAATTTTTAAATAGATCCCTTGTAATTTTTTTTCATTTGAATACCCTAAACTCACTAAAATATGTTGATTGATTATGAATATATATTTTGATTCATTTGATTCACTAGAGTCTTCTTCAATGATTGTTCTAATGGATCAATCTGCGAGTGCCTTACCAAGTTTCTCAATAGTAATTTAGTGGACTCTATAGTAGTTTGTTCAAAGCCTACTTCAACCTAAATTCAGTCATTATCTTCCTTGAGTACATCAATAAGAATATCCACTATAGTGTCATTAAGTGTGTATAATTTAGGTTTCTTCTCCCCATATAAATACACCTCAATTGTCTTTAGTTTTCTGTTATAAATTACTTGTATCAACTTGCTAACATCATTATCATTATAAAGTTTCTTCAGACCATCTTCAAATGAATTATATGGGAATTTATACATAAAATCCCATATTTTCTTATACCCTAACTTCTTAGTATTGAGCATGATATTAGCCAAGGTAATTTCATACACCTCAACACTAAAATAGTTCGTCTCTTCACCGTCATATATCATTTTTTTGTTTTAATTTAAAATATCCATTGTAAAAATTCCCAAACCTAATTATAAAGTCATTTAGGACCAACTATTTGTTAAACAAAACCTATAACTACATTATAAAAAATTTTCATGGACGATGAAAATAAAAAAAATGAAATGAAATGAGAGAATCATATGTTATAGTTATGACATGTATAATGATGACATGATAGCATTAAGAATTAACCCAATTCTACTTTTTTAACTCAAATAGTGGCTAAGAATATCAAATAAGCATTAGCCAAGGTTGAGAATATTTCATTAGAAAGCATTGCTACTTGCAAGAATCCCGTTAATATCCTTGGAAGAATATGCATATATAAGCTTCCCCCTTTCTCTCTCTTTTTGATACCTAACAAACAATATCGCAGAAACAAAAGGATCACAAATTAAGTAAAGGAATTGAGTTAAATCATGAAATGTACATAATTGAAACCTTAATCAAAATGCATTTTACCACTTACTTCTATGTTGAATATGATTCTTGAAAATAAAAAATATATATAACCTAATTAACATTCGAAGATGTAGCTTTCACTTTTTCACATATACTTTTCTTTAAAAGTATTACATAATACTAGTATGAACCAAACTATAATAGTGGCATAATAAAAAATGTTTTCTAATATACTAATGAAAGAAAACGTCATGGGGATTTTAAAACCCTAATCTAATTTAGTGAACTTGTTATTATTGTAATTTTTTAGAATTTCAGAAGCATTAAACAATTTTAAGAGAGTGCTTACTTAAAGACATCAATAATAAAATTTTATGACATTTATTATAAATATGTATTTGTACATAAGAACATAGCATACTTATAAAGTCTCCATTCCAACTGATTGCAAGTTGACCATAACCCTATTTTTTAGTTCTAAAGATTATTATTGCTAAGGTTATTATATTCACTAAGCTGGAAAGATGATTATTTCCTTTTTATCACTTATAAATCGAGGGAGTTTAATATGAAATAGAAACAATGAACACTAAATATAAAAAGTTCACACGTTGAAAAGATACACAAGTCCAATAATATAACTTTTAACTTACATGTGGATAAAAGATAGGAATATAGACTTTTAATAAAGTTGGTAAATACAATTTAAGTGAATCCATATTTTAGTACTCTTTCATCACTTTTACCTGTAAATAAATTCAATAAGAAAAAGTATTACTCCTTAAGAATTATACCAACTAAGTGACAAATCATTTATGCTACAAATTACAAATTATAAATTTCATAAATGAATCTGTTATCACCTAATGAAACCTTAATCAAAATCCAAAATTGGAACTCTAATTAGAATACCTAAATTCAAACTCTAGTCATAATCGTCAAACTTAAATCCTAATCAAATTAAATTACTAATAACCCACTAATTGAAATTACTAAAATTACAAAACCTATTTAAAACCTTTAAAGAAAACACTTATTTTATATACCCAAGTCCTTAGATAATTCATACTTAGATATAGATATATTGAGGTTATCAATAGTTTCTACAATTTAAGGACTAAACTAAAAAAGGCCTAAACCATAGAGGATTTAGTTTATTTAACCCAATAGCTTTTATTAAATATCACTTTCACAAATAGAGATGCTCTCACATCTCTCTAGATTCAGCTCCATTTATTTTTAATCAAAATAACCGTTGACTTTTTATTTAAGGTTAACAACAATTTTCACTTCTTCCCACCCCACTGCACCTGGTCCTTTTGTTACCTTTCTAAGCGTGGATTCAGTAACCAGTTCCTGCACTAGCCTCTCCAGTGACTCCATCCAACCTTATATCCCCTCCCATCATCACTAAATCATGTTCCTCTGAGCTACTTCAAGACCTAACAACTCATATTTAGCTGAAACCCCTAACAAACAACCTCTCCATCCAAGAAAATAACTGGAAAGTAATAAAGCTCCTCTCTTTATCTACGACCTTCAAAATATAGGTGTAGAAAAAGATCCATCCCCTGAACCAACATTCCCTAAAATATGGGACCACTTTCTAACAACAAAGCTTTATTTCAATCCTTTTACTTCACTTCTAAGAGAACCATTGGTGGTCTCCCCTCCTTTGGGACTACTCTAAGATGCAGCTGCATGTTGGTTTTGCACGCTTGAAGGATTTAGACAATGAAAAAGAATACCTTTTAAATAGATGTAATGATGGGATTTCACTAAATGGGGAAACTCCAACTTTGAGAACGTAACGGTCGTAGAGGAAGATTATTTCCTCAGATTTTCTGACAGGCGGAAGGTATACAACAATCTAGAGAAGGGAACTCGGTACTTTCAATGAAAATCGCTACTTCTTAAGAGCCAGTGGAAATGAGAAAAAAGGTTCCTTCAGCTAAAGACCCAATGGAGGAAATAAGATCCACTTGACAGACGAACGCATTTGTTGACATTACCTTTATTAGAAAATAGATTTGGTTTGTATTTATAGGATGTATATCTCTAGAATATCTAATGTACACGATTTGTGTAATTCTCCTTTTACGTTTCTTTATCTCCTATAGTTTAGGAACAGATGTACCATATATTAGAGATCATCCCTTGTAAATAGAGATATGCAAAAAAAAATAGTTGAAATTCTTGAATTCAACTTGGTATCAAAGTAAGGTTCTCTGAAATTGTCGAATCCGTAACAATGGCGGAAGGCTCTAAATCAACACCGACTTAGGTGGTTGTTCAATTTGAAGATGTTTTTAATGCAGGTATAATACTTGATGAATCCAATTATAATGTATGGTCACAACTAATGGAAATGCAAATCGCTGAATGAGAGAAACTCCATTTTATTAGAGGGAAAAAGGATCCACTATTAGAGGTAAATCTAGGATATGAAGCATGGTATACTGCAAATCAAAAGGTCAAGATATGGCTTTTGATGTCTATGAAACCAGAAATCATGAAGAGATATTTTTGGTTACCTACAACTCAAGGAATCTGGGAGGAGTTGTCTAAAGCTTTCTATGATGGAAGCGACGAATTACAAGTATTTGTTTTGAATCAAAGGGCATTTGTTGCGAAACAGAGAAGTCGATCCCTAACAGAATATTATGAACTGATTGAGATCTTTAGGGAATTGAATTATCGTGACAAGATTGTTATGAAGGATCCTATAGATGTGGAGTTGTATCAAAAGTCTATTGAAAGGCTAAGAGTACATATCTTCCTGGTTGGATTGGATGATGATCTTGAACAAGTCCAGTGAGAGATACATCAACTTTCCTACCAATCACTAGAGTTGTCCTTTGTCAGTTGGAGTTTGGTCTTCTTCCACACATAACTTCAATCCTCCTTCTGTTGGAGTATTTGCTAGTTTACATCCTGTCATTCCTGTCTTTTTCAACAAATCAATGCATATTTTTTTTGGTTCAAGAAAATTCCTGCTCTTGATCTTGAAACCTCAATTTCTAGGAAGTATTTTAAACAACCAAGATCATTCATTTCAAAATCTTTTGACAGATGTTCTTGCAACCTTTTTCTTGCTTCCAGATCATCTCCTATAACTATCATATCATCGACATAAATAATGAGAGCTGTAATTTTCCCATTGTTCCTTTTAAAGAATAAAGTTTGCTCTTGATTACTCTGTTTATAACCAAGAGTTGTCATCGATTGTGTGAATCTTATGAACTAGGCTAGTGGTGATTGCTTCAAACCATATAGCGCCCTTTTTAATCTACAAAGCTTTGTTCCTTTTGAATTTTCAGTCATGCATCCTTTTGAAAAATCCATATAAACTTCCTCAGATAGCTCTCTATGTAAGAAAGCATTCTTCACGTCACAGAACATCATTTCCTTTAAAAACAAATAAAAGTCCATTGCTTTTTATGATTATTCATTCTGATGTATAGGGTCCATCTAAATTTTCAACTTTAGGAAGATCACGGCGGTTTGTTACATTTATTGATGATTGCATACGAATGACTTGGCTTTGGATGATGAAATCAAAGAGTGAAGTTGGAACTTTATTTCAAAAATTTTGCAAAATGATTGAAACATAGTACAAAGGAAAAGTCCAGGTTTTAAGAAGTGACAATGGAGGAGAATACATGCAGTCTGAACTTCAATCTTTTTTAGCAGATAAAGGAATCATTCACCAACG
>JANZXP010000006.1:26110925-26121004 GCA_027576715.1 Erythroxylum flavicans
GTTACTTCAAAGGATATTCATGATAACACTCCAAGGTTAAGTGAAACTCCTAGATTATCTTTAGAAGTTGCTGACATTGTAATAAATAAAGGTTAAGTTATTATTGGTAAGGCTTCAATCCCTTTAGGTCCTACTTTTGAAGCTAGTGATTTTAAGATACTAAAAAGGAAAATTAGGTTACAAAGCTAACTCTAGCTCGTCCACCTTATCCAAACCTTAATATCACTATTAGCTTGGAATTGTAAGAGACACAATGACCTTAAAAAAAAGATGATGTATGATTAAATTAGATCAATAAATCTTATGAGGTACTACCTTTTAAATAAAAAATTAAAATATAAAAATGCTCTGATCTCTGGTTATTCAAGAACAAGTGGATGTTCATTACTGATTAACAAGAGTAACTTTTAGGTAGGGAAGTTATTACATATGACACTAATGGCATCAAAGTTGTAAGATCTTAGACTTACACTCAGTGTATTCATATATTAGTGGACATTATTGGTGATGAAACTTTCTAGATTACAATTATTTATGCTTCTAATTTTCCTTTCAAAGACCATCTCTATTTAATGATCTACTCATGTTACTATGTCTACTAATAAGGGAATTTAATTTAACTTTATTATTTTTAAAGTTAGAGGTGATAGATGTATGGGGAACCTTATAGTGAATTAAGATCTTGCATACTTAAACTTACATAACTTAAATATAAAGTTAGTTTCATCACATAGAACAATAATTAAGATGGAGCATGTTATATAAAAAAAATAGATAATGTAACTGTGAACCTTGAATGGCTTGATAAATTCCAATACAGTAGTCCTATAATACATTATGTTCATATGACACTATAATAAAAATTGATGATCTTTTAAAGGACCTTGGCAGAAAGACTCCTTTCAGATTATTCAATTTTATGTGTAATGTGAAGGAATTCAAAAAGCCATAGAGGATGGACTGAAGTTGTAGATTTAAGGCTATAGTTCCTATACGTTTCTTAAAAGGTTTATAAAAATTAAACAGGACCCCAAGTTTCTAAGATTGAAGCAATAATGTGATAGAGAGAAAATAATTGAAAGAACTAAGGCATTCTTGATACAATGCCAAAATGATCTATATGATTTTCCATTAATCCTCCTAAAAATCAAAGAGAAACATGTTGTCTCTAAGTACAAAAAGGCCTTTAAAACGTATTATTCTTTAGTAATGCACAAGTCTAAGTTAATGCTTTTAAGAAGAAATCGAAGTAGAATCTTAACTCTGAGAAGTGAGGATAGGAGCTTTATCTCTGGCCAAGTGGGACTTGTCATCTATGTTAAGGATTATTTCTTATCTATGTTACGATCTTCAATCTCTACTCCACTTTCCTTCGACTCTTCCATCCCTTATAAGGTCTCTAGGCAATAATCTGATCTTCTTATAAGGCCTTTCTTTATTGAGGATATTAAGGATATGGTGTTTTCCTTTAGTCCTAATAAAACCCCAAAGTCAGTAAGGTTTAATACTTATTTTCTTCAAAAATAATGTGATTTTATTAAGATTCATTTATGTTAACTAGTACAAGAGTTCTTCTCTAGCTTAAGAATGCTCTCATCTTGGAGTAAAACCTATTTATGTTTAGATTCCTAAGATTCATAATCTATATCCTTTGAAAGAATTCAAAACAATATCATGTTATAGTGTCCTTTACATTCTTATCTTCAATATTGTGACCAATAGAATCAAACCTATCCTACCATCTTTTATAATTCAGTCTCATACTGCATTCATTGAGACAAGGAGCAATGGGTATAATATCATGCTTACTCAAGAATTGTTCAAGACTTACAGTTTTAAAGGTTTTGAAGTTAATTGTGTATTTAAGATTAAATATAAAGCTTCTGCTATGGTGAATTGGGATTTTCTACTCTAATCTCTTATTTCATTTGGTTTCCAAACTTGCTTTATCTCCTGGATTAGTCAACATATAACCACAACTTCATTTACTGTTCTTATTAATGGTGAAGCTTCCCATATGTTCAGGGGTATAAAAGTTAAAAGACAAGGTTATCCATTTTCCTTCCTTACCTTTTTACTATTTTCATAGAGGTTTTATCCCATACCATAAGTCTTGAACATAGGTTTAGGTTTAAAAGAAGTGTAGAAAGCTAGTTATTACACATCTAGCTTTTTTTGATGATTTAATTTTATACTATGGAGCTAATGCACTCTCTATTACTTATTTAATAAATTTAGTTAATGAGTTCTGTGCCAACTTATATTGAGTATAAATAAGGAAAAATAATTTTTAATGGTCTCTGTTAATGTTGTCCCTCTAACCCAAACCTAGATTCAATTTTTAGGATTCTATATTAAAGCTCCACCATTCATGTACATAGGAATTCCACTTACCAAAAGGATAATCTCCTTTATAAACTAAAGGGCTATATGATAAGTTGAGGAAAAGGATTGAGTGGTTAGAACATCAAATGCTTATCCTATTCTAGTATATTACAACTAATTAAATATGTGCTTCGAAGCTTATATATTTATTAGTCATCTCACAAAGTATTCCATATGAAGTTATTAAAGGGAATTGAAAAACTTCTTAGGAATTTTTTATAGACTGAAAATGGACACTCAAAACCTTTTGCAAAAGTAAGATGGAAAGACATATATATATGTCTAAAACTGAAGGGGATCAAGAGTTAAATCTATACTCCTAGTAAGCAAACTTATAATGGCTAAGAGGTTGTGGATATCAGTTAAGGATAAATAGTATATATAAGTGATGTAAGTGTATGGGCACTATTTGAGGAATGTTGGCTTATAGACAATTTAATTAAGGATGGATGCTTTATGAAGCATGATTTATATACCAAAGTTATGGGAAACTTTCCAACTAGTGATCCATTGTAAGTTTAGGAATAAGAATCAAACATGGTTGTAAACTAACAACTGGAGTATCCTTGGTCAATTAAATCTACTTTCCAACTATTCTAGTGTTAGAGACTTATTTCTTACAAATGCTAAAGTGAAACGCTTGACTAATTGTGGCGGCTAGTATTGTGGTAACATGAAGCTACTTTTTTCATTACTCTCCCAATCCTCTCTTATAGGATAGAGTTGTGTGGTTGAAGCACTCTTCTATTCACTTCACTAACAAGTCTTATTCAGAAATGTTTAGGCTTTTAACTACTAAGGTTGGGTGGTTTTCACATTTAAAACAAAATTCTTTCTCCTAATATTTCCTTTGTAGTCTAACTTGCAGGAAAGGAAAAGGTCTTCATTATAGATTAGATCATGAGTACACTTCCCTTTTTCCCAACCACAGGATCATACCATGCTAAACTTAAGAAAATAATAGACATTTATTCTTTAAGTGTCCATACTCATCTTCACTATAGACTATAGAAAGACATTTTAAGGTTATGCAACCTGGGCTGTAACTCTTATGACCTAGGAGGTATTTTTCAATTTATTTCCAACTTATCCTAGTTGAGTAAAGATGATGGTATGTTTATTGATGTTTCTATAGGCTACTTGGTTTATAGTGTCTGGTGGGAAAGAAACCATCACATATTTAAAGACTTAGCATGCTCTCATAAAGTGGTAAGTCTAAGAAATATTAATAGGATAAGAGAGGTGGCTCTTACAAGACAATCCTCTTTTGTATTCACTCAACGTATAAAGATGAGATAGATCTTATAATAATGGGAAAATTACTTGATGATCTAACTTATTTGTTGTTCAATGCTTTCATTAGTCAAAATTTGTCTCTAACTAGGGTGAACTTGTATTTTTATTTTAATTAAGGCCACTTTAGCCTAGTTTAGTATGTGAGCTTCCCATTAAGGTTCTTTGTTGTTTTGTCCATTGGAAAATTTTAGGTTATGCATAATCATGGTATTCTTTATTTTCCAAAATACTTAAAGCTTCCCCTAAAACTTATATTCTAATTTTTCAACACTCTAACATACTTCTAATATGTTCTATTAGAGTATGATTCATTCTTCCTATGACACCATTTTGAAATAGTGTGTAAGAACTTTTAATTGCCTTTTAATTCCATATTTATTGTATAAATTATTAAGCTCCTTTGAGCAAAACTTTGTTTCTTTTTTAAAAATTGGAGTTTTATTTGAGCATATATACTAACTCTTTGCAAGAATAATCATTCACAAAACTAGAAAAATATAAGCAACCACTTAAAGAAGAAACAAGAACTTTCCATGTATCAATATATAATAATTAAAGAAAGTTATGACTTTTGTATATTGACAAAAAGAAAGTTACTTTACGTTTTTCTGTAAAAATAAAATATGAGGAATACAAGTTATTTATTATAACAAATGTAACTTGTGCTTACTCATAAATCTAGATGCCTATGTCAAAGAATTTGATACTCTAACTCTGTGATGACTATATCTACTTCCCCTACTATAGTCTCACCAATCAACTTGTATAATTTTTAAACCAAAACTCTCTTAACTAATTTCATAATGTATCTAGTTACTTTCAATTAATGACTCCCATTAGTATATTTTAGACCATGCTTATTAAACATACCTATAGATATAATCTTTTTTAAATTGTTAAAACATATCAAACATTAGAAATTATTCAGACACATTTACCAAATACTTTGATCTTCATATCTCCAATTTCTGCAACTTGACATTCACCATCATTTCCCCTAAATACATTATCACCATTGTAATATTTTTAAGTTTAAAACCACTTTCTACAAGGATTTATATGAAATAATGCTCCTAAGTCAAGGGTCTAACAATTTGAATGTTCTATACTGTTTGACAAAATTAAAGCTATCCATATTTTGAAATATAGTTAGTTTCCATAATATTTCAATGTGAAGCATCAAGTATAGAAACCTCACCAAAACCTCTTTTGGTTTTTTCTCCCTTTGTAAATGACTTAATCTTTGCCAAAATTATAACGTTTAACTTTCTTCTTCCTTTTGGACTTAACAAGTATCTACTTCTTTCTACATAACCTCTTTTAATATTTTTTTCCTCTTGCAAGTATATCATTACCAATAAGGCTAATCTTTCTTCTTAAATATTCAATCAAAAGTGAAGCTATTGATAAGTACAAAAAATTCCATGTTTTCCTTCCTTATTGATTACAAAAATTAATATAATTATGCTTGCATTATTTATTTTTATCGATCATTTTAATTTTTAAAGTAATTACTAAACTAAATTGTTAGAACTCGACTTAATTAGTTTAGTAGATTGGGTTAATTGAATTGCTAATTTTCTAACTTAGTACAATTAAGGAAAGATAGGAAAATAAATCCAATAGGGAATATTTAAAGTGTATAATAAATCTAGCAGTGAATATTCAAAGTGTAAATTGATATATAATAATATTGATAATTATTTTAAAATTTCAATGGTGAATATAAACTTACTCTAAGAATTATTTTTAATTGTTTCCTTTAAGTTATACTTTAAATTATTTCTTAGTTGTATTTTTACAACTATTTTCATTATAATTAAAACCACTAAACTCTTCTTTAAAAAGCATAAAACTAGGTTAACTACTTTTCACATAGTTGATCCTTACTTACACTATTATATATATTTTTAAAAGCATAAGTTTTATTTTTTAGTATCAGTGACATCACATCAAATTTTAAATTTGATAAATGATAGTTGTGCCTTAATGCGTGTTTTTCTAAGTATTTGGCATGTGTTTCTTGCATAATAGGTTATTATTGTTGTGTTTTAGGACTTATTTTGTATGTTTTTGTTTAGTTTGATCTTCATTATTATTCTTTTGTGTTTGATGTTGATTTAGGATAAGAATTGATCATTTTGATATAGGGATAAAGGGCAGCCACCTTTGTGACTAAGCTAGGGACCAAGAGAGGAGAAGAGAAGTGACGGAATTGTAACATAAGAACCCACGATTATAGGATTCATGCTAATTCCCACGATCGTGGGATACCTAGCCCAAAGATATAGGTGGGTTTCACTTATTTTTAGGTTTTCTTGATTATATAAGGACATAAACCCCTAAGGCTGAAAGAAGCATCGTGGAGACTTGCCTCTTTGAGTAAAAAAGTAGATTTAGAGTCTTGAGGGAGGTGGAGAATCAAGATTTTTCATTCTGAACTGGGAAAAGGGCACATCAACATCAGATTTTCCAAATTCTGGTAAAGAAGAGGAGGAGTTTGCTTCATCTAATTTTATTTCGTTTTTCCTCTTATAACATTTGTATTATGGATTGATTGATTATTGGGGAAGTAATTAATGACATCATGAGTGGCTAAGTTATTTATACAGATTACTTTTGAACTACTTGTTGAACTTCTATTTTGTTGATTTGAATGAATTAAGCTTTTGATGAATGTCAAACTTATACCTTACAATATATTGAGAGATTGAGTTGGGTAATTTATGTAGGGTTGTATAATGAGAATTGGCATTTTATAGACTATATTCATTAGGTTAATTGATTAGTTAGAAGAGAGATCTTGGCTAATTAATTGATTACCTATAGGATTACTTCATAAATAGTGAATTGGGGGATTGATTTTGTATTGCTTAATCATCTCCCTTTAATTTGGCTAGGGACAATTAATTACACCTGGAGAGAGGGTAGTTAATACATTAGGACATCTTAGGTGAGGCACAATTCAATTAACAAAATAGGAGGGAGATAAGATAAGGAAAAAGTGATCTCTAATTGTTAAAATCTTGAACTCTAAGTTTTTGCACTTTTGCGTTATTAATTGTTCATTGTTAGTTGTTTGATTTAGTTTAATTTTTCAATTTATATTCCTTAAAATTAGTTTTTAAATAAAGAGCAACTTGAATTAAACGATGCCTAAGCACAATCCTTGTGGGATCGATATCTGCTTTTTACTAAAAGTACTATCCGTATACTTGTAATTTTGAGCGTAAAACTAGTAATTTCTTTTTCATTCAATAACGTTTTGGCGTCGTTGCCGGGGATTATTTGTTTAGCATCTTATTTAGTTCAGGTTATGTTAATTTAAGAGTTTTTTTATACTATTCCATATGTATTTGTAGGTGCATGAACACAAGAAGCACGCAAAGTTCTATTGAATTTAGTGATGAAGAGTTATCCAATGTCACAAGGCACAAACGAGAGTTAAGAAGAACGAAGCACAAAGACATTATACAAAGAAATATGACAGAAGAAGGAGAGCAAGGAGGAGCTAAGAGGACATTGATGGACTTTATGAGGTTAGGTTTCAGTCCTCAAGGAGTTACAAGGCCAGTGATTCAAGCTAATAATTTGAAGATCAAGTCGACACTCCTTAACATACTTCAGAGTAGTGTATAATTTTATAGGCTGTCTAATGAAGATCCCAATGCCCATCTTGCAAATGTTTTGGAGATCTGTGACAACTTCCAATTTAATGGGATGTCTGCCAATGCCATGAAGTTGTAGTTGTTTTCTTTCACTTTGAGAGATCGGGGAAAGGCATGGTATCACTCGCTCAGTTCAGGGCAGATCACTACTTGGGAACAGCTCACCCAAACATTCCTTGCTAAATACTTTTTGTTGACCAAGACAACAAGAATCATAAAGGAAATCACAAATTTTCAACAGAGTGATGGGGAGTCTTTATATAAAGCTGGGGAGGGTTTAAAGAATTATAGAGAAGTTGCCCCTACCATAACCTTCCAAGGGAGTTCCTTTTGCAGACATTCTATAACGGTGTAAATCAGAGCACAAGAGGAACCATAGATGTAGCTGCTAGAGGTTCTTTAATGAAAAAAACTATTGATGCAGCTCATGACCTTTTAGAAGATTTGGCAAGCACTAGTTGTATGTGGTCAAGTGAGAGGAGTAGATAAGGGCAAAAGGAGCATAATAGTATGATCCCAATTGACTTCGTTACAACTTTATAGGCACAGATCATAGCCCTTACCAAGCAATTGAGCAACAAGTAAGGGGCATCTTCATCTATAGTCAAAGCTATGCAATTATAGTGTGAGTTATATGGGCAAAACAACTACGGCATATCTGAATGTTTCTTGTTAGGAGCCAGTGGTACAGACCAGGTAAATTACTTGGGCCAACCATAAGGAGTTAATAATCCCTACTCTAACACTTACAATCCAGGTGGAAAAATCACCCAATTTTCTCTTGGAATACTAACAATATAGGTGGCCAAGTAAGACCGCAAGGACCTCCTGGATTTCAGAAAAACTGACTTAGATTTATGGAGAGCAAAATGGACAAGTTAATGGCTATCTTGGGGTCTAAACTAGAAAATCAAGAAGAGAACCAAAAGTGGATGTTTTCGAGTCAGGAGGAAAGTCAAAAGAGGTTGGAGGACAAGTTTGATCAGATTATGAAGAACCATGGCTCATCCATCCACAATTTGGAGGTTCAGGTAGACCAACTTGCTAATGCTTTGTCTTCTAGAAGTATAGGTAGCCTACCAAGTAATACTGAGGCTAACCCAAGGGAACAATTCAAGGCTATTACACTTCGAAGTGGTAAGCATCTGAAGCAACCAAGTGTGCAAAAGGATAGCTAAGAAAAAGGAAAAAGTAAGGAGATAGAAGAAGAGAGGCCTTATGTACCACCACCACCCTACAAGCCTAAACTTCCATATCCACAAAGGGTGAGACAACATCAAGTAGACACTCAGTTTTATAAATTTTTAAAGAAACTGAAGAAATTTCAAATTAACTTGTCATTGGTGGAAGCTTTGGAGTGCATGCCCAAGTACACGAAGTTTCTTAAGGACATACTCACACACAAACATACTTGGGAGGATAATCAGACAGTAACTTTGATAAAAAATTGTAGTTCGATCATATCAAGTATCAAAACTACAAGATCTAGGGAGTCATGTGTTGTTGGTGACTTTGAATTTTCTAAATGCTTATGTGATTTAGGTGCAAGTATTAACTTGATGCCTTTGTCTGTTTTTAGGAAATTAGGACTAGGAGAGGTCAAGCCAACATCCATGCTAATTCAACTTGCGGATCAATCCATCAAGAGGCAATTTGGAGTTTTACAAGATGTATTGCTAAAAGTGGACAATTTTATTATTCTAGTTGATTTTGTTATATTAGATTTTGAAGCTGATAGAAATTGTCCATTGATTTTGGGTATG
Source organism: Erythroxylum flavicans (assembly GCA_027576715.1). Classification (NCBI taxonomy): domain Eukaryota; kingdom Viridiplantae; phylum Streptophyta; class Magnoliopsida; order Malpighiales; family Erythroxylaceae; genus Erythroxylum; species Erythroxylum flavicans. The sequence continues at coordinate 26,120,038 of JANZXP010000006.1, forward strand.
CCCTTTATAAATAGTAGGGCATTAGTTATGCTGGGAAACTTTTATTGAGAATAGGTGATGAGCAGGTTGAATTTAATATGTCAAAATCTTTAAAGAAATCGATGGATGGTAATGTATTTATGAAAATTGATGTTGTGGATGAGTGTGTGAAAAAGATTAAAGAGAAAGTTGAAGTTATTGAAGCGCACAGGGATGAGAGTGTGAAAGAAGAGTAATTATGTAAGGAACTTGATCTAGAGAATATGGAGAGAATAGATACACCCACACCACCTTCCTTTGTTAAGCCTCCCATTTTAGAGCTTAAACTCTTACCTTCTTACTTGATATACATCTTTTAAGGTAATAACCATACCCTACCAATCATTATCTCCAACCAATTAGATTTTGAGCAGGAAGAGAAAGTGGTGGAGACCATTAAAAAGAGGATGAGAGCTATAAGGTGGCAAATTTTTGATATTAAGGAGATTAGCCCCAATGTGGTGATGCATAGGATCAACCTAGAGGAAAGGTGTAAAACTACGAGGGAGTGATAGAGACGGTTAAATCCAAATATGCAAGAGGTTGTGAAGAAGGAGGTAGTGAAGCTTTTGGATGCAGGGATTATTTACCCCATTTCAGCTAGTGAGTGCGTGAGTCCAATGCAGTGTGTGCTTAAGAAGGTGGTATGACAGTGATAGAGAATAAACATGGTGAAAAGATTTCTACTAGGACCATCGCAGGATGGCAAGTGTGTATTGATTATAGAAAGCTCAATTTGGCCACCAAGAAAGACCATTTCCCTTTACCTTTTGTAGACCAAATGATTGAGAGGGTGGCTGGCCATTCTTTTTACTATTTTCTTGATGGATATTTAGGGTACAATCAAGTGTTTATATACCCGGAAGGCCAAGAGAAGACAACTTTCATTTATCCTTATAGAATTTTTTCTTATTGAAGGATACCTTTTAGTCTATGCAATACACTTGCC
>JANZXP010000006.1:26122563-26149743 GCA_027576715.1 Erythroxylum flavicans
ATATATTATTAACAAGTCATAATGTTAATACATGAATCACAAATATCCATTGGCCTAGGGCACACTACTAACAAATGACTATTAAAATGGTTTAGCATATGATCGTGTCAAAACAAATGTGTCTAAACAAAGAATTTAAATGCATAACACAGCCTTAAATACTAGCATATCCCATCACATTTTTGGCAAAAAAATTCTCTATCTAGGGAGCATTGTGACTTCTAGCAAACTTAGTTTTAAAATTAATTTTAGGTTTCTTTTAGGATAGACGTCACTTTCTTGCCCCTTTCTATTTTATTTTTCTTTAAACTCTTATCTATGCCTTTCGTGGTTAAACTTTTATTCTTGGTCAAAGAAAACTTAAGCCTTAGAATATGTATAACTATAATACATAATTTATTTTTGTTATTCAATTTATTCTTTGAGCACCTAATGTTCTTTTATGCTTCTTTTCTATGATTATGTCATTTAATTACTAAGACCTTTACTAGCTTATTATTGGTGAATTCTATTATTAAATTATATACTAAATTTATAATTGTTTGATCTACAAGTATGTTAAAGCATGTATTACTTTCAGTGATAAATATGGCCTCAAACAAAGGTGTGTCCCAACCTATATTCATTTCTAAAAACAACTTATTTGAATAGTGTTCTAACTTCATCCCTAGTTTTTAAATCAATTTTAGGTTTCTTTACGGGTAAACATGTCTCTCTTCCCCTTTTTCCCTTCTATTTTCATTTAAGTTCTCATCCTTAGTTTATGTGGCAAAATTTTTATACTTGTCAAAGAAAGTTGAAGCCTATATATATATAAAGGCTTCTATGAGATCTAATTATTGTATGTTTAACTTATGCTTTAGTTATCAAATGTATGTTTTCTTCTTTTTCATGATAATGTCACTTAATTACTAGGAAAGCTAGTAGCTTATTGTCTTTTACATCCTATTATTGGAGTATATATTAAATCCATAATTTTTAATCACTTTAATTTATGAAGTGAATGGGATTTAATTCATAAATTAAAGTGATTAAAAATTATGGATTTAATATATACTCTCTAATTATATATACACACTATGAGATCTAATTTTTGTATGTTTAACTTACGCTTTAGTTATCAAATGTTTTTTGTTCTTATATATATAATTAGAGAGGTGATGAAACTAAATAAAATAAGTATATATAGTCATATTTAATAATTTCTCACGCAGTAAATCATTAAATCCCATTCACTTCATAAATTAAAGTGATTAAAAATTATGGATTTAATATATACTCTCTAATTATATATACACACTATGAGAGCTATTTTTTGTATGTTTAACTTAAGCTTTAGTTATCAAATGTTTTTTCTTCTTCTTTTTCATGATAATGTCACTTAATTACTAGGAAAGCTAGTAGTTTTTGTCTTTTACATCCTATTATTGGATTATATATTAAATCCATAATTTTTAATCACTAATTTATGAAGTGAATGGGATTTAATGATTTACTGTGTGAGAAATTATTAAATATGACTATATATACTTATTTTATTTAGTTTCATCACCCTCTCTAATTTTTAAAGCTATTACTAAACTAAATATCTAGCACTTGACTTAGGATGTTAAGTTGTTATGATTAATTAAATCATTTCTTTCTAATTAGCCACTACTATGGATAGATAGAAAAATAAGTTCAACGGTAAATATTCGAAGTTTAAATTGATATTTGATTATATCGATGATTGTTATAAAATTTCAATCGTAGATATTAGCTTAGACTAAGATTTGATTTTAATTAGTTTATTTTATATTCTAATTTAAATTATTGTTCAACTATATTTTTATAACTATTTCTATTATAATTAAACTTCTCGACTCTTTTTCATAAAACATAAAACTAGAATAGGTATGCTTTATGAGAACCATCCTTACAATATTACACATATTTTTGAGACTTTACCTTTTATTTTAGGATGCATGCTAAAAATACCATCTATCATAATATTAATGTTAAGAGACTTAGCTCAAATTCAAGATCAAATTATCCTACCGTGAAACAAAAAAGAAGGTTATTTTTAATTCATAATTAATTTTAACATCACAAGCCTTATTTTTGCTAATGAGTGAATTAAATTGGTTAATGTGCACTTGTACAGATTTCCTGTCTCTCATTTTAAACATGTACAACTATTATTGTAAGAAAATCATATTCATTAATGACTTTTTTATAAATGCTTTTTAATTTCGCCCTCAATCTTTCAACAATTGTCTTATGTTCCGTATTGAACAATATTGTGTCATCTAAAGCTAAAAGAATGCTTGTTAAAGTATAAGTCATCTTTTTTGACAACATTTTATTCGTCATTCCCCATGATTTATTTTCTTACACCAAAATAACAAATGCACAGTCAACTTTCATAAGTACAAATTTTTATCTTCATTTATGATGCAAAATTTGTTCTATTAAAACATGAAATGGCAAATTTTGTATCATCCTTCAGTGATATAACTTTTAATCAAATTTAGAAAACTCTCTCTGATATTTAAACAAATGTGCATATGCTTTTTAGAGAACAAGTTCACTGTATGAGGATTTATTTGAAACATTACTTGTATATTTATGAAAATTTTTATTATGATGATTGTATAAGTGATTATTTGACTTGAAATCTTCAAAGGATCTCTTATAAGGATTTCTATGTTTTAATACTATTTATAACCTATTCTAGTCAAAAGTAACTCAATAGGTAGTCATTGGATATAACATGAACCATACGTAGGTAGATAAGTGAATAATATAGTATTCATCGTCCTGAAGTAAGTAGATAGAATGTTTCGTTATTTTTTATTAATATTGATTTGTGAATCCGTGACTAAGGTGGAACTACACTTTGTAAAATAGTTTACATATGTCATTAATAGAATTAACTTGATTAGTATTAATTCGGAAATCTATGGCCAAGTTGGAATTACAGTTCGTAAAGTAGTACACAAATGTCAGTAATAAAATTAAGTACTAATGATAGAGATTGGACTCAAACAAACACTACAAGAAAATATAGAGTTTAAAGATACAAAAAGGTGGAGTTTTTATACTTTTTTTGCATCTTAAAAATAATTTTAAACGTCTTATAAAGCGTCAAAAAAATAAGTGTCACAAAAATTATTTTGGACGGTTTTCTTAGACACATAGATGCGTCGAAAACACATACATTTTTTACATATCTAAGCGTAGAAAATCTACTTACATATAGATGCGTCGAAAACATATATTTTCGACAGTTTTATTCGTAGGCTAAACCTTCAAATTCCTTATGTAATTCCTCTCTCGACCGTTTTGTGCAATAAGTCAATTAAAAGAAAGGTTAAGGTAGGGTTTCAATTTAGGTCAAATAAAAAAAAATGTTACTTTATATTGACACAATCTAAAGTTCCAAAAACTAGTCATACCATGTGTTCTTCAAGATAGGACTATAAGTTCATACCAAAAATACCTGCAACCATTCATCAGTTTTTCAAAGTGAAGAAGTCGACAAAAGTAAATTATTCATATAATATTTATGATAAAAGCTGAAGTATGTGATAAACCATGATTATGTGATAAACCATGATTATTTTACTCTCCACCAAAAAGATACCCTTATTTTCTTCTAAATGTAACTAGTGAAGTTTTATTTCCTTCATATGAAAAACTAAGAGAGTCCATGCCAACAAGAGACAACTAAAGCTTCGAGTCATAGTCCAATTTTCTGCTATTGATTATTATTAAAACTACTGGATAGTACTGTAGTAACCCAATCGATTTACCAAAACATTACTTACACAGGAAATCATCCAATCGTAATCACTTATTATAACTGGTGCGTAATGTACAAAAATCAGTAAAAAGTCTAAAGAGCTTTGCAAAAGTAAGCCCCATCTCTACTTCTCTCAAACTGCACGCATATGTACACAAATAAATGAAACAAATCCTTTAAAAAATCCAAAAAAATATAAAGCATATCTGCGATTTCAGTTTGCATCACAAAACCAAAAACTAAAAGGAAAAACAAAATATTCCAACGAGAGCACCAATCCCCACATCAAATCTGATTTCACTTTTCATTTCTAAATCAATCAAGCAAACCTCACAACCTCTATCAAATGAAATTCAATAAATCTCAAAAAGGTTGAACGGATAAGAACGGAGTCCGAGTCGAATGAGCTATATGAGAAAGATCAACAGAGATCGGGGGCTGAGGTAGAATACCATAGAATAACCAGATCTATAGACAAAAGGAAGAGATGAGAGTTACTTGCCTGATGTCTCTCTCTGAAATGAGGATCTGAAGTGTATAGATCGTATTGTGCATGGGTTTTAAATCTTCTCCCTTTTTCTTTTTCTTTTGTACTTTGGCAAAGAAACTGAGATTTTTTAGGAGAAAATAAAATGATATTTTTGTATTTTAATGGCAAGCGCAGTCATGATTGCGCCACATAGATGTACATTTATGATTTATATTAAAATTTTAAAATAAAAAGGAGAAATTTAATCGATTATTTTAATTATATTAAAATATTAAAACATATTTAGTTTTTATTTTTATTTTATTTTATTCTATTTTCTTGGATCCTAGGTTTTTAAAAGGTGTCAATTCTTGTCCTGCCAATTAGAAATTTTAGAGTCTTTTTTAGTATATTTTTTAGACAAGTTTTGTTGTCTTAAATAAATGTCTAAAAATTACACCAATTCTTAGATTATTTAAGACAATTATTATTGTCTAAACCTCCTTATTTTGGTGTAGTGAGAGTAGAAATTATTTACATATTGTATATCTAATCGAAACATTTTATGATTAAATTATTGAATTATATAGAAAAATCATGTGTGAAAAGTTAATCAAAACCACTTTGACATTCCTAAATATTTGAGTGATCATAACATGTTGTTATATACTAATCTTGATCTATAGACATAAATTGTTTAATTAGAGAATTAAAAATAAATTAAAACAGTTTAATTTATGTAATGCTAAATATGATTTATGATTATAATTATATTCATTGTCAACATATTTGAGAAACTAATGGTTCACATATAAAGAGCAGGTTGAAGAGAAAAAATAGTGTTTAATCAAATTGAAATTGATTGTAAAGTTTAAGAAGTATTATGGTTACATATGAGATATGTAATAAATAAGGATCAATATGAGATACTGAATTTTAATTATACATAATAGATATTTAATTAGAGTTAACTGTAATTCTTCGAAAAGTTTAATTAAAATTAGAATTTTATTTTCATTAAACTACTAAAATGTCAAAAACTTATTATAAAATAACAATTGTAAAGTTCTCTCAACTTGTTATATAAATACTATTAAAGGTTAGATACTTTTGCGGTTATGATGATAGAGATAAACCAATTTTAGTAATAATTTGAGAGATACGACAAAAATATGATCAAATTTTAGAATAAGGTATCAAGTATGTTTTAATCTTTATTATATTTTATATGTTAATCATATTATAAAATTCAAGTGATCTATGACTTTTACAAAATCAAACGAAATTGATTTTGTATTTATTCTATTGAACACAGCATCGAATCCTTTATCGATTTTTCAGTAAGATATATCCCCAATTCCCTTGAATGTGCCAGCACTACATCCACATGCAAAGATCTTCGTAAACACCAGCTTCTCTTTAAAGCTTTATCAAAATGTTGTTGTTTCTATATATGAATTAGGACTCGAAATATAGTACTTATAGTCGAAACCTCCATGTTAATTAACGAAAGGCTTCTATAGATCTTTAGCTTACTTCAAGAGTGACACCAAATACCTGAATCCGTGCTTGTTACTAGCAAAATTGGCCCTAAACTGTCTGAAACTTGCAATTGATGCTGCTGGGAAAGTTTGTATTGAAACCCTTTTCGCTTCTATCAATGTAAAGGAAAAAGCTATGCATTTACTTTCAGTTGTTGCTCTAAAACTTCATGATTTCTTTAAATTATGTTGCATGGCCTGTTGGATCTATCATTTTTTCCGTACAACTCTAATACCGGTGACTTGAAATTTCAAGGTAGAGACTGATTCAATGTTTCTTAGTGAAAGGGTTACTTGGGTCTACACCTAATTTTGCTCCTGAGGGCTTACTGGGATTAAGGTACAACTGTGGTTTGTGTCTCCACCATATGACGCTATTTTATTATAGCTTTTTTTTTTTCCTTTGATGCTCATTTATTTTGATTAGTGTCTTCTTGTGGTGCTAGTTTGTTTTGTAGGACACAACAGGTATGCGCATCTACCCTTGTTGACTTTCCGGAGTAACTGGTAATTCATTTATTTAACCTTGGTGACGTGGATGTTCGATTGTAACATAACATTATCCATATCTAGTTAGTGATTAAAGAAGTCTTAACTTGGAAGTCAGATTCAGCAAGCTTATAGGACATAAAGCGTGAGCTGTGTTTGGACATTAAGACTAATGTTCAAATCAGACTATAAAATCTGGACCTGTTAAATAATAATAGTGGATCACTTTTTTAATACGATTGGATTTTTTTATACTTAAAACAATTTAAAATATTTTACTAAAAGTTTGTAAGATATTACTATGTGGACTCATTCACATGAGCATGGATAAGGTCGAAATTTGAACCTCAAAAAATTGCTTTTATAGTTTATGTTGTATCTATCATGTTATAAAATAGATAAGTTATTATATTTAGAAAAAATAAGAACTATTTTTAAAATAAAAAGAAATATTATTTGTAATAGAGGCGAATAAATGATATGTTGATTCTGTAAAAGATTATCTGTTTTTATTATTTTAGGATTATTTTATTTAATAAGCATCTATTCATTCAGTAAATAATATTTAAAAAAATAAGTGAATGATGCTCACAAACGGATGATTTGATGCCTGTCTTGACTGTTGTCTTCAACTCTTCATAGTTGCTGAATGCACTTGTAAGGCGTTCAAAACTTCAAATTACTTGTGCCGTTAACTCATAGTCGGATGTTGTTGATTTGAAGCCCGTGTAATGGTCCGTATAATGTAATGGCCAGTGGCCGGTGGTTTTGGAAAACGTCAAAGCTCTTAATTATATACCAGTAAAAACAAAAATAGGGGTCCATTTCAACGTCTTTTTCAATCACAGGTGCCACCGTGCTGTCACAATTTGAGTGCAGTGGTCACGCCAATGGGACCAATTTTCCTTTTATTCAAGACCAACTCTGTACGATTCTTGCATAGCCACAAATTTAAGTAGGTCCAGCAAAATTTATTTTAGTCACATGCCCCACTAACATTTAAAGTCTAAGTTTTGTCCCGTCGAATGATGAAGACCCCACATTTACTTTGTTGTAAGGATTGAAGATCTGTCGTACAAAATTATACAAATGTATTGAAATTGAGTTCTAGTATGATATTATATCAGTATCGGTTAATATCGGATATTATTTCGGGTAATTTTTTAAATTTATGAAATATTTCTTGAATTTTTTTAAAAATTACAAAATAATTCATTGTCATTTTGTAATTTTTAAAAAACTACAGTTGTACTCGGTCTCCAAAAATCATAATAATAAATAATAATCTCAATTTAATTTAATTTATAAAATTAATTTAATAATTATTAATAANNNNAAAACAAAAATTAAAAATTCACAATAATTATAAAAGTTGAAATAAATAAAATAACTAATTAAAAAACTTTGAAAAAAGGGGGCGAAAGAGAGGTAGGAGGGAGTGAGAGAGATTTTAAAAAATTTTGAAATTTTTGCAAAAAAGTACACAAATTTTTTAAAATTTTCAGTACCGGCCGATATTTGACCCGTATTTTGAATACTGCCGGTACCGACCGGTATTGACATCCGGTAACATAACTTCTAATTCGGTACTAGTTTTGGTCCGGTACGTATCGGTAGGCATAACATTGGTCCCACATTTGAAGTATGCTTTAATATGAACATATATTTGGTTAATTCCATTAAATGTGCAATCTAAAAATATTAACTGTTTCATAAATTAAAAGGAATAAAATTTTAAGTAATGCAGTATAAAATCTTTCGATTATTATTTTTAGTATTATTATTATTATTATTATCACTACTATAACTATCACTTCTACCACCACCACCTCAACAACTATTATTATTATTATTGTTATTATTATTATTACTAGTATTACTAATATTAGCATCGTTAATGTTATTATTATTAACTCTCTTGTCTTCCATCTTTTTCTTATTTATTTTTATTTTTATTTATTTATTTTCCCTCTCTTTCTCTCTCTCTCATGCTTTCTTTCTTGGTAATTTAAAAATAATTTCTCTATTAGTTAGGGATAAAATTGCATATTATTGAATTTCTCCAAATCCCGCGTATCAGCATAATTCGTATTGGTGGTGTTGTTGTTATTGCGGTATAAAATCTTATTCTTTTAAGATTTAAAAACAAGTTTAGGAGATAAAAGTTGAATAGGACAAAAATATATAATAATAAAATAGTTTTAAAGTATAAATAGCTTTCATCAACTACATTTTTATTAATGTTTGACTTCTAAATTTTGTTTAGGAATAATATTGATATATTTGTGTGTGTGTGTGTGTGTGTGTATATATATATATATATATATATATTGTACTCAATTATAGAGATTATAGAGAAGTTTTTGGGAGAAAGTTAGAAAAAACTTTAGTTGTGGTTGTCATGTTAAGTGTTCTTTACTCAAAACCTTAACGTTTGCATCTTACTATTATTAGATTTAGTGGATTTCTTATTGGCTTTTATGTCCAATTTTCTCGTCATCATTTATATTGTTTAAGTAGTTTGTTATTGGTTGAAGATCCCATTGATTGTGTAAACGTTGTTGCTTGAACCCCCAACAAGTGGTATCAGAGTCTTAATTATAGAGAGTGGTAATAGCTCTATGATAAATTTGACATCATCAAACTACTCAATATAGAGACCTATGATGAAAGATCTCTTGTATTACGAGGGCTTATATGATCCAATCGATGTGGATAGAAGTACAAAAGACGATGTCTTGTCTAAGTCAAAGAAAATGATATATATAAGGAGTGGGAGAAGCTGATGTGGAAGACCTTGGGAACTATTATATAGTAGAGTGATATTAACATATTCAACTACATATCCCAATAGATGAATTCTTTTGAACTGAGGAAGAAGTTCGAGGGTCTCTATAAGAGGAAGACTGCTCACAACAAGGCCTCCTTGATTGAAAAGTTTGTAAACTGAAGTTAAAAGATAAGAAATTGATTTCAAAGCATCTCAACAATTTTCAGGGCATCATCAACAAGTTGACCATTATGAAGATTGTCCTGAATGATAAATTACAATGATTGTCCCTATTAAGTTCTATACTCAATGGTTGGCAAATACTGGTTGTAACTATCAACAATTTTGCTCCGTATGGTGTGTTATCTTTATATATAATCAAAAAGAGCAAATTCAATGAAGATCAGGATAAAGGAGATTAGTATAGACAATGTACAGGCTCTTATGGTAGAAAACATAGGAAGAAGCAAGATTAGTGATCCTAAAGGTCAAGGCAAGTTAAAGAACAAGTCCAAGTCGAGAGACGGTAAGGAGACCGAGACATGTCATTACTTCACCAAACCTAATCACATAAAGAAGTTTCTATCGTAAATGAAAGAGAGACCAAAAGAAGCAAGAAAACCAAAAGGGTGGAGGCCACAACAACACTATAGCAATAACATCTAGTACAAACGATGAAGTGCCATTGATTTGTGTGACTGGTGAGTGTCTACATGTAATAGCCCGTTCCTACACTTAAGGAATAATTGTTAGATGGATCCATATCATGTTAGAATATATGAAGAGCATTCCATAGGCATGCATTATATTTGAATACACACATTAATCATGAATTAGAAACATTGTAATGATAGTATATGCACTTAATTGACAGAACCTGGGATATGAAAGATTTTAAGTGATGATGATGCAATTGTGTGTCGGTTATGCCATTAATCTTGTTTGATGATTATAATTAGTGAATTGGGAATTTATTAATATGATTGAGTAATTGATAAAGTAGTACGAGCACCTAAAGACAAAATGATATATGGACATTTGGGTAGATTAAGCCTATGAAATGGTGACATGTGGCATTGGGAATGAGTGACATGTAGCTTAGCTAATTGGATGACAAATGGCATGATTACATAAGTGACAAGTGGCCCTTTAAATTTATGAAACATGGCACCTTAGACTTATGACATATGGAGCAATAGAATGGTGACATGTGTAACCTTACAATTGGTGACATGTGTAGCCTTATAAGTAGTGACATATGGAGGCTTAAAAGAGTTACATGTGGAGCCTAAAGTAAGTGACACATAGACCAATAGAATAGTAACATATGGACCAATAGAAGGATAACATATGTACCAATAGAATGGTGACACATGGACTAATGGAATGAAGACACATGTCATAGCTCCCTATTTGACAAGTATCCCACCTCCCCACCACACATTTACACCCCACAAATTTTTCACTAGAAAGATCATCTTTCTTTATATTTTTGGTCTTATGTTTTCTCCTTCAATCCCTCACCACCGACTTTCTCACACCATCTCCCAAAACCTTGAGTTTTGTCAACTTTAGTGGTCTACATCTTGTGATTGGAAATCCTTTGTATTCCATCTTACTCTTGGAGTATATTTGAAGACTTGAGAGGTTTGATTAGCTTGGAAATTGAGGAGACTTTGGTTGAACAAGTAAGTGATTGATTGCCATATTATGTTATATGTTAGCATAATATACATGATGATTGATTGGAGATGAATTGTATGTAAGGTTGATGATGAAGTATGTTGGGATAGGTTAGTTGGAGTAATTTCACTTAATGTACGTCTGTATTTTAACCATATCTTGATCTATAGTTATCCAAATGAGATGATTTTTAATTTAACTTAAACTAAATACATATGGCTACAATTTTCATAAGGAATCGAATTCGAATTCGAATTCTATGTGTAAGAGTCTCTAAATTGGGCTTGAAGTTGAGAACTGTGTGCTATCATGGTATGAGAGCAGTCTGTAGTATTTTGGATATAACATACAGAATACTAAACCAACTGCATGAATTTGGTATCACTAGAAACTTAAGACATAGAGGAACATTTTTATAGAAGAAGATGTTGCCTAAATACCTCATTTTCTAGGTAAAAATGGTCATACAAAACTGATATGAAAATAGAGTTGGAAAAGCTGAAAAATGGGAATGACTTTTACATAAAATATGTTTCTTTTATGTGATGTTTGAGACAACAAATGATAAGATACTTTCATATGATGCATTTAAGCTTGAATGACGTTTGACATGAACCTAGTAGGATGCTTGAATAAATGATTAAATGGGTGATTGCTTAGGGTGATAATTGAGGGTATAATTAAGGAAATACATTAATATTAATAGGATTAAGTAAATGGATAGATTTTAGGGAAAGAGACATAACTTTCTCCTTGGATGTCGAATTAAGTTCATTTAAGTATGCTTTCGAAGAGGACTCCAAGTTCTACAACTTTCGTGAAGACTCCGAAGAGAGATTTTGTTGTAAAAAAGGTCAAATTTTCATATTTCTGTAAGTGACTCGTAAATGTCCGCCTAGCGGACATAATGTCCCGCCAAATGGACGTAAGCAGAGTTAGAAAATTGGACCCAAAATGTCCTCCCAGTAGATATGAAATCCACCTAACGGACCTTCACTGGCTATTTAGACTGAAATTGCTCTGAAAGATAATATATATATAGGTATAGGTCTGCCTAACAGATATAGATCTGATGAAATTGTGAGAATAACAATATGAAATGAATGAAAGTGATCTTATAAATAACTTTAGTGAATGATTGAGTGATTAACTTAAAATAATCTTGTATAATTGAGCTGTAAACCTAAGTTTAAATTAAGCATATATGAATTAAGATTATGAGATGTGAATTAGGGAAATATACTTGGAATAGTCAATTGAGTATGCATTGAACATGATACATATACATATGTATGGTTGAACAATTCTATGATTGATCAACTTAGTAATATGTGGATTATGTTTGTATTGTATGATATAAAAGTACAAGTTGATCGAAAACATCCAGACATTGCCAGATCATCAAGGTAATAGCTCACCCAGAGTATACTGTGAGTCAACCTAGATGTGTCAAATCAATTATATGTGTTTTTCTATTTGAGTCATATGTGTAGTGAGTTGACTTAGATGTATTTCACTTGTTTAATTTTTACAAATTAAACTATTACTAGTGTGATTATGATAATTTCATACATTGATTGTCCAAGGAGACCATTATTTGGGACTGTATTGGAAGTGCTCATTGTATGTAAATTTAACTAACTAAGTGTTGTTTGATATTATTATTGAATGTCGGACCAAGGTCCGATGATAAATGTGAATATAAATGTGTATGGAATAAGTGATACTCAATTGAATGTTGAATGCCGAATTTTAATTCGATGTTTGTGATGAATAACTGTGCATACCGAATAAAAGTGATTGATAGCACATAATGTGAAATGATGCATTTCATGACATTCATGTGCATGATCAACTAAAGGAGTTATGACCGGAGTGACCAGCATGAAAAGAAAAAAGCCCAATATCCACAAGGGATATGGGTCAGTACCTGAACTAAACCCGGTATCTACAAGTGATATAGGTTGGTACTTGAAATAAGCCCAGGATCTACAAGAGATATGAGTTAGTGCATGAAATAAGCCCGATATGCACAAAGGATATGGGTCAGTACCTGAAATAAACTCGATATCCACATGGGATATGAATTAGTACTTGAAATAAGCCCGGTATCCATGAGGGATATGGGACAATTAATAGGCATTCAATTATAACAAAATAAAAATGAAAGTGGAGTCTCATATGGATTGCATTGCATATATATTTCTTTACATGTATCACGTGAATAATTGTGAAAAGTTATTGAATTGTGTTGACACAATGATGTGTAACATTGTATACATGTTGATGAGATGAATGATTAGGTTACTCTGAAATGATTATATGAGATATTTTTATTCATAATGTGTTTATCGAAATATGTATATATATTCTGAGTTGATATACACAATTGGAAGATGTGTTAAATAAGAACTTATTCTAGACAACATGATATAAATGTAAATTTGGTTATTGCTTGTAATATTTATGTCCTATCATGGGTGAGTACGTCTATCATGAAATGAATATATGAAATGCTTGTGTTCATAACAGACTTGTTGAAATATGATGAATACTGCGATCAGGTCCTAAATTCTGAGCGATATGATATATGGGATTTGATTTTAAATAATGTGAGATACTAATTGAACTGTGTTATATACTTGCGATATTTATGTCCATTTTGAGTGAGCATATCAATGATGGTTCACTCACTGAGTTCCCAAACTCTTCAAAATTGAACCATTGTTTTTCAGGTTTAGGAGAAATCTAGCTAGTCTAGTTGAAGTAACTTTTACATTCAGATATGGGTCAGTGTCGGGATCAGTTGTAGCTATAAATGTCTTAGTTATGTTATATTAAGAACTGTATCTCTCAACTATTGTATATTGTACATGTGAATTTTGGAAATGTAATGACATTCGAGACTGTATATGTTTGTGCTTAAAAATGGAACAATATGATTATTAGAATGTTTTATATTATGTACAATGCATTAAAAAGTAAAAATGAATTGATTTAACAGTCTTAACGTGCCATTTTCGTAGAGTACGTCCCTAAATATCCTTCGGTATGTCGGGAATATGCTCCATGGGAGTGGTATGTTACACTACATATTAGTCACTCAGATTTAGAGTGACTTGTTGATACATGGGAGTCTTATAATTATGTTCCAAGGAGAGATTACTAACTATACTAGTGGTGATTTTGGAAGTGAGAAGATGGACAATCAAAGCTTCGTTAAGATTATCGACATGGAAGACATTCGAGTTTAAACTGATGTTGGGTGTAAGTTGACCTTGAGAGGTGTACAATAAATTCCAGACTTACAACTTAATTTACTATTTACAAGTGTGTTTGACTAAGATGAAAATTAACACACATTTGAAAATGAAAAGTGAAAATTTTCTATAGGAGCATTGACGATTGCTATAGTGGATCATGTTATGCTTTATATAAGAAACACTTGATGGTGTATGCTGGAGAATTACATGCAGTTTAAGAAAACACTTCACTATATTAGTGGCACCAGAGATTTGGAAACATTAATAAGAAGGGGATCAAGTTGCTAGTTGGAAAATCACTTATCACTATAAAGACTACGATTTCTCTCAACTTATATGATTATTGTATAGCTGTAAAGCAACATCGAAGGAGAAGTTAGAGCTGGCGTACTCTAACATGTATGGTCTCATCGAGGTGGAGTCCTTAGGAGGTAAAAAATATTTTGTTATGTTACAATTATTGACAATACTATACACAATATTAAGGCCTTTATACTGAAATAAAAATTCGGGTGTATGATAGCTTTCGAAAATTTTATGCCATAGTGGAAATGGAGATTGAGAGAAAGTTAAAATGTCTCTAAAATGACGATCGCGGAGAGTATACTTCTAACAAATTTGAAGACTACTATGAGAGACATGGAATAGGACATAAGATGGGACCTAGTATCTCACAACATAATGGTATTACTGAGAGGATGAATAAAACCATTTTGGAAAAGGTTTGGCGTATGTTCCAAATGATAGAACTATCAAAGTCTATTTAGGGTAAGGCGGTCAAAACAGTTGTATATGTGATCAACAGAACTCCTTCAGTCTCTTTAGAGCTTAACATTCTCGAGAGATTAAGAGAAGGGAAGGATCCAACCTATTTACATCTAAGGATGTTCAAATACAAGGTTTTTAAGCTCGTGCCAAAGGATTAAAGATTGAAATTAGATTCAAAGACTACTCCTTTTGTATTTATTGGATATTATGATGAGGAGTTTGGCTATAGGTTTTACAACTCGAAAAAATGGAAGGTTGTTTAAAGCAGGGACTAAAGCTTATATGAACATAAGATGGATGCAGATCTTATTAATCAAGACAAGATTACATCCAACATGTATTTTTACAATGAAGATACAACTCGTATTCTTACTTCCATTGATCACCCTACGAGTGAAAAAGGTAAACATGAGCTTACATAAGATGATAATGATCAGAGGTAACCTGATGGTGATGATTCGCGTGAGACACATTCTATAGATGACAAAGAAGTGGTCAATGAGCATAACAAATAGGAGCATCTTGCTTAAACAATTAAAAATATCTAACTTTAAAGGTTAACTAAAGTGAATAAACATACAACAAGATACCCTAGTTTGAAATATCTCCTAGTAATTACTAAGGGGACAAGAATGGTGCCAATATCTTAACGATGGTGGTTCTCGAGAGTAAGCTTGAGATTTGTAGTAACTTCATTGGGATGACTTTTAAGTGACTAATAGAGTGGTAGATTTTCCTCTGAAATGGGTTGGAGGGGAAGATTGTTGTGAGACTAGCCCTATTCTATGGACATTTATTTGTTTAATTCCTCTAAATTTGGACTCCAAAACTATTTGATGTCTTCATGGAATAAAAGGAATAAAGTTGTGGTTAACTATATGTGGTATAAAATGTTATCCTTTTAAGATTTAAAGATAAGTTTGAGAGATAAAATTTAAGCGAAATAGAAACGTATAATGATAAAAGAGATTTGCTGTCGAAATAGCTTTCATTAACGTTTGCTTAATATGATTCGTGTGTGTATATATATATATCTCAATTTTTATTCAATTCTAAAGGTTAGAGAGGAGTTTTTAAAAGAAAGCTAGAAAAGATTTAGGTATGGTTGTTTTCTGAGATGTTTTTTGCTCAAAACCTTAACACCTAAAAATACTTTTATCTTTCTTTTATTTTTTGAAACTTAAAAAAGTATATTTAGTAGATGGATATGTGAACTTCATATATCAAAGTCTAAAAAATCACTCATTTTGAGAACTTTTGATGATATCTTTGGAGGTTATGAGAAATTCCATGACTTTTTGCAAGAAAGAATTATTATTATTATTATTATTAGTAGTAGTAGTAGTAGTAGCAGTAGTGATGGTAGTAGTAGTTGTTGTTATTGTTGTTGTTGTTGTAGTAGTAGTAATGGTAATACTAGTATCCTTTTTTGGTTAGGAGAACAATAATTTTAAGTAACCTTTTTCTGTTTTTGCAATGATAACAATTATGCATTGACCTACACTTTTCATCTATATTTTTTTACTATTGTTTAAAGGTTTCCTCCTTTCTTGTGTTGTATAACAAGTATATTCTTTATCCATCTTCAATTTTCTTTTTATTTATTTGACTAAAACTACTTATTCATGTTAGCATGATAGCTATAATGCTTGATTGAGCCATTTGTTAAGAAATTGAGTGTGTAAAAAATATTTTAAAAAATACAAACAATCTTACTATCACATATATATAAAAGAATTAAGAAAAATAAATACACAAAGTACTTTACTTGGTTTAGCAAAACTTCATTCTTTTCTCACTTGTTTATAAGTGAAATAATCCATTATCACTCTTCCTTTTTAACCAATGTAACTTGAACTAGTGGTCTTTAAAATGAATTATAAGAAATTCCTGGGCTTTGATAAATAGAATGGGAAAATAAGGACATAGTGAGTAAAGTAGTGCTAAAAGTTTTTGAGTCAGGTAAACATCTTAAAGATATTAATAAAATTTTCATATGTTTGTTTCCTAAATGTAAATTAATAAGGCTTGCTTGTCTTGGATTGGCCTGAATTTAATGGAAACGACCCATTTGAATAAATTTCTAGTCAAGCTCTAACTTTTTAAAAAAATTTAGGGCCTTGTGTTAGGCTAAAGCTCAGGTTACTCGATTAGGCCAGAAGCTTAAAATCTTAAAAAATGATTTCTTTTTTTAATTTTTAAAAATTAGAAATATATATCTAATCAGACTTGACCCAGGCCTAATTGGGCTTCGAGCCACTCAAGTTTGGTTAGCCTTAGGCTCAAGTCAAGATTCTTGAGCTTAATTAGGCTTCTAGCTGACCTAAACTCGATTACAAAATTTGGGATCGTACTAGAGCAGCCCATATCCACTTCTATTCGAATTCTTTTAGGGATTTTAAACCTATATCATGTTGCAATTTTCATTGTAAAATTATTGTTAAGCTTCTGGCTAAGATAATGAAGAAAAATATTGGCTCTATAATTAATATAGTTCAAGTTGCTTTCTTAGAAAGACGAAATATATGAGACAATATCCTATTTTTCCATGAGCTATTTAGGGGTTACTTAAGGAAAAACTCACCTAGAAATTGTGCAATTAAAGTAGATATGCACAAAGCTTATGACTCGATTAGCTGGACCTTTACTAAGCAAGTTATAGATATGCTTAACTTTCCTTTGGGGTTCAGGAACTAGCTAATCATATGCATCTCTTCTCCCCATTACTTAGTATTGGTGAATGGTGAGCCTTCTTAGATGTTCCAAGTCAAGAAAGGAATTAGACAAAGGGACCTTTTATCCCCTAATCTATTTGTACTATATATGGAGCTTCTAATGAACTTTCATTCCAATCTATAGTAAGTGCAGGAGATTGAGAATTTCTCATCTCATATTTATAAATGATCTTTTATTGCTTTCAAGGGAATATGATAAATAGATTTTCATATCAAAGAGAGGCTTACAGACATTTAAGGAATTCTCAAGCTTGTCCATCAATAAATAGTAAAGCTATCTTTTAGTATCCAAACGTGTTTAACTGATATCTCCATGGCTAACTCCTATAACTAAATTATAAGTTAAACACCTTATTTTTGTGTATTTAGAGTTACCAATCACACAAGAAGGCTATTATATAGGGGATGTGATCCTTTGATTGAGAATGTGTAAAAAAAGAATTAACAGTTGGAGTAACCAATATTTTTCTCTTGCTAGTAAAGTGTCGATTATAAAGTCTATAGTTAGCTCCATGCATATTTATTGAAGATCTCACTTCGACTTTGCAAAGGAACAAATCAAGTTCTTTTAGGGAAATTGGGTCGGCATCTAATCCCAAACGTAGAAAAATTATTATGAATTTTTTTTATTTGATTTTCTAAAAACCAAGATTAGTAAAATTTTATATAATGATTAACACATAAATCATAATAAAGCATGAATCTTAATTCGTAACTTATTATGAAGTTGATCATTTTCTTCTCATATCCCTTGAATCATTCCCTAAATTGGTTCATCTCACTTGTCGTAGCTGCACAAGTATTTAGCCTCTAACGATATCCATAGAATAAGTTGAGAAAGCTTTGCAACTATTGCAGAGAAGGTTAGGCGATGAGTGTTATAGTATTTGCTCCAATAGAATTTAAGCCTATTTATAATATGCTTTGTACATTTTAGTATTTTAATTAAAATTAAATTCTAATTTTAATTAAATTTTATTTATAATTACAAATAATACTAATTATATACCTATTATGCCAAAATAAAATCCAATATTTGAGCTAGAATGGTAAGAGGCGTGCAGTTAGATGCAACAAAACCTTGAGGTCTCGAGTTCGAGTACCAAAGAGGACAATACCAGGTTGTGGTTGCGTGCAAACTTGAGGTATGCGGGGCCCAGTTCGCCCCGGTACTCAAACACGGACCCAACATGTCGGGTTAAGCTGTTAATTTTGGCTTGCATTTTTGTTATTAGGTTAATAGTTATGACTCCCTTTTGCTATCAGAGAGTTATGCGTTGTCTACTCTTGTTCATCGTCCAAAGACAACTATTACTTATCATTTCCTCCAACAAATCCTCTGCTTCCTCAACCATCTTCGTCATTAAAGATCTTCTAATTGCTACATCTATGGTGTCTCAAATGGGTGGATTTACTTCATTGTAGAAGGTTTACAGTAGGAATTTCTTAGGTAAATTATGGTGAGGGCACCTCCTTTGCAGATCCTTATATCTTTCCCATGTTTCGTAAAGCGACTCCTCATCACTTTGTTGGAAGTTAGTGATTTCCTTTACTAGCTTCATAGTCTTTATGAGAGGGAAGTGCTTATCTAGGAATGCACATACCAGGTGCTCCCAAATTGTGACATTTTTGGGACTTAGGGAATGATACCATGCCTTAGCTCAATCCCTTAGCGTAAAAAGAAAGAGCCCCATCCTAATGGCATCCTCCAACATCCCATGATATTGGAAAATATCTTATAGTTCCATAACAATAACTATATGAGCGTTAGGATCCTCATTAGTCAATCTATAGAATTGCATATTTGTTTGCACCATGTTTAATAAGGCAGGCTTAATCTCAAATGAGGTTGCTTGAACCGATGATCGAGTTATGACTTGATTTGTAGCATTGAACTATGGTCTCATGAAATCTATAAGGGTTTGTGGTTGGTTTCCTTGATTTCCTCCTTGATTGAATTAATGATGAAATTCTTTCACCATTAGTTCTTTGATTTCTTCTTTTTGACATCTTGCTCGTTGAATTGCTCGTTTCAAACAGGTGATGTCAAGTGCTAAGGTTACGATGATCTGACTTGAACTTCGAGTAACTCTTGTGTTCATGCAACTGCATAGACACAAGAGAGGCGATAATTCCTGAGACTAAATAAATCCAACTAATCCTAACTCCCCAGTAATGGCGTACAAAACTTGTTGATCAAGTTTTATTCTTATAAAACCCTCATTATTTCACAAGTGCTTGGGTCATAAGCGCAGTAGAAGAGGTGTTGATCCCTTGAGAAATTAGTGAACTAATTGAATCCAATCTTGTCTAAGGCCTAAAAATGTAATTAAAATAAAATAAAAATCACTAGAAAATTAATCCATTGAATATGGATAGATTGAAAATTGAAATTATAAATTAATGCAAGGTAATCGAAATTGAGCTAAACCAATTGATAAATTGAAAATCACATAAGTAAGATTCACCAAGTATGAGAAAAGGGGATTTATCCTATCATCAAATGCTAACTTGATTACTTTTGAGTTAATCGGTATTGGTCCTAGAATTTCAAAGGTGGATTATTCTCTCACCCTAAATCATAAACCCTAATTGAATAGAATTATTAAATTTGCAATCATTCAACTAACAGAAATAACCTACATTTTAGTTAGATCTTAAGTACTATAATAGACAATCGAGTCTTCACACAAGATCTCTCTTTATATGAATTATGAATTTGATTGTTTGTGTGATCTATTAGATTGTTAACTCTCGTTACCCAATCTAATCGTTTTGTTATCAATTCACTCTCTCGATTTGTTACAGAAGCATACAAATACGACAAACAATCACAATACCTAATACATTAACATCAAAAGCAGTCAAACTATTATTTATTCAAGAACAAATCCCTAAAAGAGTTTGGAACATTCTTAAACACAAATTCATCATCATCATATCCATATTATACGTCAAATGAAAGAAATAACAAAATGAACTGAGAAAGATGACTTAGAGTGGAGTGGGAGTGGTAGCAGCAACAACAACTCCTTATTCTTCTCTCTTCTTTTCTCCTCTTCTCTCCTCCTCCTTGGTTCTTTCCTCAAATGGCAAATGTAGGCTTCCTTAGATTAGGTCATCCTTTTGTCTTTTATAGTCCTAGGCTTTTTATGGTAGAGACTAGGTTTTACTAAGGCCTAAATGTCTAGAATACCCTAAAAATGAGTTCAAAAATAGTCCCCACGTCTGTTATCTCGTCTGTCACGATTGTGACATATGACAGGTATATGTTACGATCGTGACACTTGAAATTGGGCTTCTATCACGTTTAAAACAAGGGTGTCATAATTATGGCCTTGGCTGGGTTGCTTCTATCATGACCGTGACTGATATGTCATGATTGTGACATTTGCTCCTCCTTTGAGCTTTCTCCAAATCTTCTCCGATCTTCTTTACCTAATCTCAAACACCAACAAACTCATCAAAATACCTCAAACATATAAAATTAAAGCCCGATAACATGCTTTGAACCACATAACATTCAAAAACATAAATGCATAATCAAAATGACACAATTCTAAACCTAAACATACACAAATAATCTGATTACAACTAAAAATATACTAAATTACCCACTAAAACATTATGTAAACTACAATTATCAGGTTTGATCTACGAAGTAGAAGGATCTAAAGGCTATGAGAGTGAAGCTTTTATAAAGGCAGGAAGTCTGAGAGAGTGGACTCCATCTTTATCTAATACATAAAGGTGTTATCTAGAGGTTACAAGGAAAATTTACGAGTGCAAGCTATGGGTATAAGGATAGAAAGAAGAGCTAGGAGATTAGCTATGTTAATTGAAGAGTAAGTGTATGAGCACTATGTAAACGTTAAGAGAGACTATTGCAGTCAGTTGGGAGCCACGACGAACAATATGTTGGAGGATAAGTTTTAGGTGGCTTAGAACACACATTTGTTTCCACTCTGTTTACTCACCTTTTTTTTAATGACTTTGTGCTTTTTATGACTCTTCAACCATTATCTTACACATTCACAAGCCTTTCGTGTGCACGTTAAGTGCTTGCTTGTACCCCGTTAAATAAAAAGTTAAAGTTCAATCCATTTAAAATTTAAATTAAACATTTTAAAGACATCAATATTTTTTTAAAAATTTATAAAAGTTTTGAATCTTAATTAAATTTTAATACAAACGTAAGAATTCTAATTTGTCCATCTGATAAAACTAATCTAATTGATGGTTCAAAATCAACCAAACACTTGGCCATCCAACTTAGTTATTCAATGAATAGAATCTACTCGTTAAGACAAGTTCTCTCAACACATCGTGAAGATAATGTAGTGAAAAGTCAAAAATGAAAAAGAAATGATTTTAAGTTTTTGACGATTTCAATATTGGGTTTATTGGAGGGTGAATGTTGTAGGTTATTAATTTAAAAGTGGTCCAATGGTTACAATGAAGCTTGGTAACATTCACTAGAGCATTGGTAACGTTACCATAATTTTAGATAGCTATTTCCTGGGTTATATGACTGGTTTAATGGAAACTCGCCTATATAAGTATAACTTGGGTCACTAAGGCTTTGTTTGGTTGGAAGTTTATTAATAGAATGGAATGGAATGTAATTTTATTCTATCATTTGAGAGGAGGGTTTATAATAGAATAGGATGAAATAAGATGAAAGATGAGAGTTTCATAATACATTTCATTTCATCCAAAATAGTAAAAATGAGAAACCTTCGATTTGGGGGGTTTAGGATGAATGTAAAATGATAAACAACTTTTCACTATATTACATTATAAACTTTTCTTTTATATAATATTTTACTATATTACATTATAAATCCTTCTATCCCTCCCACATAATAAATTTTTAATATTACATCCATTTATATTTCATTTCATTATAAATCATTTCTTTCTATTCTATTAAAAACTTTATATCAAACTAAACAAACCCTAAAGTTCGTCCTCATCCCGTCTGCACACAAACATATACTATCTAAGGTGAGATCAGAAAGTTTGGAAGAGCTTAGTGTATCAAAAGCAGAAGATACACCAATACAGCGTCAGTGATGACGAAAGGTAAACATTTGTAATTTTTTTTTGGGCATAAAATGGAATTTAGACTTATGACTATACAAGTTATTTGGCATTGTTCATACGAAAATTATCTTTTTTTTAAATCTTAAATAACTCTTTTGGTACGCGCCAACTGGAAGGTAGTTTACAGGTAGACCACTATTTGCATAAATCTCATTATCTTTTATTATAATCTTTTACGATCTTTCTTCTAACGAAAAAAAATGCCACTTCATCAATGACAATGATGAAATCATGTTTAGCTTGGAATCAATATTGACTAAGAAACGACACGCCGTTAAGTTGTTTTGTTACTATTAAGGAAGAAAAAGAGGAGAGACGGAGAGAGGGGAAGTGTAAATGACGCAAAAGCTGGTGTTGGTTAAGATTTAAGAAATAAAGCGGAGGCAGAGCAGTCGAATATCGTCCTTCTCTCCATCTCCTGACTAACACCAAAATCAATTAAACGACCCAATATTGTATCTTTGTTTAAGGATTTTAGATTCAATTGTTGCTTACATGGATTTGCCTAGCTCTTGGGACACCCTTCGCAAGCAGGTTGCTTTCTTCTCTTTTTTCCGTTGTTTCTGTTTTTAATTCTGTGATTATTGATTGGATGCAAGGACAGGACGATTGGGTGTTTTTAGACAATTCTTTCAAATTTTTTTTTAATTCTGGTTCATTATTTGATTTTTGTTGCAAAGCTTGGCAATTGAGGGTTTGATATGGGTGTTTATCTGCATTTGTTTTCCTTTTTTTTGTTTTTTTTTTGCAAAATTCTGCTTTGGGGTTATGGAACTTGGGCAGTTCTCCTTATAGAAATTGTTTCTTCTGTAAATTCATACAATATTTTCCGTTTGAGGAATTGCGGGCCTGAATTATATCGCACAAATTAGTCGTTTTTCTTTTCAGAGATGTTGATGGATTTTTTTTATTATAGGCGAGGAAACTTGAGGCTCAGTTGGATGAACAGATGATTGTGTATCGTAAATTGGTCTCAGCAAAGGTTTCTACTAAAGTTGATTCTGCTGAGACTGATCTTGAATCAGGGATTGAGCTCCTTCTTAAACAGCTCCAACATGTGAATTCTCAAATGCAAGCTTGGGTTTCATCTGGCGGATCGGAAATGGTTTCTCATACTCTCACTCGACACCAAGAAATTCTTCAAGACCTCACACAGGTGAGATTTCCATATTTATGCGGGCTTTCCTTACAATTTAATGTGCAATCTCTGGTTTATGGTCTTAAGATGATTCTACTTGCTTTTTTGAGGTGTGCACTCGTGAGAGTTAATTATATCATGAAGCTGAAGCTGATTTACTTTCTTATTTCTTTAAGCATCATGTTAACACCTTTCCGCCTGTTCTACTTTTTGACTGGAAGTCCTTTTCTTTGTTTGACATTAGTTAAATTTGCAAGTTGACAGTTAGATTTTGTTGTTCCTTCGTCATTTAATAACTTGTGGAGATTGCTAAACAAGGATCTGAAGTTGTTATAATATACTGCAAAACTCATTCCATTATTTATCAAATGGGGAGAAGAAATAGGATAACTGGTTTGGTGCTTTTCTTACTACCTTCGCTTTTTATTTGATCAGTTTTATGTAGGGTCACTGGTACTTAGTATGTTGGACTTACTCTTTCTCTCTCTCCCGCACACACATGCGCATGCTCACACACACACACACACATGATTACTGATCGGAACATCTCTATCTTTGGCACCCAGGCCTCCAGTTAAACGCACTGAAAATGTAATATATTATTTATCCTTTTTACATCCTTATGTTATACAATGACTGAAATCATCACAAACTGGAAGTTATATGATTGACATGCAGGAATTTTTTCGTCTTCGATCCAGTCTAAAAGCAAAGCAAGAGCATGCTTCTCTTCTTGAAGATTTTAGGGAGTTTGATCGAACAAGATTAGACTTGGAAGATGGTGCCTGTTCGGCAGAGCAAGCACTTCTCAAAGAGCATGCATCCATTAGCCGAAATACAGGACAGGTATAGTCATGCAGATCGCCTGTTCTTCTGTTATACATTCTTGATGTACCACAAGTAGCACCTTTTTCTTATATTCTTATACGTACGTAGATACATATGTATAATCTTTTTTTAGTGCAGATGGATACTGTGATCTCTCACGCTCAAGCTACTCTGGGTGCTCTAGTCCAGCAACGTTCGACTTTTGGTGGAATCAACTCAAAGCTCAGCAATGTTGGTAGTCGCCTACCATCGGTAAGAAATTCCTGTATTTTACTTGTAGATAACCAATAACTCTTCAACACTTAGTAAGCCCGCTGGTCCGAGTCAAGTTCTATCCTAGGCGATTGTTTTGCTATACTTGGATCGGTTTCCTTTATTCAGATTATTAAGAGTAAGGTGATTGAGCACTGAAGGCTGAAGCATCCATGTTAACCATTATAGATTCTTCAAAATAAACTGGAAACCTGATGCGTAATAGAAGGAATTTTCTTTTGGAATGCTAAAAACTAATTGGCTTTTCGTAACAAATCATTCCATTAGTTGTTGAATTATTCGTCACTCAAGAGTTAATATATGTCGCAGTACTGAGTAATGTACTTTCTTTTGAATAATGATGCAGATAAATCATATTCTCTCTGCAATAAAGAGGAAAAAGTCAATGGATACTATCGTACTTTCCCTTGTTGCATCAGTATGCACCTTCCTTATCTTTATCTACTGGTTGACCAAGTAAGAACATGAGTTTCACGTGTTCGTGGTTGGTGTTATGGTGGTATATTTGGAGTCAACGGCGACATCTGGAGTGGTCGATGTTATGGTGGTATATTTGGAGTCAACGGCGACATCTGGAGTGGATTATCCATTGTATTTCCATCTCTGTTACAGTAACAATACGTTTTCTAAAAGGCATTGCTTGATTTGTCTGGATATGGACGATTCATTTTAGTTGAAACTAAAACATCAATTTATTGCATTCTTCTCAATACACAGCCTGGATTGCAAGGTACGCTGATGATATTGGACTCACCCAAATAGTAAGTTGCTTAAAAGTCATAGCAAAATTCTGAATCCGTCAACCATCACCATTGTTTGTAGTTATATATTTTTATGAAGTGAAATTTATACCGCTACAAAAATTGACGTGTGTAAGGAGAAGATTCCAATTTTGATATATTTTTTTTAACATTCCATGAATATTTGTCACTAAGGAACTAAAAAAGATAATATCCTGAACTTTGATCTTGTTTTACTTTAGCAAAAGGGTCGAACCAGAATCCGTACTCCATGACTGGTGACTTGCCGAGTATTCTCATTGAGATAACAGATGTGCCACCTGTTGCAAGACATGGTTTCCCACTAGTTATGCCTCTCGATCAACTATTCTACTAATAATTAGACTATTGCTATTGATGGGAGGTATACGGTCAATAATACCTTTATACTAAAAT
The DNA here is from genome assembly GCA_027576715.1 of Erythroxylum flavicans. NCBI lineage: Eukaryota > Viridiplantae > Streptophyta > Magnoliopsida > Malpighiales > Erythroxylaceae > Erythroxylum > Erythroxylum flavicans. The sequence continues at coordinate 26,148,586 of JANZXP010000006.1, forward strand.
ATTAAAGGAGGGCACTAAAGTGTTTGCTTTGAACAGCACCTAGTTCTTTGGCATTGTTTACAGGAATTAATTAACCATATTCAGTCGTTGAGGCCACACTTGCGATCCTCGAACACGAAATCTTGTACGTTTATAACGTGACAACTTACTACAGTACTTTTCAGGCCTTCGCTAATCAAACCTTTCTTCACTTGGACAATTGCTCGATTCATGTAGCTTAATCTCAAACCTAGTAGTGAATCTGAATAGGAAGTAAGGGGAGAGGAAATGATAGAAGTATTAGTTTATACCTTACAATCAATTGTTTTGGTTGTAGTTTAGTGACAAATTATTTTGTACATGTTTAGATGTATATGATAAAGTCTATAGAATAATTGTACACGAGAAATGAAATTATAAATTTATAATGAGATTATAATTATGAGATTCATATTACATTTATGTATTATTTTTAAACGTTCCTAGTCATTGTTCTATTAAGATTAGACATTAATAGAACATAAAAAGACTAGCATATGTTGTGTTTTTCCTTACGAAAGAAGTAGTCGATCTCGTAGGCTAAAGTATGGAGATACTTATACAAACATGTGGGTATTTGTTACGCTAAGTTTGGTTACTATCTCTTGGGTGCAGAGACGGAACGAGAAGAAAATTTGGAGACGAAACAGAACAAAAATTAGAGACAGTAAGGTGTTTGGTTGTGATGGACAAAACAGAAAAAACTGTCTCCGCCTCGAAGACAGAAATGCTTTTGATTGCAGTGGACAGAACATAAAAACAGCGTCAATGACAAAAATGCCCCTACATTATAATATGCTTTGAAATATGTAATCCATTGATTAATTTATAATTGTATCAATATTTATTTTAAGTGTATTTCTAATTTTTTGATTACGATAAGATAATTACAATATAATTAATTAAATTATTAATATTAATTAATTAATTACATTATATTTAATTAAAATATTATTATTAATTAAAATATAGCTATTCATTAATTAAAATATTATTATTCCTTAATAAAATATTTTAATTAAAGAATTAATTAAAATATAATTATTAAAATATTGTAAGTAATTAATTAATTAAATTAATATTATTAATTAATAACATTACATTATATTTAATTAAAATAATATTATAAATTAATTAAAA
>JANZXP010000006.1:26149843-26164685 GCA_027576715.1 Erythroxylum flavicans
GTGATATGGAAGAGAAAATTTACATAAAGTAGTATGAAGAGTTTAGTTAATATGAAAAGGAGCACCTGGTCTATAAATTGCAGTGAGCTAAACTGATCTCTATAATAATGGTATAAAATATTTTAATTATACCCAGACGAAGCATCAGACGAAGCGTCAGATTAAGCATAGGTACCAGACGAAATATCAGACGAAGCGTCAGATGAAGCACCAAACAAAGCATCAAATGAAGTGTTAGAGAAAGCACTAGAAAAAGCATCAGATGAAGTATCAGACGAAGCACCAGATGAAGCATCAGACGAAGCATCAGATGAAGCGTCAGACAAAGCATGGGCTCTAGATGAAATTCCAGAAGAAGAAAATTTGACCCTCTAGATGGCAAAATATTTCTTCAATATCTTCACAAAAGTTATAGATCTCGAAGTCCTCTTCAAAACCATCCTAAAACAACCAAAATCTGATATCTCTAGTGAACGTTATGCCAATTGTCTCAACATAGGTACAATATGATGGAGGACATAATCAAGTTTGACTCTTTTGTCCATAACTTCATCATCCGATCTCCAAATGAGGTGATTTTTGAACTAATAGATTCCTAACATATTTCTCTACCTCTCCATAAAATATTGGTATCCATTGGGGTTGATTCTAGGGTTGATTCGAAAAATATTGATGGAGAGAAAGTGAGGGAAACAATTGAAAGAGCATGGATTGATTGTTTTACCAAACTTACATCGGTATTTTAATCATATCATGACCTGTAGAGCTCCAAATGAGATGATTATTGTTTCAAAATAAACTAGAGACATGGAGCTACAATTGTTTTGAAGAAGTCAATTTGTGATTCCTCTGTCTGGACTAGTTTTGGCTAGAGATATCCCATAGAAATAACCTTATAGGATAATACGTTCATGTCTTTTAATATTCCGAATAGTTGGGCTCTAAAAACGGGGTCCAACATGGAAAGAGCCCGATATCCACAAGGGATATGGGACAGTGAAAGGCACTTAGTCACAACAAAATAACAACGAAAGTGGAGTCTCATAAGCATATACATTTGTACAAATATAATTATGAAATCATTTCTAAATTATGATAATATTGAGATATGCAATAATTGTGTGCATTTGATAATATGATTGAACTCTTCTAAAAATACTATATGAAATGAGTGTAATCCATGATGAATTGTTAAGATGAGAAACATTGTGCATTTGATTTATATTTGAAATGTTTGATGTTCTGAATGAGTGGGCACATCAAGGATGATTCACTCATTGAGTTCGCAAAACTTATCAAAATTACAACGTGACTTTTTTAGGTACGAGAAAGGAGACCTAGTTCCTAAGGTACTCTAGAAGAACATTTTAGTGTTAAGAAATAGCTCAAAGGTAGGTCAGCTGACATCTGAGGAGTTGTAGATTGTATTTATATAGTTTCTTATATCATGTAGAACTTTTTGTAAAAAGATAAGTAAATTTTTAGACACATATGATGATGTAAATTGTTTGGTTTAATGATTACAGTGTAAATTATCTTAGTGAATGAAATGGAAAAGTTGCCTTGTGATGTTTGTAAAGTGTATGATGCCATAATAAGTGTATAAAACTGCTCTAACATGTCATTGTCATAAGGTACGTTCTTGAATGTCCTCCGGATGTTCGAGTATATACTCTATGGTGGTGGGGTGTTACAAATTTTGGTATCAGAGCATGGTTTGACATCTATAGGGGCATATAAAAACATTTAGGCATAATATATAGTGAGAGACTCAATTAGTGATCACAATTATTTTTGTTATAGGTCATCCATTATAGGTGATCAAGTTACAAGGTCAGCCGACTTAAACGACTTAGAATTTGTAGTAGCCAATAGGGAATCTCCTGTACCCAAGTTTGCAGAAATGCCTCCGAGGATTTCTAAGAAAAGAGAGAGGATGTATGATAAGCTTAGAAAGCAGGGGATTGTGGACTTTTACAGAAGTAAAAACTCTGCTGAGGTGGAAGGATGGTTAGAGAGAACCGGGAGAGTATTTAATGAGATGGACTATGAGTCAGATGAAAGATTTGACTATGCGATCTCGCTTCTACAAGGTCCAGTATGTCAGTGGTGGAAAACTGTTCCAAGCAGTACCACCGGGCTTTGTAGTTTAAAGTGGGAAGATTTTCTGAAGGTGTTTAGAGAGAATTATATGCCTAAGATTTATTTAGATAGAAAGATGAAGGAGTTTTTGGATTTGAAGTAGGGCTATCTCACAGTAGCTGAATATCAGATAAGATTTAATGAATTAATGGGATATGCATTGATCCCAACTAAGGAGGACAAGTGTAGGAGGTTTGAAGATGGAAATCAGAACGAGGCTAGCCATTTCTAATTTGGGTAGTTTTACAGAACTACAAGCGACCTCGATCAGAATTGAATAGTTATTAAAAGATGGTCAGGGAGAGTATAGACAGGAGTCTAGAGTGAAGAGACAGGTTGAGTCTCAGGTTGATTTTGGCAGGAGTTTCAATAAATTTCAGAATAGATAATCTCGATTCCAAACTAGATCGAGACAATCAGGGTTTAGACCAAGAGGTGGATTTGTTCAAACTGGTAGAGGTAGAGGATAAGTGTTAGGAGGACAGTTACAACAAATGTCAAGTTATGAGAAATGTGGCAAGAAATATGGTGGTGAATGTTGGAGGTTATTGGGAGCTTGTTTTCGTTGTGGCTCTATTGAGCATCAGATTAGAGATTGTCCTGAGACTTTGGAACCATAATTTGGAATGAAAGGAAGAACAATGACTGAGAAAATGGTCCAATAGAGTAGAGCTATTGGATCAGTACAGAGAGGCAGAGGTAGAGGTAGAACACAATCAGTAGGTCCTAGTGTCAGGACTGAGGTGCGGAGTAACCATCAATCATCTCATACCAGGTTCTATGCCACTACCAGACAGGAGGCACAAAACTCCCCAAATGTGGTAGTAGGTGTATTGAAGCATTTACATTAGTAGATCTAGGATATACGCATTCATTCATCACACCGCATCTGGCATATAAACTGCATTATAAGAGAGAGATGTTGAATTGTGATTTAGAGGTAAGTACATCAGTAGGTAGTACTACAGTAATTGAATAGGTGTGTAAGGAAAGTAGCACTCAGATTGTTCAGGCAGAGTTGAAAGTCGATATAATAATATTGCAGTTGAGGGAGATAGACTTTATCTTAGGTATGGATTGGCTCACTGCATATAAAGCTGTGATTAACTGTTATAATAAGGAAGTTATTCTTGAATCCTCTAATCAGTCGAGAGTAGTGTTTCAGGGAGTTATTCAAGCAGTACTAGCCAAATTAATTTCACTCATGAGGGGTTTGAGATTGATCTGAGGTGGATGTGAGGCTTATCTGGCCTATATAGTTGATACCCATAATGAACAAACCATTCAGGATATTCCCATTGTTAGGTATTTCCTGGATGTGTTTCTTGCTGAGTTATAAGATTTACCCCCATAAAGGGAAGTGGAGTTTACAATTGACCTTGTTCTAAGTACTGCTCTTATATTAATTCCTCCGTATAGGATGGCACTTGTGGAACTTAAGGAACTTAAGACACAATTACAGGAGTTGTTGGATAAGGGTTTTATCAGGCTCAATGTGTCACCTTAGGGAGCTCCGATTTTGTTTGTAAAGAAGAAGGATAGAACTCTAAGATTATGTATTAGTTACAAATTGTTAAATTGAGTAACAGTGAAGAACAAGTATCCTCTACCAAGGATAGACAATTTGCTCCATCAGTTACAGGGAGCTCGAGTGTTTACGAAACTAGACTTAAGATTAGGGTGGTATCAGTTGAAGATAACAGAGACTGATGTGCCAAAGAGTGCATCGAGAACTAGATATGGGCATTTTGAGTTTATAGTGATGACTTTTGGGTTGACAAATGCCCTAACTACTTTTATGGCTTTGATGAATAAGGTATTCCAACCTTATTTAGATCATTTTGTGATTGTGTTCATTGATGACATTCTAGTGTATTTGAAATGTAGAGAAGAACACGATGAGGTTAGTGCTACAGATAACGAGAGAGAAACAATTACATGTCAAGTTCAGTAAGTGTGAATTTTGATTTGATCAAGTAGTATTATTGGGTCACATAGTGTCTGGACAAGGCATACAGGTAGATTCAAAGAAAGTAGAAGTAGTGATGAAGTGGGAAGCTCCGAGAAATATGGCTGAGATCTAGAGTTTTCTCGGATTAGCTGGTTATTACAGGAGATCTATTAAGGGGTTTTCATTGATCGCAGCCCCTTTGATAAAGCTTTTGAGGAGGGATGTGCCTTTCAGATGGAATGATGATTGTCAGAAAAGTTTTGAGAAGTTAAAGCATCAGTTAACTACAGCATCAGTATTAGCTATTCTATCTAGATCTGGAGGTTATGTGGTGTATAGTGATGCTTCACATCAAGGGTTAGGATGTGTACTGATATTGAGAAGTTGAAAGTGAATCCGAGTTTTGAGTTTTAATTAAGAAATGAGACATTGTGGTTGAAGCAAAGGCTATGTGTACTTGATGTGGATGGCTTGAGGAAAGAGATTCTGATAGAAGCATATATAGCAGCTTATGCTATGCATCCTAGTATTACTAAGATGTAAAATACGTCGAAACAACATTTCTGGTGGCCAAGAATGAAGAGACAAGTGGCTGAGTATGTTACTAAGTGTTTGACTTGCCAACAGATTAAAAAAATTTGAAAATTTTACAACTTAGTCCTTATATTTTTAAAAATTTCTGGTACTTACCAGTATATGGCCGGTATTATAAATACCGGCCAGTAGATGAAACAGACTAGTACCGACTGGTATTTACATCCAGTACGTAAGTACCTCTATTTCATACAGTTCTCCTAGCGGATTGTATTACCCTTATTTCATACAATTTTTTGGCCAATACGGAATGATATTCAAAATGATGATCTATTCGTTCAATTTACATAGGTATTATTTATTATTAGATGAATAAATGCTAATAAAATAAGATAAAAATAGAGTGATGTAAGAGATGATTTGTTCCTGCCAACTCCTACTTTTGATGTTTCTTGTTTTTGTTCAATTTTTTACAGTACATGTACAAATACGACTTTAAGTTCCCGAGTAGCTTCTGTCCACTTGAATCTCAAGGTGTTAAAATATGTTCGTTTTATTCTTGTATTTCGATAATTTCTGGTTGCATTATTTTAGCTCCTTTTATCTCCATTTTGTATGCAATATACACCAGAAAAATCAAACAAAGAAATGCTAAAAAACAACATAATAGCTACAAGGGAAGGGAGAAGACATTGTTCTTAAGAAAAAAGAATGAAAGAGAACAAATAATAAAAATGTTATAAGAGAGATACACCTAGTGTTCATAAAACTTAAGATATCTTTAAATCCATTTTTAGATTTTTAAAAAATATTTTTTAAATGTATCATTGTCAACTTTATCTAAAAAGTCACTTACGTCCTTTGCTTCAACTTTGATAAATGAAATATTGAACTTTTGAAAGTGGCACATATTTTTTTAAAGTTCAATAATATATAACTACGATGTTGATAGTTCACTATATACACAACTGTTTTTATGACAATAAAACCTTAGTTAATTAAAATAGTTAGATTTCCAGTAATTCTTAAAATTTATGCCAATTTTAAAATTATGAGATAGAATTAATCAAAACTTAATTAGGCGGAAATGCTTAAGGCTGTAAAATTACGCAAACTTCTGAAAATCTGTATCTCTTGTTTTGCAAACCAAAGTAAAGACTTCAACCATTAGTACGTTTGCTTCCTGGTTGCGTTTTATCCTTCATCACACACTTATATTTTTAGAGTCATTTAGAAAACATAAACTCTACATAGAATTTAGTAGTATTTAAAAACGCAAAATACTGCCTCCACTTATCCATCCACATGCATAAAATTTTGAAGAAAAAAATTTGTGCATAGAGCCACAGAATTAAACTTGTGAAGTTTATATATCCATATTCGTATCCACAATCGACATCTGCCAACAACTCCAAATTTTTCACATCCCCCCCTAGCCTTGACAATGGAGGGACGACAAATCCCACGAGTGCTGTTAAATTCAGGCCATGAGATGCCAGTGATAGGCTTCGGTACCGCAGTTGACCCTCTCCCAGAGCCTGAGCTGCTAATCTCCGCCATCCTTCAAGCCATAGAAGTTGGCTACCGCCATTTCGACACTGCCTCTGTTTATATGACAGAAGAGCCTCTTGGGAGAGCTATCTCAGAAGCGATAAAGCGGGGACTCATAAAGGGTCGTGAAGAACTCTTCGTTACCTCAAAGCTTTGGTGCTCTGATGCTCATCGCGATTTGATCATTCCAGCACTCAAGGAGACACTCAAGTAAGCACGATAAACGGAATGGGAAATGTTTGGGGGTTAAATTAGACTAATAAGCCACTGGTAATGCAAAATGGTATATGTTAAAAGTCCCATAGTATGATATACCATGGGATCACCAAAAATCGGTGTTAATGACCATAACATTTAGTACTCATCTCGTTTAGCGCTTATCTGAAGTTATTTGTGTCTTATTTTCTCTCTTGCATGTTATAATTAGGAAGCTCGGACTAGATTACTTGGATCTGTATCTCATTCATTTTCCAGTGACGTTAAAGAAAGAAGCTGTTAACTTGGAACACGAAATCGAAGATTTCAAGTTTGAAGACCATGATTTCCTTCCCTTTGACGTGAAAGGGACATGGGAAGCGATGGAAGAGTGTTCAAGATTAGGCTTAACAAAGTCCATTGGTGTTAGTAACTATGGTACCATCAAAATTTCTCAACTTCTTCAGCATGCAAATATACCTCCTGCCGTCAATCAGGTGCCCGTGCATACATCCTGCCAAATGATTGCCTATTCTACTTGATTCCTTAAATATATATATATACACCTTAATTACATGGGTTTTAAAAGGAAGTGAAAACTTTATTTTTGCAGGTAGAAATGAATGTTGCGTGGCAACAGAAGAAACTGAGAGAGTTCTGCTCAAAGAAAGGAATTCACGTGACTGCCTGGTCTCCTTTAGCAGGCATTGGAGCATTTTGGGGTTCCCCTGTGGTAATCGAGTCAAAAATCCTCAACGAAATTGCTGTTGCCAAAGGGAAGAGCGTAGCCCAGGTTCAGTTTATACCCCGACTCTTATTTGTTGAATGAGACAATTTATCATGTCATAGCGAATTTCGCTGTCGTTTAAAAAATGCCATACAATTAAATAATCCAGCTAACAGTCAAAGTGACTTGCAAAATCAATACAAAGCCTAAGGGACAATTTTGATTCTTTGAATCACTATTCTCAATTATTGGAGAGGTGACTCAGACTGTTTAATTCTTTTAAATTTAACTTAGTTGAATGTTTTTAACTATGTTCTATTATATAATAATCACAAATTCTTTTATTTGGATAGAATACCTTTAGATTTTCTTGACATTTAGTAAGACCAGTTCGAAAAGGATGCTTATAATTTAATCTATGTAATTGCTAGTTCATGTTCCGAGCATCTAATATGGGGATGAAAACTCGATCTCCTGTTATGGAATAGGGAATATTAAGTATGGAATATGTTTCCCTGACGTCTTTTATGAGGATGAAAAATTATCGTATTGGAATGTGTAATTGGGCCATTCCTTTCTGTTAAAATGTAGTATTCTGATTCTCAAACTAAATGTAATTAGTACGAATTTGCTTATTCCACTCATTTGTTTAGTGTACGTAGCAGAACTGATATGGCATATAAAACCTTATTTTGTTTGTTCTTTTACTTTCTAAAATTGACGTAACATATACCTACTGTGTATTTGACACAATTTGTGTTTATATTTTGTTGAAAACTGTGGCACTACCTTTCTTAATTATTCTTTTTTAAATTTAGGATCAAATCGCTTTTTCTTATGCCTGCGCACTTTCATGTGCTTTCATTTTCAGTCTAGGGAAGCCATCTGTTCTCGGCCGTTCGGCCCATAACCTTTCATGGGTGGGAAATAGCTAGCATATTCTCCTCCTACTTGCAACAATATGTTTGTACAACTTGCAACTGCTTATCTACAGTATAGGAATCTATTGGCAGCAAAAAGTATTCTGGAATGAGTAAAAAATTGGATTCAGGTTTCTAATACCTTTGCATGTTATGATTGTCTTGTAGTATTTGAATTATTACATAATAAGATACGTTAGTTCGATCTAATAATTTTTCCATTGAATTCCTTATGATCTGTCGCATTCTAATGCACATATTCATTGATTTTAATAGGTTGCCTTGAGATGGATACAGGAACAAGGTGCAAGTTGTATTGTGAAAAGCTTTAACAAGGATAGAATGAAACAAAACCTTGAAATATTCGGATGGAAATTAAGTGAGGAAGACGGGCAAAAGATTGAGCAGATTAAGCAACGCAGGTTATACCCGGCGAAGTTGTTTATCAATGAAAATGGTCCCTACAGATCTCTCGAGGAATTCTGGGACGGCGATCCTTGACTCTTTGGGCTGGTTGCAGCCTCGGGAAATAAAGTGTGGGACCTTCATGAGTGGCTAATAAAAGCTTATCTTGTGATTTTTTTATTTTGACTGAAAAGGAGTCATGCGGATATCGTATTGGAGTGTACTACAGTATTATTATATTAGTATTGGTTAATATTGAATATCATTTTAGGTAATTTTTTAAATTTATAAAATAATTTTTAAATTTTTTAAAAAATTGTAAAATAATTTATTATCATATTATACAGTTATATTGTATAGTTTATAAGTTTACATCAATCATATATCCAAAAATTATAATAATAAATAATAATCACAAATAATATGAAATAACAATAATTTTCAGATATTTCACATATAATAATAACCATAATTAATATGAAAAAGAACAATTATCATCGTATAAGTATAAAATTAAGAACAATACAAAGTATTTAAAATATTACAAATTTATTATATAATAAATAATAATTACATTAAAATATTAAATAAAAATACAATAAATATTCTTAACTTTCTAATTATTACAATTTATAACAAGAGTTTATGATAAGAAAACAACCAATTAAAATTAAAACTTGAAATAAAAATATATATTATTCAATTTACTATTAATTAAATATATTATTTAATATATTAATATATTAATTATTAATAATAATTTAAACAATTTTAATTTAATACTACATATTTAATTAATTAAAATTAATTATTAATAAAATTTTAAATAACTCAATTTAATTTAAATTAAATTTGTAAATTTAATTTATATATATATATATTGATCAAATAGAAATATATTAACTTAAACAAAGTCAGCTCAAAACTACAAGTCTAACATTCGGCCAACATGTCAAGGAAACAGAATTCAAATATAAAGCAGCAAAGAGACCAGCAGGCGGTTGTGCAAAAAAGTGAACTCTCAGGAGTTGTTGGTAACTCATTTTGGTAAGTAGATCGGCTACAGTATTAGCTTCGCGGAAGATATGTTCATTTATGACTGCAACGAAGGAGCGAAGGAGTTGTAAGCAATCCTACAAAATAGGCCACGCGATGAACGAAGCTTCCCCCTTGGGTAATAACTTCCAAACCTGCCAAGAATCAGTCTCCACTTGTAAACACTAAATACCCATGCGCACAGCGCACTATAGCCCAGTCCATACACTCTCCAGCTCAGCTTCAAGACAAGAGCTTCGGCCAATATTATAGGAAAAGCCCCCTGCCATAAACCATCAAACCCACGCAACACACCACCAACTCCGGCCATACTTGTAGCTGTATTCCAAGCACCATCACAATTAAGCTTAACCCATCCCACAATAGGAGGAATCTACCGAATCCATTTATGTTCTTACCGACCCATAATGGGATGAAGCACCTTGGAAACCTGCAGGGCATACTAGAATTGTTGCGCATAGGTGAAAATATATTTAAAAATAAATATTAGTTTATAAATAAAAAATTAAATTACTTATTTTAAAAATAAAATATTTTTATTAATACTTTATTAATAAATATTATATAAAAGATTAAAATAAATTTAACTAAAAATAATTTATTTTAAAGTTTTATTTAATGTATAATTATTATGAGCAAGAAGAATATTTATTTTATTTTAAAAATAAAAATTTAAAAATCACAATAAAAATTGAAATAAATAGTTAATTAAAAAATGTTTGAAAAGGGAGGGAGGGGGACGTGGGAAATTTTTAAAAATTTTACAAAAAAGTCATTCCATTTTAAAAAAATTTACGGTATTGACTGATATTTTAAATACCAACCGGTACCGGCCGATACCAAGCGAATTGGCCGGTATCAACCAGTATTTTTAAACATAATTTCGTAACATTTTTTGACAGATACGGTACGTTCTGGCCGATATCGGTCGGTACAGTACAGAATTCAAAACAGTGGTTCTAATACCATTTGTTCTCTAGATCTATATTGACGTTGAAGGCCTAAATATATAGGCAATAAATAATAAACTTCGCTCATATCTCGGTAAAAATTGACCAAAAGAATCAAAAGTTTAAAAGGTTAAATACTATAGATAAATGAAACAATCTAAACAAATTTAGATAACTCAGAAAAAAATGGGACCACATTTTAAACAACTTTGAATCATTCTCCAATATTCCCTCTTGTTTCAAAGTTGTAAGAATTCTTGAACCTGAGTTGTACTTCCCATCACCCTTCAATGGTTAGATCACTTCTCTCCAAAAGCTGCTTCTTGATGCACTTCTTATTAATATTAAAACAAATTTTCTTCTTCTTCAACATGTGCCAAATGGGCACTTTCTTAAGTCTTATTTTTACAATTCCTTCGTATATGCTCGAACTTTTTGCATTTAAAACACTGAGGCTTTCCCTTGTGCCAACAATTGTCTTCATCACGACCAGACTTCTTGCAAATACCATATTGAGATTGAGTTTTTCTTTTTAAGATGAGGCATTTGCTAGATAAGCTCTCTCAACTACCTCTTGAATTCCTTCTTTTCTCAACATTTTTCTTTGCTCCTGACTTTGCAGGGCATTGATTAATTCAAGCAAAGTAATTTGATTGATAACTCTTGAATCCTCTAAAGATGAAAATTTTGCCTCAAATCTTTTGGACAAGCTTACAAGCGCTTTCTTTACGATCCTGCTATCAAGCAGCTCTTCTCCTATCAATCTAATTTTATTTACCACAATCATTAGCTTGTTAGAAAACTCTTATAAAGTCTCCTTTTCTTCCATCCTTAGAATCTCAAAATCTCTTTCCAAGCTTCCTTGGCTATTTTATAACCATAATTCTTGAGAAAATTGATTAAGAGACAACAATATGAATTTAAGATAAGGCTCTTGAAGCTTTAACTTCTTCTTCTTCATGAACCCTAATTTGATTGCGTATTGGGTTATTTCCTAGAGGTGGTATTTGCTTTTCACCTTCAACCCACTACCATAAGCCAATATCTCTCAAGTGAGCTCTCATTTTGATTGCTCATACTTAATAATTCTCACCATTAAAAATTGGAGGTGAAAGATTTGATGTATTATTAGACATCATGTCGCTACTATCTCTCGAACACTTACAGGCCCCTTAAGATCATAAGGAGCTCTGATACCATGTTAGGTTTTAGAACTAGAAATCAACAAAACAAAAATATATTAGAAAAGAGGTAATGCAAGAGCCAATTTATTGATGGGTACCGTTTATATTAACGATGAAGGCCTAAATATATAGGCAATTAAATAACAAACTTAGCCAATATCAAGATTAACCAAACAAATCAAAAGTTTAAAAGTTTAAATACCTAATATAAAGGAAACAATTTAAATAAACTTGGATAACTAAGAAAAAATAGGACCACATTTTAAACAACTTTGAATCATTTTCCAACATTTTTAAATATGTTTTTATTATTCCAAATCACTTAAGAAATAATTTGTAGTATTGTATTATGTATAATCTTTCTAATTTAATTTTAATTGTAATTTTGCTAAACTAATTTAAAATATCTTTTTCATATTTCGAATATCACAAAAAATTTAAATAATTCTGATTAAAATAAGTGCGGAAAGAATTTATTTCTTTAAACTTTTATAGCCGTATAGATAGGTATATCAGTATTTCTTTACTTGGTTACAAGGAAAGAAATAGTCTTTATCTAAATGAAAATGGAAGAAACAACAGGATTTCAAGTTCCCAATGTGCATTTCCAGGAACAGTTTCATTTGCAAGACCAATTAAAATTTAACTTTGTCAACACAACTATGTAAACAAAGTAGTGTCCAATAGTAAACAAACCGTGCTCTTTGTATTTTTAGCTTTGGTTCTTAGTACTTAAACCACTATTTGGCCTACCAAGTTCTAGTGTTAAATGATGCTAACAGGGGAGTAGAGCTAGAGATAATGGATTTTTATGTGAATCTTTAGAAAGAAAACACAGATTCGAGACTTACTATCTCTATAATCCACCATTTTTTTATGTTCTAATAAGAAATTGAATATAATAATCTCCTTGTTTACTTGATGACCATAGTTTTTTTTAAATGAATATAACATTATCTATTGACAAAACTAATATAAAATTACAATGAGTTCAAGTAGAATATTCTACATATAAGCAAAATAAATTAAGAAAATTAACTAATTATAACAACACGATAATCGGCATTAAAGATTCTATCTACGTTTCATGTCAAGAGAGAGATTAAACTGTAGATTTTTGGAAATCAAGGCTAATCTAATCTAGTTAAGGATCCTGTCAGCTAATTGGTATTTCCCTTCTTCAAGTTAGTAAACCTATAAGAGTTTCGCTCCTTATAAAGGGAGTAAATGGCAATGGTGAATGCAGCTTTGTAGATAATTGCATTAGTCGTACCTTTCTTTGAATTTCTAATAGCACAACTCAAAAATTGTTCCCAGGTATAAGTATAGTCGTTACTAGGTATCGTGTGCAATAACCTCCTCCATACTGCTTTCAAGAATTTTCAAAGAAAAAATAGTTGGTCCCTATCCTGTTTAAATAGTTTCCTGAATGAAACACGTACTTGTAACATCCTCCTGTGATACCAATCTTCTTTTATAATTCTACATTTGATTGTGTCTTACACTTGAAACATTAATTAGCAGGTCCTTAGGAGAGACAACACCCTACATGAGTGCATTCGGTACAGGTCGAGCTGCAACATATAAGATGCTTGAGATCATAAATAGAAAGCCAGAGATAGATGCTTATGAAATAAGTGGAAGAACATTGGATATCATATGTGGAGATATATAGTTGAAAGATATTTATTTTAGCTATCCTGCCAGACCTAATGAGCAAATATTTTATGGATTTGTTTTTTATAAGCAACATTTTCTTTAAGGGAGATGTAGATCTGAAAGGAGAGGTGATAGCAGGAGTGGCGAGACCCAAGCGGGAGAGGCATCATAGCGGGAGCATGACCCATATCTGAAGGGAGGCACAAAAGTGGGCACAACGAGAGGAGCGACCCCTCTTTGGTCTTTACCCTCCCCTGTCCCAAATGATAGAGGCACGACAGTAAGAGCGTGACCCAGATATGAAGGGAGGCTCGACAGCGGGTACATCGAGAGGAGTGACCCCTCTCTGGTCTCTACCCTCCCCTATTCAGCATTGTGGACGCTTTAGCCTCGATGGAAGGCCCTTCGTCGACCATCTATGAGGCAATGGACAAGGGTGATTTCTCACTCTCCAAAACTGATTTCCCTTCTCTTTCAAGGGAAACCCTAAGCACACTTACAGGCGACAATGCCACCGTGGGGCCTATTGTCTCAACAACTCCCTCAAATACTCCAAAACCAGCTAGAAATTGGTGTAACAAAATTCCCTCCCACCATAACAAGGGTCCGCTAAAGCATTATCAAAATGTATTTAAAGATGGGGTTGTATCTCTACCTCTGGAGCTATTAGCTGCCGGTGTCCGAGCTTGGTCCACCGCTCTCATAGGATTTTTTTGACTAAGTAACCTACTTTTTCAGCTGTAAATGCGTCAGCGAGATCTCAATGGGGAAATAAAGGCCTGCAAAACGTGATGTTACGTGAAGATGGTACCATTCTCTTCAAATTTGCTGATGAAACATTTCTTAAAGAGATAGATTGTAAAACAAGGCTCGTGGCACATTGGAGGTCAGCCACTCTTTTTACAACAATGGAGGCCAGGTATGGAACTTGATAGAAGTAGGATTGAGGTTATGCCATTGTGGGTTCAATTTCATGATTTACTAATGGAATTTTGGACAGTGGAGGGGCTAAGTTTCTTAGCCAGTGCCTTGGGGAAACCTGTGTGTATGGACCCTCAAACAACCAACATGGAGAGAATTGGATATGCAAAACTTTGTATTGAAGTGCAAAAGAATGCATTTTTACTCGATAGCCTTCCTGTGCATCGATTTAGTGAAACGGGAGAAAAAATACGTTTTGATATTCACATCTCTTATTTATGGAAGCCAAACTCTGCTAACAAAAAATGACAACCAACATGTAAAGTTTTTAGCACTGATTGGCAGGAGGAATTAATTGGGTCGATTTCAATTGTTGTTGATGAAACAAGAGAGGAAGTTGGGATCCTCCCTCTGTTGCTGAACTACAAACTCAGTCAATAAAGACTGATGAGACAATAACCACTAGGGTAGTTCTATGGTCTAAAAGCAATTTGTATCAACTGAGCATAATTGTAACATCCCGTTACCTATAGGAGGTTAGAATAGTAAATAGGAGTATTAAATGAAAGTGTAGAAATGCATTTTTCATGCTCATGCATAATATGGCATACAAATACACGTGATCAGTGAAGGTCTTGCACATGAAA
>JANZXP010000006.1:26173029-26205728 GCA_027576715.1 Erythroxylum flavicans
ATTATTATTATTATTATTATTATTATTATTATTATTAAATTCCTTATTATTATAAAAGAGTTGTCGTAGAGTTGAGAAAGAAGAAAAGGTTGAATTGACTAGTCTATTTTTTAGATTAAATTCCTAAAGAAAGTAATCTCAATACCAAGGGAATGGTGGGATTTAGAATCCAAGGAAAGTGCTACTACTTTTCTTAGATTGATAAAGTTTTTGCTTTCCTAACTACTCAAAAAAATGAACCAAACATAATAATATAAATTTTAGGAAAAAAATTACTTTCCCAAACAAGAATCCATGCCAACCAAACAAGGCTTTAAAGCTTGATTTAATAAAGTAAGTTTTATCGTGTAATTCAATATTGTTCCATACTTTTGCTTTAATATATCAAATATTAACTATTAATAAAAGTTTATAATCATTATAATTTAATTGTTAGATATTTAATATTCTAGTTTTAGAAAAGCAAATTTGTTATTAAATATTATTGATAAATATTAATTATTATTTAAATTATTATTACAGTAAAAGTTTTCATAATATAAATTACCCTTATTGGTCATATAAAATATTAAGTACTAATATTTATCAATTAACATCAATATTAATTGAAAATTATATGAAAACAATAAAAATAAATAAATAAATAAATAAAATTTATCTTTAGTAATAATTTGAAATATTTACTATTGGTTACACAACTACAACGACATTGTTGTTTACAGTATACGTTTGATGATCTTTATCCTCTGAACAAGCACACCTTCATTGGAACTATATTACTTTCATTTAAAAAGCTCTTTAACGTCCGTGCATAAAATTCCACTCTCTCGAATGAGTGACGACTTACTTAGACCAATAAAACAATCGGCCAAATCCTAAACATGGGGAAAATCGGAGTTAAAACAATGAATTTCTGATCGTATCATTTTGTTTTTCAGATACTACACAGCCTCACCCCACCCCATGCACCTGACTATTGATATACCACTGAAAATATGATTAAAACAAGACGACACCGATCAGAAGGCCAGAAAAGTAAACCCACTCCACGTGCGCACACCGAGCCAAAACCAAGTAGTTACTGCTGTAATATGTGTGGGTTTTTAATTTTTATTATGTTCTAAAATGTCTAATGTTCTTTAGTTTAGCCTTCAGTTCAGCTTCAGCCCCTCCGGGCTCCGGGTGTGTGTTGTTTGCCATTACAAGATAAAAAGTTGAAAATAAAGGAACGGTCTCCTGTGATAATGCCAGGCCTGAGAAAATTTGCAGCCCGGACTTAAAAACCCCAAATTTTGTCAAGTTTGATTTTTGAAAATTTTTGGCTATGGAATTTGCACTTGACATCCTTTTCTTCTCGGAGAACCCCGTCAGCTTTCAGCCATCTTCGATCTGTAAGCCATCTCTTTCGTTTTTCAGTTCTCATTTCGCACATTCTCGTGTCTATTCTGGGTCGTTCTTGGTTTTTCTTAAATCTTTAGATTTTGTTGAAAGTTTCGTATTTTGGTTCCTATCTTTTGGTGGGCTTGGACCTGTGGTTCTTCTTAGTTGTTGAGGTATTGAATTGGTGTTCAGGTGATAATTTTTTCGGGTTTTGCCCTTTGGGGTTGCTGGTTGTAGATGAGTTAGGTCAGTTGATTGTTGTATTTCCTTGAAAGCATTTGTTTTTTATTTTCTTTTTTCACTTAGCAATGTCTTTATTGAATCTGTGGCGGGGAAAGAGGAATGCTGAGTGTGGATTCTTTTTTATTTTTTCTCTTTTCTCGTTTGTGATCACCTTATGTTTTCCTTTCTGTTTTTTGGGGTCCGGATTTTCTTTTTTCCCCTTTGCCGTGGTGGAAGAAGCTATTTTTGAAGTATTTAGTTCACGTTTTGTACTCACATGAAAAGTTGATATCTTTACTTTTTTCTTTGTAAGTCACTTATTTGTTTTAATGCTTAGTTTGACCATGCTTCCTTCATTTGCTTCAATTTTCTTACAGGCTTCATCAGAGCTTCTTTTTAGTAGCTGTTATTACACCTGTAAAAATTGATTATGGCGGAATCAAGTCCAGTAGATATGATTCTGGAATATTTGCAAAAGAATGGTTTCACAAGAGCTGAGGCAGCATTGCGCAGTGAACTCGGTAGCCGTCCTGATTTGAATGCGTTTCTCAAAAAACTTAACATTGATGACAAGGACTCAAGGAAGTTATTGGAAGATGAGAATGGGAGCAAACTTGTAAGTGAGAAGCAGAGCTCAAGTTCTCAAAACAGTGATGAAATTTCCAACGAACTAATTGTAAAAGAGATAGAATGCGGGGCTGGTAGAAATGGCTTTAAAACAACATGGAGTACTGCTTGTGTTGGGGAACAGGGTAGCAAAGCTAATGATGAAATTGGAGCAGTTGATTCTGAGGATGTTCTTGATTTGTATTCATGGAACTTTAACCCTCCTAATGGTTCTTCTGGTACTGTTCAAAACGATGGACGTACCGGGGCCAACAACTTCTCTGTTAAAACAAGTTCAAAAACTGGAGAAGTTAACTTTTGTGGTGAAAATAGAAGTTGCTGGATTGGAAGCACTAGTACCAGTATTATTAATCTCAATAACGAATCGAAGTATGAAATGTGTGAATCAAAGGAACTTGATCAGCAACATAATATTAGTCCTGTGTCCTCTGAAGATTTTCTATGGTCTAGAGGGGAGGTGCCTGCAAGTTCTGTAGATTTATGGAAAGACTGTTCAGTCAAGACCGTTTTGCCACTTCCTAAAGTGGATGAGTCAACCAGTTATGATTCAAGTTCTGGTTTGGAGAAAAAAGAAGGAAAGAACAAAGCAGATAATATTGAAGTTAGAGTAGCTATCAAAGAACAGGTGGATGAGGTCGGAAGAGCTCTATACTTTGGAAAGTCTCAAGGAGGTAATGAGCAAAAACATTTGAGCAGCTTTGATTTTCCACTTGCATCTGATAACACGAGGGAAGAATTTCCTAGACTTCCCCCGGTTAAACTCAAGTCAGAGGAGAAGTTATTGAATGTCAATTGGCAAAAGTGTGAGCGTGATTGTTCAGTTGCAAAGCTTGGAAGTGCTGATAATGCTTTGCTCATAGGGTCATACCTTGACATTCCCGTTGGACAAGAAATCGGCTCTTCAGGTCAGCATTTAAGCTAAAGATGAACATGACATACCCTTCAGTTAAGATATTTTTTGGATTTTAATTTGAACTTATTTCTTCTCACTGTCTTCCTACAAGAAACTTAATCTTTTTACTACCTTCGCAGACTTATGGATGTAAGTAATAAATTCAGAACCAAATAAATGGCTAAACAGTTGTGATGTATTATTATAGAATATCTTTCAACATATAACGTCTAGCTATTACCAGCTGTTGGAGGTGATAATTTTATTAACTATTGAAGGTGGCTACTACGAAAAAAAATCATATAGGCAAAAAACGATCTCCAGATGGATTCTAGAGCAAGATTTGAAAAGTAATGTTCAACAAATAGGAATTCATTTATCAACAGATTCTTGTTCTTCCATTTTAGTTCATTTTTGTAATTCTTTTAGTTGCTTTTGAGGTGGACAATTAGCTAGAGTAGCAGCTGCTGTTGAAAAAAGCCTGTGATGCTGTATATGAATCTTGTCAAGAAATTGAATTTCAATTATTTCTTGTGCATGTTTAGGTCTTTAGAGCTCCTTTACTCTTATGCTTATATTTATAGCAAGGGAACTTAAACATTTTAGGATCTCTTTTGTGACATATGACCAAAGCAAAAGATATTGCAGAATATAATAGCATCACCTCTTTTGTTTGTGTTTGTGTTTGAGAGAGAGAGAGAGAGAGAGCGGATGATATGGTTATGTTATTTTATTAGCTTCACTTGATTAGGAAGACAAAATAATGTGATTTTTAAGAGTGCAAAAATGATAATAAGTTCTGCTCTACTAAACAACCCTTATAATAGACGACCTTGTAAATTGAATGTGTAAATGAATTGTTCATGGCCCTCAGTTAGTCAAGTACCTTAATCCGTTTTACAAATAAACCTTATACCAGCACACGAGCCGATCCTTTATATATATATATATATGTATGATCTCTGAATGAGACATTACCAAGTTGAAAACTTAGCAATTGGTAACGATGTAAATGATGTTTGTTGGCATTTATAGTTAATTGTTATCAGCATTTGTTGGTGCTGGAAAAGAATAAAAAACTTGTTTAAAGCTTAATTAGTTTTTTTAAAGTATATAAAGGAAACTATTGCATTTTAGTTGTCCAATTTTTTTTTGACCTTTCTCTTTCTTTTTTGGACTGGACTATTTACGGAATCCCCATAAATAGGATCAAACCCTATTCCATGGTATTTACCTCTTTCTTATTCTTAAGCTTCGATAAGAACAAGTTACTGCATGGGGAAGTAAAAAATAATTTGACTTGAGGAGCAGACAATTTGCTGTTCAATTGTCATATGAATTTAGGATAAGGAGAATCATCCTTCTTGTCTTGTATGTTACATTCTACATGATCTTTTTGGCCCTACCAACTTCTAAACGATCTTAAAACTTTTAGAAGTTAGAAAATCATCTTGTCTGGATGTTACTTTGTATCATGCAACAAAAGCATTTTATTTCCTTCTATATGAAGATCTATTTTCTGGCATATCTTTTCCACTTATAGGCAGTCATTGTTTGTTTCTGATGACTGTTTATCATGTGCTTCTAGTTAATGTTTTTGTGTATTCATTTCCTCATTGATCGTGGTTCTTTATTATGTAAAGTGGTGATATACAACTCTCTTTGTACACTTTATTGGTTAATGTGGTGAAGGGTGTGCATTTTCTGATATTTCTGGAAATGATTGGGAGAATTAAATAGGTAATCTGGACATATGGCGTAACATGTGCTAAGATTGCTCATATCAATAATTATTTTAAATTGAGGCAAATAATGGGCTGTTCTTAAAAAATCAAACTTTTGCATCTTATCTACAGAGAATAGCTTATTCTATTTATTAGATTCCTGTCTGGTTCTCTCAGTAAATCTGCTGGAGAAAAGATATTACATAGTTTTAGGTGTTAATTAACTAGTGGATGCTAAGGGCTCTACAAGGATGTCTAGAGCATTTTCCACATTGATTAGCATTTGTTGATGAGGTTATTATGTTCCGATGTGATAGCTTCACTTATGAAACCCAAGGCAACTAAACCTTGCACAAACTTAGTGAACATGAAATTCCTTGAGTACCCTTTCTCTCAAAATGATGAGATCCTGAAGCTTCATGCTATTTACTTAGCACAAGTAGAATTGTTACTGCAAGTTGGAACTTGCATTTTCCAGAATAGGCTTCACACAAATTTATAGTATATTCTCATTTTATTTTTGAAATATATGCCCAGGTGCAAAACGGATTGCAGGAGGCAGTTGGTTATCTGTTAGTCAGGGAATTGCAGAGGATACATCTGATCTGGTTTCTGGTTTTGCTACTGTTGGTGATGGGATAAGTGAATCTGTAGACTATCCAAATGAATATTGGGATTCTGATGAATATGATGATGATGATGATGATGGCTACACTAGACAACCTATTGAGGATGAGACCTGGTTTCTAGCTCATGAAATTGATTATCCAAGTGATAATGAAAAAGGAACAGGGCATGGAAGTGTACCAGACCCACAGGGAAGAGGTACAACAAAAGAAGATGATGATCATTCTTTTGGCGAGGAAGATTCATACTTCTCTGGTGAACGGTACTTTCAAGGAAAGAGCGTTGAACCAATTACAGCTTCAG
This sequence comes from Erythroxylum flavicans, assembly GCA_027576715.1. Taxonomy (NCBI): domain Eukaryota; kingdom Viridiplantae; phylum Streptophyta; class Magnoliopsida; order Malpighiales; family Erythroxylaceae; genus Erythroxylum; species Erythroxylum flavicans. The sequence continues at coordinate 26,178,805 of JANZXP010000006.1, forward strand.
ATGATCCAATAGATTTGTCAGTGAATCAAATGTACAAGAGGACCAATGAGAGTGATTTAATGGCTCAATATGATGGACAATTGCTGGATGAAGAAGAGCTAAATTTGATGCGTGCAGAACCTGTCTGGCAAGGATTTGTGACCCAGACAAATGAACTCTTAGGGCATGGGAGGGTCCTGAATGAACTGGATGATATTTGTATGGATGATGATCAGCGTGGTTCAGTGAGATCTATTGGTGTGGGTATCAACAGTGATGCTGCTGATATTGGCAGTGAGGTTCGAGAAAGTTTGGTTGGTGGCAGCAGCGAGGGGGATCTAGAATATTTTCGTGATCACGATATTGGAAATGGTGGGTTTAGATCTTCTCACCTTGACTCAGAGAAGAAGTACACTGGTAAACTAAACCAGGATAAAAAGAGAGTCACTAAACAAGACTATAAATATTTGGTTGAGAATGAAAAAGTTGCCTCTAGTCAAATGAAAATTCATACTGATGTGGGATTTTCTTTCCCTCCACCACTGATGGATGGACAAGTGATGCAGGTTGGAACTAGTAAATCCTTATGGTCAAACAACTGTAATGCGGTTATTGATGATGAAACAGATGACTGTTTGAATGTTTTGATGGGAAATAATGACATGCTTGCCACGTGGAGGCAGAAGAGTAGCGATTCCTCTACAGTAAAGAGTACTAGGGGTGAAGTTAATGTGAATGCTATTAGATCTGCAGATTCTTCTCCGTCTTCGCACTCAAATTATGGATATGCAGAAGAAGAGCAGGACGAGAAGGAAGAGGATGAGAAAGCTGGCAGCGTGAGGGACAAAGATCCTGGAGCATCACTTGATGATGAAGAGGCTGCTGCTGTTCAGGAGCAAGTGAGGCAAATCAAAGCTCAGGAGGAGGAATTTGAAACTTTCAACCTCAAGATTGTACATAGGAAAAACAAGTATCCTCGTTTGCCTTATTTCTTTGAAATACTAAAATGATTGTTCCTATATGCTTGTAGTAGCAAAAAATTATGTTGTTTGGACATAATAAAAATTGTGGCAACAGCAATTCTAATTTCTGACCTCCACCCTTCATCTGTGTATGCTTTACGCCTTATCTTAGTAATTTTAGATTTGTACCTCCAGGGTAGCACTAATAATATTTTGTAATGCATACTCCTTACCCACATTTTTTTTGTGAAAGAGTTAGCGTGCTGAAGGATAATTTCTAAGAAGTCTTTGCAACTCTGTAGCTCTTTCTCTTTCATCAGTGTTATGCTTTTTTATTGGACTATCCTTGTCAGTGTGATTTTCTGTTGCATTCAGCATACGTTGGACATCAATTTCACTTAAGTGGATTTTGTGACAAATTCAAGAACGAGTTATTTTCGTTATCTTCTTGTGCTTGGATTTTGCTATCTTACTCTTGGCTTTATTTTCAAATCAAATTTACCCTTATTTACATCTTTTGTTCCAGAACTGGCTTTGAGGAGGACAAGAATTTTCATGTTGTTCTGAATTCTGTAATAGCTGGGCGCTATCACGTGACTGAGTATCTTGGATCTGCTGCTTTCAGTAAAGCTATACAAGCACATGACCTCCACACGGGCATGGATGTATGTGTCAAGATTATAAAAAACAACAAGGACTTCTTTGATCAGAGTCTTGATGAGATAAAACTTCTCAAGTATGTCAATAAGCATGATCCGGCTGACAAATACCACATTCTCAGATTGTATGATTATTTTTATTACCGAGTAAGTTCTCTTTTACCCTTGTGATTAGTTTTTTATGAATTTTTTATGTGTTTGTCATAACAAATTGTTAGTTCTGCCTCAGCTGTTAATGTCCTGCAATACTTGCCTCTTTCGTATTAAATCGGCATTAGTTGGTTAAAAAGTTGTTGCAGCAAAGAATTGCAATGGAAAGGGGATTAGGACAGAAAGGAGAAAATTGAGAAGATATTTACATAAGAAATGGGAAAATGATTGATCCGTAAATATATTAGGTGGTTAACTGATGCAAGAATTAGGAAACTCAGTTTAGGTTGATAAGAAATGGGAAAATGATTGATCCTTAAGTGGTTAACTGATGCAAGAATTAGGAAACTCAAAAACTGTTATTTTTATGTCTTATTTTAAAGGAAAAAGGTAAATTGCTTTGAAGGATTATTTTGAACAACTCGTTTATCACACATTGGAGCTAGTCTTTTGCAAATTAATTTGCATCGCAACTTAACTGCAATTAGCATACTGGGAGGACTAGCAACTTCCATAATGTTAATAGAGTTTAACTTGAAATGTTAATCTAGAATATTTTGGGGAACAGGGTTGTACTTATTTTAAAAGTTTGGAAGGTCCTCTTGCATATTCAAACAATCACTATGGGATAGAGTTAATGGATGTCTCTTTGATTCAATGAATGACTTTTATCGAGCATTGTCGGACTAGCTAATGTGTTTTCCCTGTTTTGATTTGAATTGTCATATCTGCTTCTTAGGCTCTTCTGAAGAGTGATTTTTCAGAATATCTATTTGTGTTTGGAAGAATGATGTGGGTGGAACACAACCATAGATTTTTGTACCTGCTGTGAACATGTGCTGAATTTTTCTGAGAAATGAAAATGTTGTCATGTATAGTTCTATAGCATATTTGTTGTGAGAATCCAACAATATGAAGTTATTCTAAAGCATAGTTGAGTAGTTTAAAGGTTTGGCTTCACGTGAATGTTTCACAATTCCACTCTGACTTTCTGAGATGAAACCGAAGCAATTACTAATGTTCTAAATCTGTATCCTTTTTGTAACCCTGATTACAATCTTCGTATACATTTCCGAAGAGGGAAGTAGAATTCCAGAATGGTTATTTCCATGTTTTCTAACTGCCATTTTTTACTCAAATGAAATAAGTTCTCAAGCTTTCCAATGAAAGCAAGACTATGCATATGGTATAATTTTTCTCTTTGTGGAACCAAGGTATCCATGTTGAAAAATAGCGCCTGGGATTTTGTATGCATTACTGGGCTTGAATTTGTTTTGTTGTCCCCCTTTTCCAATATCCTTCTGTGTTTAAATTAATCTTCATCGCTACACTTGTAACTATATAGACAAGTACTCTTGTTAACTGAAGTGCAGAAATGTTAAATTTATGGTCCATGCTTTGAACAAAACCGTATTTATTTCCTTCGTTCAGCACATGCACATTTTAATGAGAGATACACTCTTTGTTACAGTACAGTACTAGTTTACGTTTATTCGAATTTGACCTTTTTGACTTTTGATTTCAATTGCAGTTGTGTGTTGGCACTCAAATGATGGCTCAAGATGAAGTTATTGTTTACTGAGTTCTGTGTCCTAGGCTTGTTATCCTGTTCTGTTTTCCTTTTTGTTGGATAGGAGGTTGACTCATTAAACATGCTACGTTATTTACGCAGCCCTTTGCTCTGTATGCAGGAACATTTGTTGATTGTTTGTGAACTTCTCAAGGCAAACTTATATGAGTTCCATAAGTTCAATAGAGAATCGGGAGGGGAAGTCTATTTTACAATGCCAAGATTGCAGGTTTGTGGAGAGATTTTTTCTCTGCTAGTGTTTTTACCAAAAATGAATAACTTTCACTTGTATCCTTTTTGCAGTCAATTACAATTCAGTGTTTGGAGGCTCTGCAGTTTTTACATGGTCTTGGCCTTATACACTGTGATCTGAAACCTGAGAATATATTGGTGAAAAGTTATAGCAGATGTGAAGTAAAAGTCATTGACCTCGGGAGTAGCTGCTTTGAAACAGACCACCTTTGCTCATATGTGCAATCTAGATCGTATCGAGCACCAGAGGTTATTCTGGGGCTTCCATATGATAAGAAGATAGATATATGGTCGCTTGGCTGCATCCTGGCTGAACTTTGCACTGGCAATGTAAGTTTTATTAATCCATGTCTTTTGGATTATTTTTTAACTTGTCCCAACTGCATTGCCCTCACAACACCCTCACCTCAACTCTGAGATAAGGGCTAATATCTCAATAAGGAAGAAATCTAGGTTCAATAGTATTTTGTTCCATGCACTTGCTGTCAACAGGGAAGACTATTATCACATAGTTCACTTAAATATTTCCTCCTATGTCATTTATAATTGAATGGCTTACTCAATGTATGGTGGTACCACAAATTGCTATCACATAGTCTAATAAAATATTTCAAGCAACTGTGGCAGAGGACTGTTACCGATATACTTAACAGGCTAACTAGGATTAATGGCCATGGAGATGATAAACCTTGTTTTCATGGAGTCCTCAAGTTCTTTAAAGTCCTTTCAGGGAATGGACCATTTAGACTCTTTAAATGTAACCAAAATTTTGAAGAGACGTCTTTGGACTTTTACAATTTTCATGGGTGGATAAAACTCTAGATCTTTGTATCTTTGTTTTAAATCTTAAAATATTGTTCCTTGAAAAGCAACGTGAAGAATGCTCTGCTTTGATTTTCTTTTAAATTTAAAGACCAAGGATAGACACAGTTTCTCCAAAATGCCAATAGTTTCCCTCGTATACTCCATGAAGCTGATGGTTGCATATTTTCACACCCTATAATTTGATAACTGTTCTTATTGTTACTTCCCTTTCTTTGCTATTAGACCTGATTCTTTTTAGAATTTATCCTTGTCTGTGATGTCTGTATTGTAGCTAATCGTGAGGGCATTATGAATTTGAATTTTCTATGAGTAATTGTTCCCATAGGATCAAGCAAATGTGCCAACCCAAAACCATCAGAAGTTCTTCCAATCCTTTTTGCAAATGTTTCCTTAGCCCCAGTTTATTAGAAAGCCTGCTAAATGTACTCGTCCACGTGTTACAATCCACTGCCAAAAAAGAAAGAAAAGAAAATACTTCTTCACCAGGAATGTCCAATATCAATCAGGAACGACTTAAGATGATAATTTAAAGTTTACCAGAACCTTCTTTGCTAAAAACCCCATCGACAATTTTGGTCCTAATGCCTCTCCAAATCTTTCAAATCTGTTTGACAGAGGAACATAATTTCTTTCCTATATAACTGCTAGATTAGCCATTTTCAACCTTCTAGACTCTGCTTGAACATAATCCCTACAGAAGCTTTGTTTATGGGGTCTAGGATGCACTTGCAATTGGCTGCTATTTTTATCTCAACATAAAATTCGCTGGGTTAAATTCACTTCATTTTGAGTCATTTTCCTCAGCAAGTAATTTGGAGATTTCTTTTTGCACTTGGAAAATTTTGACATTATTGAAACTTGTGTGATGTAAAACATTTCAGTTGGCTTACTTTCATCTGACTTTATTGGTACATCTTGATTTAGGTCCTATTTCAAAATGATTCACCAGCAACATTGTTAGCACGAGTCATTGGAATTATCGGACCCATTGATCAAGACATGCTTGCTAAAGGACGGGATACATACAAATACTTTTCAAAAAATCACATGCTTTATGAACGGAACCAGGTATTCTTTTTTGCTTAAAACATATTTTGTTTTTTTATAACCGTTGTCTATGTTTTTAGAAATCAATTTGCCAGCATTTAAACTGCTGTTGTAAACTCTCATGCCTTTACTATCCCCTTAAGTTGTGTGACAGTCAAGTTGAGATTGAACAGAGAAATTTTTTACCTTATTTGAGCATGGTTTGTTTTGGGATGAGCTGAGCTTAGGCAAATTTGCTCCTACCGAGGAGACCTAGATTAGGTCAGTTTGACATTGGGTTTAATGGGTCTGGCCATTTAGAATTATTCCAAAACATTTTCTTTTCATTAGTAATCCAAACAAAAAAAATTAGAAAAATAAAAGATCATTTATTGTAAAACTGTATTGTCAATTGGAATGTTCATCTCAAACTTTGAATCTTTACATCTCATGGTCAAGGTCAACTATAAATTATTTGCAAACAAGTTGTAGAATTAAAAAAATTTTAGATAATTTACATTTAAAATCTAAAAGGTATCATACCCAAATTAAATATCATTTATATAACCATAGATTATCAACTACCAAGCATCAGTTTTTTTTTAATTGGATTTGTGTGGGGGTTGGTTTGATGGATAAAATACCACATCACTTCCAATGCTTGCAGGTTTTTAGGATCTGTTTGGTATTGCAGTTAAATTTTGTTTGGCTAAATGTGCGGTTTTACAAACTTTTTGTTAATTATCATGATTGAATTTTTGTATTAAAAACAATTATTAGGAAATATAATGATTTTAAATTAATATATATTATATATTAGCATTTATATTTCAAATTTAGGTTTACCAAATCTGCTACTCGAGTTTAGGCATTGTGTATTTAAATTGAAGTTGATTGCATATTTGTACTGGAAGGAAGCAGCACTATTGCAAGTGGACGACTTAAATTGTTTTTCTTATTGACTGAGCTTGAATGTTGGTGAATATAAGTTTTAGCTTTGAAATGAAAATATTTAGTCTGCAGTTCATCAATGCTCTTGTTGTGTAGGCGTGCACATCCAACCATTATTATCATGGAACAGTTATTTCCAAAATCAGTTGTCTGTAGTTTCATACTTAATTAGTTAAACAAACAGGAGACAAACAGATTGGAGTACTTGATTCCAAAGAAGACATCCTTGAGGCACCGACTGCCCATGGGGGACCAAGGCTTCATAGACTTCGTAGGTCATTTGCTGCAAGTAAACCCAAAGAAGCGCCCATCTGCATCTGAGGCTTTGAAGCATCCATGGCTACTCTATCCTTATGAGCCCATATCGTCGTGAACCAACCTGAAAAGGAAAAGGAAAAGGAAAAGGAAAAGGAAAAGGAAACTTGGTTGTTTAGCCGGGGATTCTGTGGGGCTCACCTTAAAACATAGTTTTGATCTCGTGCGTTCTGGCATATAGTGAAAGCTGTCTTCTGGTGTATCTCCTTACCCTAGTCACGAATGTAATTCCTCGCACTTTGTATTGTAAGGCCGTCCCTTTTTTCTATACATATTCTTTTTTCATCTGGTGCACGGGGAACTTGCATCTTGTACATGATAATATACCCTATATCTTCTTTAGGTCATTTTAGTATTAGCATGTTGAAACTTCATTGGCTGCCCAATGGTGATTGGTAATAGGTTTTTGGAGGAATTAGGTGTAGCAGCTGCAGCATATTTAAAACTTTGAACCTGTGTCTAGACTAGATGTAAGGCTGGTCAGAATTTTTGTATTTGCTTCGTGGATTGAAAATATTGGGTTTACATTGGAAGTTTTGGTCATTACACTCCAAATTGCTCCTGAAAAGTAAAACAATTGGTTAGCGTTTCAATAACCTACCAAGTGTAAACTTTGAGAAGATAGAAATCTTGTGGACAGTCGAAGGTAAAATCTAAAATCCAATTTGCTGTCGTCATGTCCCAAAGGAGGGAAAGCATGACTGTTATTTTTTCTTTGGGAAGCAGCACCACTATGATGCTGTTTCTGATATCAATTAAATTAAATAATTTGCAACTGAATGTGCTCACACATTAACATTATTGAAACTTATGGTCGAGGGCACCTGTTAAGAGATATTAGTTGTATTGGAAATTGGAAATTGCAGCTTGATTACCTTTATTTATATGTGAGAAAGTAACCTTTTCCTCGGTCATCCCAAAGCACTATAGACTTCTGTATTGCAAAGGTAAAGAAATTGCCTGAAAATAAATTCAGTTACTTTTAGTTCTAGACAACAACAATCTTCCCTGCAGTCATGCTTACATTGTAATGATCTTAGAAATCAGAATATGATCTAACACTAGCATATATCAATTCAGTTTTTAGGTAGAATACAAGTGATTTGTATAGAATGTGAAAAAAGATATAAGAAAATATCGACTGATACTCGTAAAAGTTCAATTAAAAACTCAGAAACTCTCTTTGCCAGAATTTTAGTGAGCTTGGAAAGCTCGTTTGCCAACTTGAAATTTAGTATTATGTTGCTCCAACCACAAAAGCTGACAACCTGAGACTCCTATAAGAATGAAAGCATTAGTTTTAGGGCTAAAGTAATCGATTACTAATGCCAGTTGAGTCATAAGTTGAATGCGGAATAGGAGTCGTAATGAAATATTGATGCATATAAATGCCAGCATAAGTGGTAGGCAGTTGCTTCACAGTAATAGTATTTTATAGAAGAGAATAGAGTCTTCCAGCAAATACATCTACAACTACATATCTCAGCACTCTCGTTATTCCCAATGCTTTAAGCACAAAAAAGCGATAGAAGTTTCTTATCCAAATGATATCCTAACTGCACAGCAATCTTTAACAATTTGCCTTAAAAAAAATTGTTGCTCTGTTTTCTTCTTCTTCGGCACCTTCTTGAGCAATGTAGATATGGTAGGCTGGAGCATTTAGAGAGGTTTTTGGACTGTCCCTGATGTAGGAGATGTCAAGATTTGTTCTGAAAAATCATTCTATTCAGCTGCACCTTCATTGTCATTGTCAACGTCAATGGCAGGATCAGTTGCAGTAGTAGTTTTTACCTGCAGTGAACCAAATAGTTAGCTAATAACCTCAAGAAAATTTCAATAAAGCAGCAGTTCGGTAATGAACTTCGTGCTTCCTTTTCTTTCATCTGCCTCCTGTTCTTTCCCCTCTTCTTCCTCTTCCTTAGAAGCATCCGGATTAGATTCAATAGAATCTATCTCCTGAAGAAACCTCAAAGAATCTGTTTCAACAAAAGCTACAGATGAATTCAACCACGTCTAAGTGAATATTTAGGTGAAATGAGAAAGTATAATTAAACACTAGGGGCCAGAATGCATTAGAAACTGCCAATGGAGTAACGAATACGACATAAAAATGAGTTAACGTGAAACACATTAGAACTTGCCAAAAGAAAAAAGAGGAAAAGACAAATACCGATGAGCCTCTAATTCTATACAGATACTTGGTGATTGCTTAAGCAAATTTCATTTTTCTGTGAATAATAACAGATTAAGTCTGAGGCAACATTAGAAAACTGTCTCAAAGCGATCTGGTTCACAAGTCGATACATACGTCAATGTCCCAATCAGCTAACGTCAGCAGCACCCCCTACAACGTTTCTTTCCATTTATTCAGGCCCGTAATATAGATCGTGAAAATTTTACATGACAGGTAAGGCACAAAAGAGTCCTTTTTCTAAGTGTTTCTAGGTAGAGACCGATCATTTAAGATGTAGAAATGGCATCTCCAGAAATGCAGTCCAAATGGAATTCAAAGGACAGAACGTATTATGTGTTTCATTCATGTTAATAATCCCCAAGCTGGACAAACGGGGGACCTCTTCTCTACTTCAATCCAACTAGAGCCAGGCATTTTCTTCACGTCTCGATTATCCATAAGTTCCCTCGTTATGCCTACATTCTCCCAGTTACTTTGACAAGCAAAAGAGTTTGACAATAGCACGTAAGTTGAGGAATCTTTTCCATCAAGGTCGATCGCATGCTGTGCTGCTCGATTTCCTGTCTCCACATCCCCATGAAGCTGACAAGCACCTAACAAAGTCTTCCAAACAAGCACACCTGGTTGAAATGGCATATTTAAGATCAAATCCTCAGCTTGTTTAATCTGACCTGCACGTCCTAGTAAGTCCACCATACACGCATAATGCTCTTCGCCAGGGGAAATCCCATGTTCATTATACATAGAGAAAAAGTACTTCCATCCTTTATCAATAAACCTACCTTGGCTACAAGCATAAAGCACGCATATAAAGGTGATATAATTTGGCTCCACATCACTGAACATCATGCCCTCAAAGATTTCAAGAGCAGCTTTAGATTGGCCATTCTGCGCACACGCCATGATCATGGTTGTCCATGTAATCTCAGAACGATCATGTCCCAATTGGAATACAACCCAAGTTTCATCCATGCATCCACACTTCGCATACATATTGAGTAGGGCATTATCTACACAGATATCAACCTGAGAACCTAGTTTAATTCTCAGGCCATGAAATTTCTTCCCTTCTTCTAATGAAGCCAACTTGGCACAAGCATCAAATGCAGTTGCAAGAGTAAACTTGTTTGGCATTACACCCACCACCCTCAATTCTGCAACAAGTTCAAGCGTTCTGTCAGGTTCCCCACATTTCAAGGCTCCAGCAGCCATCTGAGTCCAAGAACGTACATTTTTTTGTGGCATCTCATAGAAGGCCTTAAAAGCGTCATTAAGCCTCTGGTTCTTTATGTACATGTTACTCAAAGAATTCCCCACGCAAATCTCAACCCCGTGACCACTCTTGACAAGCTGTGCATGAACTTGCAATCCCATTTTAATATCAGCAAGTGAAGCCAAGCCAGTAAAAACAGTAGAAAAGGTGAAATCATCAGGCTTAACTCCCTCACCGTTCATTTGGTGCCAAAAGAATGGTATTTGAGAATAAGAATGCCGCAAGAAACCAGCCATCATTGCATTCCAAGACACAATATCTTTACTCACACACTTGTCGAAAAGCACTTGAGCATCTGACAGCATTCCATGTCGTATTAAACCAGTTAAGAACGCATTCATCAGAAATACATTGCACTCGAATCCCAAACGAATGACCCAAGAGAAGATTTGGTACAGCAACATCAAATTCTGGGAAAACGAGCACGCGTTAAGCGCACTCACAAGACTGAACTCATTGGGAGACACGACAGCTTCACGCTGCATACGCAAAAAGAGACACAAAGCTTCATCCGGGCAGCCGCGCTGGACAAAACCGGCGATGAGAACAGACCAAGATACCACATTTCTTTCGAACATTTGGTCGAACAATTTGAGAGCATAAGTTAGACGATTACATTTCAAATAAAGAATGATAAGGTTGTTTAGGAGATAGAGGGAAGAGGTGGGTAGTTTAAGAATTCTGAAAAATCTAGCGTGAATGGCTCTTACGTAATGCAGATTGGGGAATCGGAGACATTTTTGCAACAGGTTTGTGCAAAGTTTTTCCTCTGCTACTGCAGCAATTGGAAGCGAAAGGTCGGGGTCAGACGCAGAACTGAAAAAAGTGGTGGTGAGTCTGGGTGATACTGAGAAAGATATTGTCAGGGACAACGGCGGCCGTGGCCTCGAGGCTATTCGAACAACATATGCCAATGCCATGTCATGTCCGGTACAACAACACGCGTCTTGGGTCAATAGTCAATACCAAGACAATGGCTACCGTTTGTTATTTCATTATGTTGACCTTGGGATTTCGTTTCTTATCACAGCAGCCAGCGATCCAAACCAATCTTTATCCAAATTAAACAATGTCATATACTTTACATTCCTTTGATTCCTACATTGTACCAAAACAATCCTGATATACCTTTCTATCGTTAATCATGACTGAACTGATGTATGACAAAATTGAAGTGTACAGAATCGTCGATGATGAATTGAACACATTTCAGTTTCTGTAGCTCGCACAATTCAGCTTTTAGGAGGATACAGCTCCCATAATGCAACAGTTGTGTCTTCTGAAGCGGAGGCCATCAACTTACAATCAGTTGAATATGAAACAGCATTACACTGGAAAATTACCCAAAAAAAACACCTTTTTGAGGATATGGAACAAGAGAACACGAGAGAGGGTTCAAATATAATGCAAACATAACACTCAAAAATTGACTTGAGGCTAATTGATGACAAATTACCGCAGCATGGTGATACTTCAATATTGCAAGAGGATTTCCTTTGCGATAATTGTATATTCTGATTCTGTCATCAACCAACAAATGAGAGCAATCATGATCCCATGTCTAGTAATTTAAGAAAATGCTAAAAGTAATCACCAACCTGTGATCCCAACCAGCAGCTGCTGCAATTCTGTTATCTGGTCGAATTGAGCAGCCTGATATACCAGGCCGTTCCAAACTAATCTCTTTCTTAATCACACAAGAACCCTATCTCAAAATGAAAGTTTCAACATGAATCACACGAGGTGCCCCAAGTAGTAGGCAGAGAGCAAAAAAATAAGCAACTTAACAGGTAAGAAAGCCGACAAACAATATAACCAAAATGACATAAATAAATACCTAATTCATCATTTGCTTAAGTTTAGTATCAAAACACCCAGCAAGGATAATGTAGATAGAAGAATTACTGGGAGACGAATTACCATGGACACATCCAACCCATACAAAACAATTTTGTCATCGGCAGCTCCTGAGACACCCCCTTTACACAGCCCATCAATACATAGGCTTAAAACTGCACATAGAATAAATAGGCTCAAAAGTTGTAATTTTAATGTGGATTATTATGAATGAGGATTTCCAAAAATATTTGTCTCACCTGGTTCTTCATGAAACTTAACAGAAGTTAGAGGAACCCCTGGATTTCGTACATCCCACCAAAGCATGGAACCATCCTCATAACTGCCAGATATAGCAAAAAGGAAGTTAAAGTACTCAACTAAAATCATTCTTTACTCACTGAACCATTCTACAAATCCTAAAACATCATTTAAGAAGGTAAAACAAAAAGGAGAAGCAAAAACATTCACCCAGCTAAGACATTTAGAAATCCTTGTGACAGTGATGGTAGAAATGCTTGAACGGTCATGCACATCCCTGCCCATGGACACCAACTTCGAGTTTAGAGGCATAAAAAAACAGATAAACAATGTCTTTCTAAGATAAAAACTTCATTCAACTTTTCTTTTTTTTCGCTTCTTCCTTTTGAAGCTCTGGACAAAATATTTGGGATTTTTGTTTTACTGGCTTTGCATTGCAAATCTCTAAGGTAACGGGTTGCACTTTTTGTTAATGCAGAATGCACTAAAACAACCTTCCCATGTAGTGAATGAGTTGTATATAAGTAAACTTATATGAAGTTCCAAGTGTCCCAATACAAAGGCATCTCCAACAAAAGAGAGCCATCAAATAAAAGGAAAGCTTGAAGAGGGTACAATCCACTTGACAATAAGATGCTAACAGCAGGGATCTTACATCTAACAGTGTCTGATTCATACAAAGCTAGTCATTCCGAGAAGAGAAATTTAATTTTTGCAAATCTGTTATCTGGTTTCAAAATATCGATAAACTTTGGTGTAATGAAAATTAAAGCAAGACAGGGGAGAGATATCCAAGGACACCATTTTAAAAAGACACACTAAAACGAGATATGCCCAAAACAGCTATATGTTGGACCTCAATTTACACCCCTTAGTAAGTCACTGACAAATCCAAGTCAAATTAAAACAGACATGAGATCAAAGTCAAACCTCTTTTTTCAGTAGACATACTAGGCGAGATGTCAAAATGAGTTTGAGGTATTCTTGCAATTCTTTTTGCAGTATGAAGGTCCCATATCTCAATCTGTGTATATAAGTTTCAAAGAATCGTCGAGTAATTAAACACCAAAACAAGAAGGAAAATAGACAAACAGAAATTGCGAGAAATGATGCATGTTCACCTCAAAAGAATTCTCCCCTGCTACAGCAACATACTGTAGCCCATTATCCTGTAAACACTCTGGAAAAACAATGAGAACAGAAATCACTACTCGTATAACAAATTTACAGTGAATAGAAAAGAGAGAGACAGTACATAAAGTACATCAAAAGACCAATACGGTGAAGTAAATACTGCTATTAAATGCTATAAATCATCTCAGTTGATAATGTTGAGCTTTTAAACATGAAGAATATGGCCCAAATATTATTTCCCAGGAGAGTCAAGACCCTCATATGGGAATAAGAAATTAATGTCAAAACTGTAATAGTCTGAATTACAAGTTAATACCTTTAAGGGACCATACTATAAAACGAATTGCCATGTTGTATTATAAGTAGATAACAGTGAATTTTAATAAATGTTAATCAAGAAGATAAAAAGAGCAGCTATCCTCCAAGACACTTTATGATTCAGTAGGATGGTGCTCTTGATGATCAGTATCCATTCTTCAAAAGTTGAAGTTCCTAAGTAAACTTGCAAATTCAAAAAGAGCTAACCAAAAATTCATTGGACAAAGTCAGGTTTTAGTAGTTATCTCTAGATTAGTTACAAGGCTTGGATTTCTAGTAATAGCACCATGTCAAAGCCATTTGCAACCAAAGACAACTTTATGTTCTCATTCGAAAGTAATTAGTTAATCCACAACAAGGATGGCCAATCATTAGAAAGTAACATAAAGCTTCAAGATGACCTTCTTCATTCTTTGCTCCTCTGTCATAGTCCTTAGTTTCCACAAACCCCATCTTGTGTTGACAATGAGGACTATCAACTTGGTTTGCAATAGCACACGGCTTCTTCACTATAGAAAGCTTGCAGAAATGGTAAGAGTTCGTTCTGATGGTAACTGAGGGCACCCTGTCCACCAAAAACAAAGTGTAGCATTAGGCAGAAAAAAAGGGGAAAAAAAGAAAGCTCCTGACTGAGCTACAATATCTAAAGCCAGAGATATTAGGGAAGAAAGGCAACAAGAAGAAAAGACAAGCAAAATTAATGTACAGCAGTACCTTGAGATACCATAGTCCACAATATCCCAGCACTTAACAGTGCCATCCCTTCCCTGACTACAACAGCAGATGACAGATATAATGTGATTGTTTCCATAGTAAAACAAAAACATACCTGAAAAAGATTAAAAAGTCACCTGATAACTTTGTTGTTGCCCCTCAAAGTAGTAGAAACAACTGATATAATGCCGTGAGCCGTGCTATGCACCCTTGAATTAAATTAAATTAAATTGGCTATTAGAGTTAACAAAAAAAAACAACTGTATGGGTATGATATCTTATTTAAAAGATAAAGAATGATGTGAGAATACCAAGCCGATGATAAAGTTCGACGCTGGATGGTATCCCAAATCCTTAGCTCGCCGTCTGCGGAGCTGGAAGACTTTTATTAAATATTAGTCGTCGTCGTCAACCGAATAGCAATAATAATAATGAAGAAGGAATAAAATACCCAGTGAAAAGGAGAGGAAGAGAGGGATGAAAAGAAGCATCCGTGACAGAAGCGCGGTGGCCTCGTAGAACCGCCACCGGATCAGGTGGTGGTGCTGCTGCTGCTGCGGCTCCCCTTCCTTTGCTCATTCTCTCTATCTCTCACACACACAGAGACACACTTATTTGTACAAAACGGAGAGAGAGAAAACACACGAACACAACACGCCTTGTTTCCCTGGTATGTTTCTTCCTAAAACAAACAGAAAACGACAACGTTCGAATTCTTTAATGTTCTTCGTTACACACACAAACTGGAAAGCCAAAGTCGAGCAATGAAGAGAAGGAAGAAGGAATAAACTAGAACTTGTGCGGCTGCCAGAGTTATTTTTGAGATCTCTCACTCACCCTTTTTCGTTCTGTTATTTGATTTCATTCTTGTGCCTGGGCTGTTCATGGTCATTATATGTGATATATATAGGTTGGCTGTACTTCAGTTGATATATATGACCGTTGATTCATATTATGTGAGCGATTATTGTCAATGGATAATTCTATATTGGCATTGAATCAAAAAATCCAATCAGAAGCTGTAACTTAGAAATATTGGGATAGGAAAAAGTGGTATGTATAACTTAGCCAATCAGATTCAGGTAGGAATCTGTTTAATTGCATTATGCAAAGCTCTTGATTAGTTAACAATAGATTTGCAATTTGCATTACACAAAATCTATTCTAGAAGGGATTGATTAGTATACAAAATATGAACATTTCAAGCACTTTTCCTTTTGAATTTAAGCTACAACAATCCAGTAAATGTAATAAGTTCTTGCATTGGCAGCTATTTCCTTTTTTTATGTAATAACTTATTCTTGCATTGTGTTTGATCTTATGTAGCATTTTAAAGATCCGCATGCTCTTTGTATTTAATTTAAACTATGGCAATTTTTGCATTGTCTTGTTTTCATTTACACATTACCTCCTAAGTTTGATTAAGCCCTTAAAAGACTGCATTTTTTATACATTAATTGTGATTGTCTTTTTCAGTGTCAATTAATGATAAGATAAAGGGACAGTCTCTTTTTTTATTTTTTACATTTATTATTTTTCTTCATATTTTTAAGGGACTTAAAAGTTTCGAGCATTCTTTACGTTCAAATGGTCTCATAAATTTTTTTTTGTATTATATCAAGTTTGTCAAAGGTTTGTGTCTCCATCTGATTTTTCATGATTTGCTTGTTTAAAATTTTTCAAATGGATCTTTTGACTATCAACTTATTTTAGCCGATCTAAATATCGGTATTTTCTTTTCAGGCAACTAATTTGGGTTGTTAGTAAATCTTACAAATGAAGATGTGCATAATTAAACTTTTATATACTTGTGTGATCTTTTCATATCAACCAAAAAAAAATTCATGTTATTTTAACATGATGCGTTTAGATAAGTTAATGTCTACTCTTAACTTCTCCAAGTGATTGCTTATTTGATAGCCCATAGATAGTTGCTTCTTATCGTTACACTGCAGTGATGTTATACTTCATAACATTTATTGCCTTCATCTTTGGAACAAATATGACAAGCAAAGTGGCGCTTTAGTTAGCTTGCCTTCATCCAAAAATAGTTATGCAGCAGCCATTCTTCTCAACTAGTGTGCTTAACAAGCTTGAGAAGGTGTAAATCAATGCTTGATAGGGTTTTCTCGAGAAACACCGTCAGTTTTGCTACAAGGAACTGAGGCTACAGCTATCTTTGCCATATTGAAAATGAAGCAAAAGTTTTAATTACATATGTAAGTATCTCCAGTAAATATTAATATGCAAAATTTAATAATCAAAATAAATATTAATTAGTTGAAAATTAATTTAATTTAAAACTTGGACCAATTTAGTAATTAAACGTTGGCATCATTCTGTTGATATTCATATTTCGGTTCCTTTATTTGTATTAGACAATTAACAAATGGAAATATTCTGAAGAAGCGTTAGCCCTTTCGAGAGAAGGCATTCAGGAACAGATGTGACAAATTTTCCAGCTCACGAAAAGCTTGCCTCGGTGGTTTTCTTCATAATATTTCGGAAACTCTTATTCAACCGGTCGTCTTTAAGATGATCTCAACCTGGGAATCAACCAAAAGCACCAAACATGTAACCACAAATGATGATATCCCATTATAATCTCATTATAATCTCTTATTCCGAACGAAGGGAGCTCATTTACTCCTTTAAGACCCTTCCCGAGTGGAACATGATTTTTGTAGCCATTGGGTTAGTATTTGCAGAACGATCGAAATTGAAAGTACTAAGTACTAATTTCCATTAAGCACCTTCAGTAAGTAAGCTTGTCACTTTCTGAAAAGAATAAACTGCTTATGTTGCACCATTTTGCTTAGTTGGATGCGTGTCATGATTAGAGCAACCTTATTACATAACAAAAAATTGATTAGTCTTGCCCCTCACGGGGTAGCCTGGTGATAGAAAGCGAGAGAAAATTGTATGGAAGTTGTGGGATCGAACTCAAGAAAGGAGCAGCCTTTATTTAAAGGTGATATAATCCCCCTGATGATGGCCCATATCTTGAACAGGTACCCCTATTATTGTCTATAATCAGACCCGAATTTACCTATCTATGAATTTGAGTGAGTGGCTCATATGTCCCAAGATTAGTTGGGCGAAGCCTGAAACCTGAGTTATCCAAAAAAAAAAAATGATTAGTCTTCTACTGTACTTTCCTTTTTCACAGTGTAATTGGAAGCGTTTACACTTGTTAGAAAAGTAAATACATGATCAGTCGACACTACTAGGTTCGAGTAAACTCCACTGATATCAGTTCCAGTCATTTTAAGCAAGCAGTAGAAATCAATCGTGCGACACCAAACATCAGTACATAAGATGTAAGGTAAATTAAAAAGGGAAATTGGAAAAAGGTAAATATAGTGTTTCACATTTCCATCCACGTAGGTTATGCAGAGATTCTATACTGAATAGGCATTAGAGAAATTGCCAAGTGAATATCAATAACATGGCAGGTAAATTAGCAGTTGGAACAATGGAAGCATCTCTTCGGCTTGAGAATTCACAAGAAACTTAACCATATAGTGAAATTAGAACTTCAAAGGGTTTAAATATTAACGGGAACATAGTTTTATTGTTGAGGAAACAACAGCATAGGCATGTAGTCTCTACAAGTTTGGTCTCGTGTTACATAGGCTACTCCCTCGAGGTGTGGGCACAGTATTAGGCCATGTAGCAGAAAACATCATTCCCTCAGAAGTGAATGATGAAAATATTTTTGATCCTAAACCACACAGCAAGATCTCTGTACTTGCAATGTCAGTCGGTCTTGTGAGAGCTGACAAGACATGCTAGACAATGAAACGAAAGACTCCATTGTCAAGCCTAACAATTCAATGAGATTGAAAAGAGCAAACAAGTGTTGGAATTGAATATTGTCATTCTTCTCAATGAAATGATGGTGAGAAGGTTAAAAGAGAGGAAAAGTATAGTTTACTTAGGTAGGATGATCCTCTGATTCTAAATGCAACCAAGTGCAAGAATAATGCGTGACTTTACCCTCTCTTGTACATGGTTTGGGTTTTTATACAGTCATTTCAAGTTTGGATGTTTTGACAAATTTAAATCATGTGATGATGGCCTTCAGTTAAATGGTAAGTGATGCGATGCTATGTACCGAATTAAAGATTAGCATGCAGAAAAGGACCTAGTAATTTATAAAACAGTTAGACATAGTTTGATGCCAAACAGAATTGACAAGGTATAGGTTTCCAGGTCAAACCTTCCCGAGTCATGATCCACTTTCCAATTACATTGTCCATTTGGTCGAATGACAATCTACCAAAGTAACAACCACTAAGCAATTAATAACTGAAAAGTAAATACACTTGATAACTTGAAGCATACCTTCTGGACTTGCTCAGAAATTTTGGGCAGATCGAAAGGAACTTATTGATATTTTGCACATATTTGATACAGCTACACCTTCAGAAGTAAGAAACAGAATTCTTCCCCTATATCATTCAAATAGATACAAGAGGTAATAACAACAATGGTAATCCCTATGATTTCAAATTTTGACACCTCTTCTAAAAGTGAAAATAAAGAGAGCTCATGTTAGCAGAATAGTCTCTATACCATCTCATTCAAGGTGGGACTAGCCTCATATCATCATGGAGTTTGAATGTCACAGTCACAAAATCTCCACAATCCATCATCTTGCCTTTTGAGAACATAATGAACTTTATAGGTTCTGAATAAAGCAATCACAAGCATAAACATAAATAGAAAATAAAATAAATGTAAAAGATTCGTTAAGAAAGAAGTTGGATAATCTTTGACTCAAGATTTATTTAACCAAACTTGATTTTATTTCTCCTTAATGCAGTAACTGAGAAATGCAGAGATTAATTCCAAACCTGCAACCACAAAATCCTCTGCACAAGATGAAAACGTAATCACTTACCCATAGTAATTTGGGTTCTTTTGTAGGGACTCATCAACTAGCTCCGCTGCTTCTTCAATGAGAGCTTCAATTTCTGCCATCTCTACTCCAAATCCAACTGATATAATATCAGCCTGGAGAACAGAAAGTTCCAGCAAAACAAATCTCCAATAGCATGACCTGGCTTTTGCTGCATCAGCCAAAGCTTGCCACTGTAGATAAAACACAAATACAAAGAGTTGATGTATTGTGCTCCAGCATTCCTTCACTTTTAGATCATCACAGAAAAATGCCATAATAAAGAATTTCTTATGATGCAAAACATAGGTAATTCATTTTGAAAGAACATATCAAACTTTTTCCGCTTGTCCGTTGGATTATTTCTCATTAAAGGTCTCCTTGTTGCCTAAACCAATGATAAAACCGAACATTGAATCTTGAGTTTGCACCATGAAGATATCACTTATTCTGAGTAATAGTGAACATGTCTACACATTTCCACCATGACAAGGAATTACTTATTCTATAGGTCACATTTTCTAACATAGGTCACACAAATGGAACCTCAATAAGAATAGTTATTGCTACTTTTTCATCGTCATTCAAATTCTCACAGTAGACTGATTTCCTTCCATCAACAGATGGTAGATCAACTTTCCAACCATTCGACAGTTAACATACCTGAGCCAACATTGACTCATCAAGGATTTCAGAGAGGCTCGCAACATGATGGCTATGCCCAAGAGATTCAGCTTTAATTGCTTGCCATTGCTTCACAAGAGCTTCAGCTTCTTCAACAGGCATCTGCTTCCTCAAAACTGCTGTCTTAGATGATGACATTCTATCCGAAACTTCTGAAATTTGCAGTGATTTGGGTTCTGAATGTTTCCTGAAATTCACTTTAACCGCTGTCAACAGTTTCTTCAGTCCTTTGACAATGCTACTTTGTTTAGTAAAAGAAGGCCCTACTTCATAGTCAAGTGCAGAATCTGTTTCCCGGAAAAGAGAACTGACATCTGCACCAGGCTTAGAGGGCAATTTGGATGGAATCCTTCTTGACAGATCAAAGGGAAAAAACACAATGCACCCTACTGCAGCAACAATAATTATCTTTCCAACAGCAGCTCTACGAATTAACCAACTTTGCCAAGCACTTCTATGGTGTACATTAATATTTCTTTTCAGTTGAGCAGAGGGCTCATCATCACCACTGTCACTCTTACCCACTGTTAACGAGCTTTGTAAGTTGGTTGGCGCCAACTGTTTAACAGCAAAGCCAAGATTTTGAGATGGTTTCGCATGTGGAACTGATTCCCCACAGTCCATCCGTTTCACTGCAATGTCAGATATTGATCTTCGAGCTACAGAATAATTGGTTTGAGTGGTATGTATTCTCTTCTTGCTACTCAAACTTCTCTTTTCACCACTAAAAAAGTTGACCTGCAGATGCATTTTGGAAAATTCAACCTTCCGCACAAATAGAACTGCGTACTTGAATGCTAAATGTAATTCTTACAAAAGATGGAGAACAATCTCTAGTATCTGGAAAAACAGCGAGGACAGCATCCTTCAGCCATGTTTCCTGCTCAATATAATAACTCATTCAAATATCAGAAAGCATGTTCAAGAAAAGGATGAAGAGCAACATGGACCACTTGACAGCTATATACTCAAGAAATGCTTTAAAACACATTCCCATGAACAGGTGCACTGCACTTAGCATGTATGGAGTTTAGAACGTGTATAAAACTCAGATAGATAATATGATGTTCAGGATAACAAAGAAAAAAAAAGGGAAAGAGAACAGTTATGTAGAAGAAATGAGGCTTTCAATGCTTGACAGCATGCAGCACTGCATAACTCATAACAGTACACTACTACTCTCTGTATATTCAGTTTCTCATTATGGTAAGGGTGTATTCTAGACTAAGAGCTACACCAATGACCATATATGATGCGTCAAAACTGAAACAACAGTTCCTCGGTGTCATGAAATTAAGGTTAGGAGCTTTGAGTCCTGACATAGGGAAAAGCCTTAAGAGCAACAAATATTAGCAAAGGGCTGAAAATTTGGTGATTTGAACTGGAACTGTAAGGGTTTATCTGAAAACGAAAACGAAAACGCAAACGAGAACGACAAACGAGAACGAGAACGAGAACGAGAACGAGAACGATAACCATAACCACCACCATAACCATAACCATAACCACCATAACCATAACCATAACCATAACCATAACCATAACCATAACCATAACCATAACCATAACCACAACGAGAACGAGAACGAGAACGAGAACGAGAACGAGAACCAGAACCAGAACCAGAACCAGAACCAGAACCAGAACCAGAACCAGAACCAGAACCAGAACCAGAACCAGAACCATAACCATAACCATAACCATAACCATCACCATCACCATGACCATCACCATCACCATCACCATCACAATCACCATCACCATAACCCATACCCATCACCATGACCATGACCATGACCATGACCATAACCATGACCATGACCATGACCATAACCATAACCATAACCATAACCATAACCCTAACCCTAACCCTAACCCTAACCCTAACCCTAACCCTAACCCTAACCCTAACCATAACCATAACCATAACCATAACGAAAACAAAAACAAAAACAAAAACAAAAACAAAAACAAAACCAATAGCAATAGCAATAGCAATAGCAATAGCAATAGCAATAGCAATAGCAATACCAATAACAATAACAATAACAATAACAATAACAATAACAATAACAAAAACAATAACAATAATAATAATAATAATAATAAAGATATTTAAGCCATAGAGTGTTGCTTCCAGGGTTTTATACTTGGTTTTTTATATTCCTTATTGGTAATAAAAAAATGAATATTATTTTTTAAAAAAGAAAGGAAACCTTGTCTAAATAGGAAAACTAAACTTTTTTGGGCAAGGAACTAGATCTGTCAAAAAAATCCTGTATTAAAATAATTATAACTTCAGCTCCTGCATAAGTACTTTACAACTTTATTGCTAATTTGTCACCTCTCATAAGTTCAAGTAACTTTACTTACCATTCATTATACAATATTATAAATACCACGGCCCTTCTTTGCTCTTGATCAATGATCATATAATAGTTGGTGCACCATATTTAGGTAATTTCACAATTACTATCAGATTCAGATACTACAATTCGTAAAAGCACAGATAACTAACTTACTGCTAATGTGGAACAAAGATTTGGTTGAAAAACAAAATAAAAGTTGATGACAAACTTTATTGATAAAAAACTTTCCAATTGCACTCTACTGGAGATTTTGAAGGTTAGTTTCCATAAAGAGATTATAATAATTTGATATCATTTTAGTTGCATAATTTATAGCACATCAAAAGCAGCATTGCCCTTCAAGCCTTCATCGACTTCCTTTCACCTTAAGCAAGATGTAATTATGTGGTCAAGATACAGTATTATCACATAATATTGTGATCATCTAATTGTAATCAGATTATATAAATTAGATAGCATTATCTTCGGGATAAACATTATCTTAGGATTATCTCCTGTGTTTGTATAAATCCTCTATCCTACTCGCTATTCCTATTCATGTATATATGTATTACATTCTCTAAGAAATAGATATAGAGCAAAACAGCTTTTATTCACATGGTATCAGAGCCACGTGAAAGAGATAGTGAAATCGAGGAGTCAACCCTGGCAAGTCAAGAAATGGCTTCCAATCTTGAGGGATCACCCGTGGCAAATCCAAACCAGACTGGAGGTCAGTCGTCGATGACCTCTAGTCTTAAAGGAGCTGTAATTGTCATCGTCTCTGACGAACTGAATGGAAAGAACTATCGGGAGTGGGCTCAAGGTATGAAACTCGCTATTGGAGGACGCAGGAAACTGAGCTTTATCATCGAGGATGGAAAAGTTCCATACCCAATGAACTCGCAAGCTGTGCAACAGTGGGAGATAGATAACTCCATGGTCTCGTCATAGCTTATCAACGCCAGGATATTGTCGATCACACGTACCTTCATGTTTCTGCCAACAGCTTGAGACATCTGAGAAGGGGTGCGACAATCATACTCTAATGGAGAGGATGCATCGCGAATCTACGAGATAAAAACAAAGTTGTGGCAAATGAAGCAAGGTGACAAAGAAGTTACAAAATATTGGGTCGAAATGGTAGCATTATGGCAAGAACTTGACCTTCTGTCGGATGAAGAGTGGAGGTCTGGGGAAGATGTTGTGATGTACAACCAAAAAATTGAAAAAGAAAGAGTATTTGAATTTTTGGCTAGTCTCAACAAAAAATTGGATGATGTCCGTGGCAGAATCCTAAGTAGAGTTCCTTTACCAACAACTAAAGAAGTTTTTTCTGCAGTTAGGAGGGAAACAGCAAGGAGGAAAACTATGCTAAAAGAGGAGTCAAAAGAAGAACAAATTTTGTCACCAATACCTACTAATGAAGCGTCTGCATTGATGTCCCGTGGTGAATCCAGTAAGAAAGGTCAAAAGAAGTGGTGTGATCACTGCAAACAATGTGGTCACACCAAAGACACACGCTGGCACATCCATGGAAAGCCTCCAAATTGGAAACCACGAAAAGGAAAAAATCAAGGCTATCAAGTATGTAGTGAAGGGAGAACAACTAGTGAAGGGGGAACAGAAAAATCTGAATATAGTAAAAAAAAAAAAAAACAAACTCGTGAGCTGAATATTTCACTAGGGAAATTATTGAAAATACTAATGAATCTCCAAAATGACAGCCACCAACTGAAGACAAGTACAGTTGCCGATGCTACTATGAGAGGTAATATCATACAAGCTTGTTTGTCTTCATACGGTAGGAAGAAATGGATAGTTGGTTCTGGAGTATCAGACCATAAGATAGATGATTATAACCTGTTTCATTCATATTTTCCTTGCGCTGGGCATGAAAAGGTTAAGGTAGCAAACGGTGATTCTTCTTCAGTTACAGGAAAAGGAGATATCAAAGTAACAGATTCTATGAAATTAAATTCTGTTCTACATGTTCCGAATCTAGACTGTAAACTCCTTGCAGTTAGCAAATTGACAAAAGAAGCTAATTGTAGTGCTTTTTTTCCTACTCATTGTGTTATACAGGACCTATCATCGGGGAAGATGATTAGCATTGCTAAAGAGGTAGATGGAGTGTACTACTTTGAAGATGAAGAAAGTCATTCTACTCCTTATAGCTTGAGTAATAGTGTGATTGTCCCTAAGAATGATGAACTATTGATATGTCATAAAAGGTTAGGTCGTCCAAACTTCCAGTTGTTTCCAAATATTTCAATAAATAAAGATCTTTGTGTTCAATGTGATGCTTATGAATTTGCTAAGCATAAAAGAATTTCTTTTAAAGGATCTTAATAAAAACCCACAAAACCTTTTTCACTTATCCATAGTGATCTTTGGGGTCCATCTCGTGTTAGTAATAGAACCAATTCAAAGTGGTTCATTACATTCATCGATGATCATAGTCGTTTGTGTTGGGTATTTCTTTTGAAGGATAAAACTGAAGTCCCTTTCGTGGGAAGAAGTTGATCTGTCAAAAAGGGAAGAAATTTGTAAGGTATAGGTGGATATTCACAGTCAAATATAGGGTTGATGGTTCCATTGAGAGGTATAAGGCGAGCTTGGTAGCAAAGGGCTATACTCAGACCTATGGGATGGACTACAAGGAGACATTTGCACCTGTGGCCAAACTAAATACTATCAGATTATTGCTATCTGTAGCTATTAACTTCGACTGGCCCCTTCAACAACTTGACATTAAAAATGCCTTCTTGAATGGCAAACTAAAGGAATAAGTGTATATGAAACTTCAGCCAGGGTTTGATGAGGAAAGAGGAGGAAACAGAGTATGCAGACTAAGAAAATCCCTATATGGGCTGAAACAATCACCACGAGCTTGGTTTGAAAGGTTTGCCAAAGTCTTAAAAACATAAGGATACACACAAGCTCAGCCGAATCAGACAATGTTCTTCAGAATTAGAGAAGGTAAGAAGATAATTTTGATTGTGTATGTAGATGATATTGTTGTAACTGGTGATGATGCAGAGGAAATTACAAGACTCAATTCAGCTTTGAAGAAAGAATTTGAAGTTAAAGACTTAAGAGAAATGAAGTATTTCCTAGGCATGGAAGTAGCTAGATCAAAGAAAGGGATTTATATCTCACAAAGGAAGTACATTCTTAATCTCTTGAAGGAGATAGGAATGTTAGGATGTAAACCAAGCACCACCCCTATTGAAAGTACAAAATTTAAAGATGAAGAAGATAAACTGGTTAACTGTGAAATACCAGATACTAGTGGGAAGGCTAATTTATTTGTCTCATACTAGACCAGATACTGCTTTTGCCGTTAGTGTTGTAAGTCGCTACATGCATGCACTAAAGAGTTTTGAGGCAGTTTATAAGATCTTACAGTATTTAAAGGGTACTCTTGGGAAATGATTATTATTCAAAAAGGGAGATCAAAGAACAATTGAAATATATACTGATTTAGATTGGGCGAGTTCAGAAGAGGAAAGACAATCAACCATTGGATATTGCACTTTTGTGTGGGAAATTTTGGTCACATGGAGTAAGAAGCAAAAGGTAGTAGCCAAGAGTAGTGCAGAAGCTGAACTAAGAGTAGTTGCAAAAGGGATTTGTGAAAGTTTCTAGTTAAAAAGAGTGCTGATAGAATTGAGAATCATTTTTGAGTCACCTATAAAGCATTATTGTGATAACAAGGTAGCCCTAAGCATGACACACAATCTAGTCCACCATGAGAGAACAAAGCATATTTAAGTTGATCGATATTTTATCAAGG
Organism: Erythroxylum flavicans; assembly: GCA_027576715.1. NCBI lineage: Eukaryota > Viridiplantae > Streptophyta > Magnoliopsida > Malpighiales > Erythroxylaceae > Erythroxylum > Erythroxylum flavicans. Next base: position 26,204,958 of record JANZXP010000006.1, read on the forward strand.
AAAAGATAGAAGATGGGACAATATGCCTAATTTATGTACCAACAAAGAAGTGGACAACAGATGTATTTGCCAAAGGTCTTCAAATGTATAGATCCTCTATCCTATTTGGTATTCCTATTCATGTATATATGTACTACATTCTCTAAGAAATAAAATATAGAGCAAAACAGCTATTATTCACAATATTTGTTCTATTAATTTCTTTTTGCCCAATGGTTTTTCTTTGCACTCTTTTGGGTCCAAATTATTTCTTTCCGCTCTTTTGGGTCAAAATTATCATTTTCTTCTTATTATATCACTATTACATGTAAGTTATGTGTTTCTATTTCAGGTTATAGATGCATGTGGCAAAGGCAATTTGGGGCGTTTCATTAATCATAATTGTGACCCCAGCAGCCGTACTGAAAAGGTGAATCAATAGCTGATGTAATTTATAGTTGTTAGATCCTTTCATCAAGTTCTTTTCATCTCCAAGTACTTCCGCCTTCGGGTTATAGCAAATGTTTGTTATTGGCTAATTAATATTCTAAAGGAAACTTTGGTATGTCAGCTCATGAATTTTGTTTCCTTTAAGAAGATCTTTACTTTATTACTCAAAACGTTTTTTCCCCATATTGCAACAATTTTGTACCTAACCTAAACCTTCGCGAACAGTGGGTTGTCAATGGAGATATTTGTATTGGGTTGTTTGCATACATAGTATTATTGGTACTTCGATATAGCTTCCCATATTGAAGTGAATGTGGTATTTATAGGTAATAAGTGTTAGTA
>JANZXP010000006.1:26205828-26235006 GCA_027576715.1 Erythroxylum flavicans
TTTCTTTCAAAACAACTTTTCAGAAATTTCAAGAAATCCATACTACCACCCATCTTGAAACTAACCTTCCTCTAAAGGTTTTCGGGTGTACAGTCTTTATTCACAGTTATTCACAAAACAAACTTGATCCAAGAGCCAAAAATTGTGTTTTTGGGTTACTCTGCTACACAAAAAGGGTATAAATGCTATGATCCTATATCAAAAAGGTTGTTTGTTAGTTGTGATGTCTCTTTTTCTGAGACAGATTCCTTCTATTCCAAGTCTTCAATTCAGGGGGAGTATTGGAGTGAGTTTGGTGATGAATCTCAGCCTAAACCTCCTTGTACGTCTGTTCTTGAACCTATCTAATGCCTATGTCCAATGCATCTCCTATAGAGACAAATCCTGATACAGAAGTAGCCATTCCTGACCATACACTCAAAGTGTACTCTCGAAAGAAGAAAACAAGTAGTACACTCCCTGTTCCTGAAGCTATACCAATCTCTGAACCAATGCAAGTTCCTATCGAAGAAGCTCAGAGTAGTAAGGAACAAGAAGACAATATATATCTAAAACTGCCAATTGCTTTACAGAAGAAATCTAGATCATGTACCATGCTAATAGGAGCAGGAAAGGTAGTGGAGAAATAAAAGAATGAGGGAAGCACTTTTATTGATAGTAGAGTGCAAGAATCTTAAACACAATACAACCAATAGAATAGTCCTTTCGAGCAGACCAGTCTCCAAGTAAAATATCAATTAACAAATCTTAGGCCCCTTATCAAAAACAAGTCCGTGGATATATATATAGTAACTATCCTAGAGTATTATTCGCTAACAACTCAAGAAAATGCCTAGAAGATAGATGATAAGAGCTAGTGGGGAGTGACGTGGAGAGCTCCACTTAATCCATGTGGTAGAACTTGACCAAATCTTCAGGAGTTAGTTCAACGTAGATACCCAACAGCTCAGCAAGCTGGACTCGGTAGACAACCTGCTCCTTGTCCTGTGCTTTCATCTTCTTTCTAGAATAAGTCAGTAGAGTAGTAGTGGTGGGAGACGTAACACATGCACCTGATTGAGAGGTTTGTCTCTTATGATGCTCTATCTTCTCAATATAAAGCATTTATTGCTAATCTGGACAAAATTGGCATCCCCAATAATATCCAAGAAGCTATTAAAGTTCCAGAATGGAGAGAAGGAATTTTTGAATAAATAAGAGCACTTGAAAAGAATGAAACATGGGAAGAAGTTGATATGTCAAAAGGGAAGAAACCCGTGGGGTATTGGTGGATATTCACAGTCAAATATAGGGTTGATGGCTCCATTGAGAGGTATAAAGCAAGATTGGTAGCAAAGGGCCATACTCAGACCTATGGGATGGACTACAAGGAGACATTGGGACCTATGGCCAAACTAAATACTATCAGACTATTGCTATCTGTAGCTGCTAACTTCGACTAGCCCCTTCAACAACTTAACAATAAAAATGCCTTCTTGAATTGCAAACTAAAGGAAGAAGTGTATATGAAACTTCCTCCAGGGTTTGATGAGGAAGGAGAAGGAAACAGAGTATGCAGACTAAGACAATCCCTATATGGGCTGAAACAATCACCACGAGCTTGATTTGAAAGATTTGCCAAAGTCCTAAAAACAGAAGGATACACACAAGCTAAGTCAGATCATACAATGTTCTTAAGAATTAGAGAAGATAAGAAGACAATTTTGATTGTGTATGTAGATGATATTGTCGTAATTGGTGATGATGCAGAGGAAATTACAAGACTCAAGTCAGCTTTGAGGAAAGAATTTGAAGTTAAAGACTTAGGAGAAATGAAGTATTTCCTAGGCATGGAAGTAGCTAGATCAAAGAAAGGGATTTACATCTCACAAAGGAAGTACATTCTTGATCTCTTGAAGTAGACAGGAATGTTAGGATGTAAAACAAGCACCACCCCCATTGAAAGTACAAAGTTTGAAGATGAAGAAGATAAACTCTAGACACTAGTGGGAAGGCTAATTTATTTGTCTCATGCTAGACCAGACATTGCTTTTGCCGTGAATGTGGTAAGTCGCTACATGCATGCACCAAAGAGTAAGCATTTTGAGGCAGTTTATAAGATCTTACGATATTTAAAGGGTATTCCTGGGAGAGGATTATTATTCAAAAAGGGGGATCAAAGAACAATTGAAATATATACTGATTCAGATTGGGAAAGTTCAGAAGAGGATAGACGATCAACCACTGGATATTGCACTTTCGTGTGGGGAAATTTGGTCACGTGGCAAAGTAAGAAGCAAAAGGTGGTAGCCAAGAGCAGTGCAGAAGCTGAACTAAAAGCAGTTGCAAAAGGGATTTGTGAAAGTCTCTAATTAAAAAGAGTGCTGACAGAATTGGGAATCATTTTTGAGTCACCTATAAAGCATTATTGTGATAACAAGGCAGTCCTAAGCATGGCACACAATCCAGTCCACCATGAGAGAACAAAGCATGTTGAAGTTGATCGACATTTTATCAAGGAAAAGATAGAAAATGGAACAATATGCCTAACTTGTGTACCAACGAAGAAGCAAACAGTAGACGTATTTACCAAAGGACTTCAAAGACAAGTGTTTGAAGAATGTATCAACAAGTTAGACATGATTGATATCTATGATCCAACTTAAGGGAAAGTGTGGTCAAGATATAGTATTATCACATTACATTGTGATCATCTGATTGCAATCAGATTATATAGATTAAATAGCCTTATCTTAGGGATAAACATTATCTTAGGATTATCTCTTGTATTTGTATAGATCCTCTATCCTATTCGATATTCCTATTCATGTATATATGTACTACATTCTCTACGAAATAGATATAGAGCCAAACAGCTCTTATTCACAAATTATTAATAATATGGTTTTGTTTGCCCTTTGATCAACACAATTATAATGCTACCTATATTGAGTTTAACTACATAATAAGATCAGACCTTGGGCAAGATTATAACAAGAATACCAAGTCCAATACTAAAAGCCTTTCCAATTTCACTCTCCAATTAAATATGTCCTAATGCATGTGGCAGCGGGAAAGTCATAAGTCCAATATATGTATAAGGCATACCAATGATTGTTTTCCACTGGAAAAATCTTTCATCTCCTTGACCGAGACTAAACTCCGTCCAGCTGAATTTGAATTCAACTCTAGTTGATGAAGCTTTTCAACAGCTTGTGCCTCATTACCCTAAACATCAAGATAGAATTACAATATAAGTGCCATAATCAAGAAATGATAGCAAACTAAACTAACCAAGAATAAAGACTTCCATTGACAAGTTGAACTCATATTCACACTAAAAACAAGAGGGTAAAAAAAGGAGAGAAGGGAGATGGGAAGAACAAGATAGTTAAACCAAAATTTACATTCCCAAATTGGCAGCAAACATTGACAATGTAAAGGGAAATCAGCATACCTGCCCAAGAAGAAACAAGCAGAAAGCTTCCTCAAATTTCAAATCAATACCTTCTGATCCAATCAAACACTCACATATGACTTTAGCCTTGTTGATCTACCAAAACAGCAAGAAGATTTGCATAATGTAGACAGAACATATAACGGGTCCATAAAGCTCTAATACCAATTCCCTGATCCTTAGGCAAAGAAACCAAAAACTTGAAATTCCAAGCAAAACCATAATCCATAATATCTTACCAAGTGTGTTTGCTTGCTTGAAAAACCAAGAGCAATATGAGCAATTAACACCACATAGAAACAATTAAAGTCAATCACAACCCTCTGGTTGTGTGATTCAATTGATTTCTTATTCTTCCTCATGATGGCTAAATCCTCCCAAGGAAGAAGATCAACTATTTCTGTAGCCATTAATCTATTCAGTGCTTGGCTTAGAAAACTCTGCCAATCTTGAACTCTACAAGAGGTTTCCACATCAAGACCCTGTCTGAGCAATTCACGCAAGGCAGCAATTGCTCCCCGTCTTCGTTCAACATGCTCTGGAGAGTGGGGCATGCCTAACAATTCCAATGTGCATGCAGGGGCAAGCTCCTCCAGAGATTCTTCTATCTAAAAACCAAGATCAAGAGCATTATATGTCTATCACATTTGCTCCAGAATGCAAGAGAATTATGTGTCTACTTTCTTTCAGCCATCAAAATATTTATGCGCTCCTTTGGTCACAACTACCATCCTTGGTAGAATTGACATAAGAGATGCAACCATATGCTGAACAGAGTAGTCATTATTAAGGGTCAGGAGAGACACACACAAGGAGATAGAGGAAGGAAGAAGATGGGTGAGAAAGTTGAACAAACCAGTGATAACAATGCCATCTTGCCAAGTGAGATTTTACTTCTAAGAAGACATTGAGCTCGAGCAAGAGCTTCAAACCCATTAGAGACTTTGTTCTTCTCAAAACTAATCTTCGCTGTGGCACACTTCAAGAAAGCAGCACCTATGATAAGGAAAGTGGGCATAACAAGGTTACCCCAACAAAATTGCTACAACTTCCTGACCTCCTGATTATTCTTACCTCTGCTAATGCCATAGATAGAAGCACGTCATGAATGTATGGCTTGGCATCTGGATGCTTGAGAGCTTCTTGGCCAATATCCAGCACCAGCTTCTCTTCCCCAACCTGTATCAATAAATATATATTATCATAATCCAAAATCAAATTATCTTTGTATTATAGGTAGTACTAATGAAAAATGCTGCACACTGGGCAGCTTGATGACGAAAGAGGATGATAATACTTTATCCAAGATGATAGCAAAAAAGAGATGAGCCAATTGGTGCTGCTAGCCACTCGGCAACAGCAAATAAGCTAAAGTCTTAATAAAACTGAAAACCCACAGAAACAATACTAGTTTAGGACTAAGAAGAAAAGAACAAATTTGTACCTCTTGAAGCAAGCAAAGTGCACCAGGCAACCAAGGCCATGGAATTCTAAGGGAAGATTTAGGTGGAATCTTCTCTTTCGGATTCCCTGCATATTCTGGTTCAAACAGAAGTTTATCTCTTACATCCATTAGTAGATCCTGAAAGGAAAAGAACATAACTTAGTACGTAAAAAATCTTTCTTTTAACCTCATATCAGATAGATAAAATTCAAGTTTGCCTTCCAGACCCTACCTGGCGAGATTTAACAGCATCCAATGTATACCCCTCTTCAACCTCAGCATTTTTCAATTGCATAACCGATTTAACTATTTCATCTTTCTCTGCTCTATCAGCAACACCAACAAGCTACAAATGTGTTCCCAATTCATGAGAAGAAAACGAAATGCTCGTACTTGACGCTTTCGCGTAACAACACATAAAGATAGCAAGAGAGATAGAATGGGTGCGGGGGTACCTGGAAACAAGAGACCGGGATTTCAACGGTGGCAGTGGTGGCCAGAGAAGGGGCGTTCTCCACAATGTGGGTGTCGGTGGCGTTCAATTCCCATGGCCTTGCACCCAAATCTCTCCTTCTTGAAACCCTAGAAACAGAAACGCATCTCGAAAGCCCGGTTCCAGAACATTTACCGTTACCGAAAGCAAGCCCTACGAAACGCTTCCGATCCAAATTGTCTTTACATTTCCGGCAGAAACAACAAGAAGACGAGGGAAGAATTGTTATCAGATTGAGATGAGCCAACGCCATGATCCCCTATCAAACTACTACCCTCATTTTGAAGACATCTACATCGAAAAAAATTAAAAGTGAGGTCTTCTTTTTCTTCTTCTTTTTCTTTTTCTCCTTTTCAGCTTTTGTTCTTAATGTTAAAAGGCAGTGGACGAACGCTTGCAGTCTTATTCTACAGTTCTGCCACCGTCATCGGCAAGTGCAACGTCTACAAGATCGCGGCGTTGATTTTGTTATTGTGCTGGCTTTTTCCCCTTTTCTTAATAAGATATCTACTGAAATTTGTTTTGTTTAGATTAGATCTGGAAAGAATGCTTTTAGAATTGATTTCATTTTGTGCGTGTAAAAGTAAAAGTGACCAAATATGATCAACGACTTCAACTTCAACCTCAACCCGCCGTGTTTGTTGCTGTTATTACCAATATTTTAAAACTCAGACTGAACATCGAATCAGTCCAAAGAAAAATATTTAAAGTATCAATATTTATTTAACCATTATAAAATTAGTATACAATAAATAAATAATAAAAATAAAAAATTTATTAAAGTTGGTATATAATAAATTAGAAATAAAAATAATAAAAATAAGAAAATAAAATTTTTTATTTATTTATTTATTATTAATTCATTATATAATAATAGATATTGATGTATATTTTATTTTATTTATCTTTAATTTATTATATAATAATAGATATTGATGTATATTTTGTTATATAATACTAAATAAATTAGAGTCTAATATAAAACTTAAAGTAACAATGAAAATCAAATTTGTATTTTTAAATAAGATTGTGTCTCACCATCGTCAAAAGTTTCAAATTTTCTAATACTATTTAAAGACTCGTAAAATACACTTTCATCTAAAATATTTATATCAACTTATTCTATTGCATTCAAATAAATTACAAATTAGTAATGTATGAAATTATTCTCAATTATAAATTTATAATAAATTATACTTTTAACTTAAATATGATCATAATAAGATATCAACTGACCATCAGTAGATGTTCTTAATTCATTATTTGTGACAAGTACATTTCTTCATAAATCTCCTTTTTAAGTTCATTATAATCGAGATCAGAAGATAATTCTTTTTCTTTGATCTAAAAGTCGGTATGTCAATATAATCAATATCAACTGAATCATATGTTCTCTTCTTACTGCATGCTTTGAATACATAACAAAGAACTTATAAAGTCAATAATAAAAATAAAATTAACGAAATAAAAATAAATTGTAAAATACATGTTCTCATATTATAAGTAACATAAATAAGGTCATAAAGTTTTTCGTATTCCAAACAATTTCGATTCTTTATATAAATACATTAAAAAATGCTTCAATTACATTCACAACTTAATGCAGAAGTTACTTGACTGAATAATCTAATAACGAGTTTTCTCAATGTTGGAGCACTTTTATCGAATAATCTCCACCACTGATATATATTTTAAATTAATAGTTATGAAAAATAAAAATACATATTATTAATAAGTAAAAATGAATTAAAAGTATAAAAACTTAGCAGACTACATTTTTTCATCAGTTATCTCTTTACTAATAAACTAAAAAAACTCCATAAACCTTCATGATACAATTTATTTTCATTTATCATTTATAATTGCTCTTTAATAGAAAAAATACCTTTGCATCCAATCATATTAAACAGACCTCCCATAATATTATTTGTACATACATCTCCACTATATAAGCAATAAGAATTGAGAAAATAATTCGATAAGTAGATCATTTGAGTACGATGCTTATCATATCATAAGTTAATAATATCTGTATAACCCTTGTACAATTTCTCCTACCCTTTAAAATTTTTATAATTTTTTGTGAGCTCTACACATATCATCATATATATACCCTAAAGAAGACTTTTTATCTGAGTCAGCAATCTTCAACAACCTTATAAGTGGAGCCAAAATCTTTACAGTGATCAAGCAAGCATCCCAAAATTTATTATCTAGAATAATAACACAAGCTTATTTTCCTTTTTTACTCTTTGATAACTTATGACTTGAAAAGTGTTCACTTGTTACTAAATTTTAAAGTAGTTGTGTTATATTCATAAATACTTTCCCAAGTAACAAATGTAGTCACAAATCTAGTAGCAACGGGAGGTACAATCTCAACTCAATCTTTTTGTTTTCTTAACCAAGACAAAAATGTGATATGAATATACACAAAAATTGCTATAGTAAATGCGCCTGAAGTAAGATTAGAAATATGGTCTATGCCACAAATATCTTTTAAAATAATATTTATACAATGAGCAGCATATAAAGACCAATAAATATACCCATGCTTTTATAGTAATAAATACCCAGGTGATCCATAATTAGTTGCATTATCTGTAGCAAAATGCATAACATTCTTTGGTCTAACCCACTCTACAGTTTTAAAAAATAATTCAAATAAAACATTGACACTTTTTACCACATCAGAAGCATCAAAAGACTTGATAAAAGTTGTTTCAATATTATAATAAACTAAGAAATTAGTCAAAGTTCTTTGTCATTGATCAATCCACCCATTTGCCATAATAATGCATCATGTTGATTCCAAATTCGACTTCTATGTATCCACAATTAATTGATATTTCTTTTTTAAATCTTACAGCAGAGGCACGTGAATTTCATAATAAGAAGGTACCTTAAATACTAGACTTATCGTTGTTGCAGCATCTATTGCTTCTGGAAAATATGATGAATTTAAAGCATTTAAAGGAATAAATGAATGATAGAACCATCTAGTCTATGCTCATTTACATCGCAAACATCATCCTTATAAACCAAAACACTTTTTAGACTAGGTTGAGAACTGAGAGTACTTCCTGGAGGAAAATAAGAATCTATGTCAATAGTTGCTTTCCTTTTTCCTTTATCTAATATTTGTGGTGTTTCATCATCTTTAAAAGATATACTATGAGCCTCTTTATTTTCCTTTTTCTTTTTACTTATTGCTGCAAATAATTTCCAATCATCTCATGTACATCAAATGGTACATTTTTGTAAGAAGTAATATTATCCTAAATACCAACAAGATATTCTTTCATTCTATAAACTTTTCTCCCTTTAAATATTTATACCGCAAACTATACAATTATACTGGATATTCTCATCAAATTCTTGAGAAGAAGAAAATTAATTTCATGTTGGATCGAACCTACCATGAATAGATGATGTTATATTCATTGAATCTTTTTCTAAAGATTCCGTAATTTTCTTTATAACTTTAACCTAGAAAGTATGAAAAAAACAATTTACAATATATACCAAAATAGCAAAAAAAAGATTAAAAGATCTTTTGCTTTTTATATAATAAAGGACAACTGTGACATGAATATTTATAAAAAGGATAAAATTTTCTATTTATATTAATTAACTCAAATAAAAATTATATAAATTAATATAAAAGTAGCCCACTATTATAAAAAAGTAAATCAATGAATTAAAGGTTATACTAAACTTAGTAGCTTATATTATAGTAAAAAAGTAATTAACGTTAATAAATAAAATTTATAACTCATTTCACAAGTTATTATATAAGTAATTATATATTTATATTATTAGTTTCTTTGAATTAATTTTAAAAAAATAAAATTCATTGCAAATGTTAAAAGAGTCAATATAATTTATAGTAATATCAAATTAAATTTAATGATGATACAATTAAAGAATTATAGTTTAAACAACTGAATAAGGTTAAAAGTAAATTATAAAAAAATTAAAAATACATAGCAAAGTAATTAGATGGGCATAAAAACTTGAAAATAATTATTGATTAAATTAAAAGCATGTCAAAAATTAAAGAGAAGCATATAACTTATTCTTTCACCCTTCTTTTCTTTAATGTTACCATATAAGCAAGTAACTTTAAAAGGCTATATTAAAATAATAGTTCTTGACTTCTTGATGAAGAAATAGAATAATTATGTTTCTTATAAAATTTCATTAATATATCCTATAAGATTGTATCACATTATAATACTTCATTGATAGCAAGAAGTGAAAAGTACAAATAAATTAGCAAGGTCACTTTATCAAACAAAATAAGTTAATTACTGTACCCAGATAAACTCAAAATGACCATACATATACACACACAAAAACCAACAGCAGAATGGTGGACAAAATCTCACCTCACTTATTAAACTTTATTCCAGCAATTACTAAACTCTTTAAGTGTCCTCCACTTCAAGGCCAAGTGTTATCTTGCCCAAATATTGCAATTGTAGTTTTCAATTTTGGAGTTTTAGATCAACAAAATACTTCAACATAGTATATATAAGTTATAACACAACTACCAACTTAGAGATCAAAATGAAATAAAGTTTAACCATTACAGAAAACTAATTAATTAATAAGTACAGATAAAGAAGAAATCTCCTACTCTTATAGATGAAGCTATCGAATTAACCTTATATGTTATCTCTTAACAAAGTAAAACCTTGAATAACACAATAGACTGAACAAATTTGAACTTTATAGAACCTGGATTGACAACTATAATCAGCTTTTCACTCAAAAACTCATTCATTAACTCTCAGATTTCTTACTCCTCCATCCATCTAGTTCTCATACCTCATACAAACCTACAATATATTCTTCCCTCATTCTCCCCAGTAAATCAACAGCAGCAACACCAAAATGACAAGTGAGTAATACCTTGCGTTCGAGAGATATGTCCGTCGTTATTCCCATTCCTAGTGAAAGGAAGTGGCAAACAAACTCATTTTTTGGATGGCATTCTCTAATGAGTGTCTTTAGGAGAATTGGATTCTCTTTTAGACTCTTTACCTAATCGCGGAGGCTTACCGCATCTGTCTCCGTTACATTGGATATTTTAGTCATTTCTGTAAATAACACAAACAACCATCCAAGTTTGAAGTTCTACCACTACAACTCTAAGAAAGAGCCTCAATCCCGATGGTCATTGCATTATGAAGAAACTCATCCTGATAGCCACTACAACTTTGAGGGAGAGATCAATAAGAGAAAACAATAACAATAATTTGAAGAAATAATGAAAGATTGCATTTTAAACTCAAAACAATCACGTTTTATTTAACCAGAAATAGAACCAATGAGATCTAAGAAGAGAAAATGGTCAAGAGCAAAAGAGTAAAGGTAAGGAGAGTTTTTAAGTTTTTTGAAGTTTAGGCATATAGAATGATTGGTTCTGACCTCTTCAGTGAACCAACTGGTTTTTATATATACAGGTTATTAAATCAAATTAAACCAAATTAGCTAGTTCGTACTATTCTCGATTGAACCGATTTGTTCAGTTCGATTATTAAAACCTTGGTTATTACCTATTACAATTGAGTGTGTACCTTATTTCTTTTTTTTCTAATTATATAGTGCTACTATTCTTTTCTTAAATATTTTAGATAATCAATTCTAAAGTATTGTACTTTTTAAAAAATTTTAATTTAGTGATTACATTTAAAACATTTTTAATTGAATGAAAATTTTTTTAAAACTTTAATAATTCAGTTCAAAATGTTAATTCTATAAATATTGTTGATTTGATTAATGGAATCTTTTTATTACGTGTTCACGTGCAAAAGTTATATCTTTACTCCAGTTTAACTATACTTACTATTTTTCTAGGTGGGCATATACACGTTTTGAACAACAGGGATTCTAATAGTCAAATTATCAAATTATTATCAAAACTAACATTTTAAATTAAACTGCTAAGATTTTAAACAGTTAGTAGCTCAATTAAAAAATTTTAAAGCTTAAACAGTGAATTGAAAATTTCTAAAATATTGGACAATTTATGATTGATTATCCTTAAATTTAATATCTTATTAATGTTTGCATATTAAACCTTTTTTTCCTCATGAATATATCGAAAACATTTTTTTACTATTAAAATTATACTAATATTTGCATAATATAGATTTTAAAGTGTCATAATTTTGATGTTTTAGTGTATTCTTGATATTTTCAGATAAATTGATTTATGTTGTTTTCCAATTCTAAGAGTCAATTTAGTTAAATAAACCCCATTATTTAGTTTTAACAATAAAAAATAAATATGTATTATTTTGTCAAAATTATTTAGTAAAAACTGTAATGAAACATAAAAAGCATTGACTATGACAACAATACCATGCTTTTTAAAAATATGATAAGATAAATTAAAATTGAAAATTTATCATCATGTGGGTCATCTTTTTACGTAATTATGAAACAAATATATTCTCATATATTTTAAGAAAAGTGTACATATAATGGAAGAATGCGCAATAATTGTATAATGAATAATTTTTTTAAATTATATAGTGGTTTAGATATTATGTATTTTAAATAAAGTATTATAATAAATTACTAATACAAATCAAAGGAACAGGAATTATTAATTTGGTATTACTAATGCAAAATCAAATCTCTTTGAAGTGATTGGTATGCAAAGCTTTTTTTTTTACAAAGGAAAGAAAACAGAGGAAACTACAACTTGATCACATCCTCTGTCGATATGACATTCCTTGGCTGTCCTGACGGACCCACTCCTATAGTTTCTCTGGGACTTCTGTCAACACATGCAGTCCTGGACTGGCGAACGCAGTTATCGATGCCAGGTGGTCAGCACTTTGGTTCCTTTCACGATAGTTATGCTGGATTCAAACTATCCAATCGCGATTCAAAAGCTCCCGTATGCCCTGCACCAAAAGATAAGTATCAGTCAAAAATTCGACAGATGTAGACAGGATGTTGATTACCTCAAGAGAATCTGTCTCAAGGACTACATTGCGGAACTCCATATTCCATGCCAACTGAAGGCCGTCATGCGCCCCCTGTAACTCCGCCGTTAATGGAGTGCATTGGCCTAAATTTGCCATAAAACCCCACACCATCGCCCTAAGCTGTCTCTCAGCTGTCCCCCTGCCGTACCTCGATCCTCCCCATGGTGCACAAACCCATTTGTATTTAATTTAATCCAGCCTTCCGGAGGTGGTTGCCAACTGCCTTCATGTCTTAAGGGTAAGCCCACTCCCATAACTACTCTTCCTGTTACTTCCTGTGCTTTCGCAATCCAGGAAATGTAGTCCAGAACAATATGTAGCCCCCCGACCGGCTAGATAAATTCTGGTTCGAAGATGCTTCGATTCCTCCATTACCACAAGAACCAGTAAGCGACACCAAAGATAGTGGCCCAGTACCCTAACCGAGTTTGAACTGGTTTTGTGAGGTTGGATCGCAACCACCCGTCCTCGTCCTGATGGAAAAAATCAGAAATTATCTCCGCAGGGTTAAAATTGTGCCAGAAGTCGGTCACCCTGGGACATTCTCGAAGTGCATGCAAGGAGGTCTCTTCCTGGCCACAGTAAGTACAGATGCCATCCTTAGTTAGGTGTCTAGCAACCCGCTGTTGATTTATTAATTACCTTCTTCTAGCCAGAAACCATAAAAGGACCGAATCCGTTGCAGACCCACCCATTTCCATATTGTTGGCCAAAGTGGACTTTGGGTCTTAGGTTCCAAATTGACAATTAGGTCATAGGCTAAAGCCACCGTGAATAACCCTGATTGTCCTGGCCCCCAAACAAACTTATCCTCACTCCTAAGTATAGTGGGCAGCCACCGGTTTGCTATAGCTCCACACACTAAGGGAGGGAGATACCTCTGGATCAAATTCCATTTCCAGTTACCCCCCACATCCACATACTCATGAATGTGAGTATGCAACAATGTGTTCGGAAGCGGGGAAGTTGTGTGCAGTAACAGAGGTCCCCAATTGTCCAACCAATGGTCGATCCAAAACTGTATCCTTCTACCATTCCCAATTTTCCACAGCAGGCCTTGGCGGATGTATTCCCACGTAGCTGATATGCCCCTCCAAATTATTGACGCACCAGGCTTGTGTAGTGTGGCTGGAATGTGCTAAAAATCAGTTCGATATTTCGCGCGTAAGACTTGGACCCAAAGAGCTGAATGCTTAGTGAGTAAATCCCAACCAAGTTTTGCCAGTAGAGCATCATTAGTTTCTCTAATCCGTTTTAATCCTAAACCGCCTAACTTCTTTAGTCGACACACAGTCTCCCAATTAATAAGGTGGACCTTGGTTTGGTCATCTGACGAACCCCAGATAAAAGTTTGCATTATCTTCTCTAACTCGTCACAGAGTTGACGTGGCAACCTTATAGTTTGCATCGTAAAAATGGGGAGGGATGGCATCACTGACTAGGTTAATGTAATTCGACTCGCTAATGATAATCCTCTCGCTCTCCAGCCAGCTAGTTTTTGCTGTGCTCGATCGAGAATTGCTGTTCTCTTGTGGATTAGTGGCACTCCTAGATATTTCCCCAAATTATCCGTATGTCAAACCTGTAACACTTGGCCAAACCAACGGGCTTGCGATGCTAGAACATTCTTGGAGAAGAAAATCCAAGTCTTGGTTCGATTTACTTTCTGTCTTGACACCATGTAGAACTCTTCTAATATTCGCGAGACTTCCGCTAACTGCGGATCTGTAGCTTCACCAAATAGGATCAAATCATCCGCAAAAAACAGATGTGAGATGGCAGGTCTGATTCGTCCCCACTGAAAAGGTTTCCACTTGCCTTAATCCACTTCATAGGCAATAAGATGGCCCAATCGTTCCATGCAGAGCAAAAATAAATATGGCGATAGGGGGTCGCCTTGTCTGATGCTTCTGGATGGAATAAATGGTTCAGATAGTCTCCCTTACCAAGATACATGCATGGTGATCGTAGCCACACACTTCATAATGATACTGAGTAGGTTGTGAGGAATGCCAATCGCTTGCAGTATGTCGAGGATGAAGTTCCAGCTCAGCCGCTTTTTTCAGATCCACTTTCAGAGCAAAGTACCCGGTCTTTCCTGTTTTCCTGCGCATGGAATGGATAATCTCCTGCGCAATAATAATATTATCGAATATATGCCGTCCAGGGTTGAAACTGAACTGAGTATTTGCCACCAAAGTGTCGAGGTGTGGTTTCAAACGGTTAACAATCACTTTTGAGATGGTCTTATACAGGACCGAGCAAAGGCTGATGGGTCGAAATTGATGAATATAATTTGGGGATTGGATAAAACTCACTAAGAAACTCTCCACCATCAATTAAATCACTCCTTGAACCACTGGAAAGAAATGTATTACTTGATATTAATTAACTAGCATTGATACCACTGGAAAGAAATGTATTACTCGATATTAATTAACTAGCGTTGATAAGAATCATTATTATCAACCCTTATTTCTACTAATCGTGCTTCGCACTAATTCTTAAGGGAAATTTTATATAATATAATTAATTCAATTATTCATATACCAATTTAAGTATTACAAATTTTTATTTAACATGTGTGCCTATTTTATTCAAAATTTTTACTATCAATTACTAATAATCAATAAAAAATATAAAATAAAAATTTTGCATAGAAATTTTAATTTTATATTATTAGTTAAAATATAAATAATTTATAATTTTATACTAGACACAAAAAAGTATGCTTTACATAGAAATTAAAGCATTTGAATATGCTTAAAATTGAAATTAAAAAAAAATAACCCCAGTGCATAAGGCTTTCCACTTTGTAGGAGTCTAAGAAGGGTCATAATGTTCGTAGCCTTATCCTTATATTTCTATAAAGAAGTTATTTCTGTGACTTGAACCTATAACCTTATGGTCAAAGTATTATGGTGATAATCTTAATTTACTATAAATTTAATACTAAATAAATTATTTATTTACATATTCATATTTGAATATAAAATTTAAATAATACAAACTTTAAACTAAAAGCCCTAACCTTTTTACTTATTTGAAAATCATTATTGCCTTACTCTAAACTTTTTATCTACTTTTCCTGTATCACACTCCGACAATATGGAATTAATAAAAATACAAAACTATCAATAGTAGTAATGATATGAAGAAAAAATTATACTAATAATCTAAAATTTTTAATCTTTTACTCAAAATCATGAACAAAATTATATTTTCAGTTATAAAAATGGAAATGATATTTATAGATATAATAACAGAAATTTAAAAATAATTTAAAAAATATTATAAAAACCTATTTTAAATATTCAATACATTTCTTATATTGAATGTAATTGGTGAATATTTAAAAGAACTTTTGAAGCATGTGAAGATAGTATTTGAATTCAATTTCACTTTTTATAAATACATATTACATTCTTTTCACTTTTATGATATGCTTTAATTATTGTTTTGCAAGTTTGACATCTAATTTACATTTTTATAGTGCATATATGTGAAGCATAATTACAATAACTTTCTGATCAATACATATTTTTTAATGAATATGATAAATTTCTCATAAATACATATTAAAGAATATATCATATTTTAATTTATATATATATATATAACAATATTGAAAATATGGATATTTATTTTTATAAATCACAAAATAATTCATATCTTGGTTAATCATAATGCTTAAATGTTTATAACCGACACATACATGGGCAATAAATTATGGTAAAAGTAATTATTATAAACTAATATATTATATATATATATATATGTGAGTGTGGAATATAAAACGAAAAAAATTAAATACATTTAGGATAAATCATGATATTTACTCTTTTTTTATATTTGTATAGATAGATACATATATATTTGTTTCATATTGCCTACATATATCTATTTGTGCCTATAGTAGACACATAAAGAGGGAGATGTTTAATTGTGGAGATGATTTACATAAATATAAAATAACTATAAACTAATATTTAAAGTTTATTTAATTTTTAGTCGAATTAATTCTTATAATTTATTGTTTCTCAATTCTTATAATAAAATTTTTTGTAAGTTTAGAATTTAAATCACTTTTCACTGTGTAAATATATAAGTTATAATTATAATAACTTCTTTTGAGTAAATAATTTTTAATAAGATTAATAACTACATTATAAATATATATTAAAATTTTTATGTCATGTTAATTTTGAAAACATATGTTAATTTTTGTGTTATAAAATATGAGTTATTTTAATCAAAATGTACCATACATGCAAACTTTATAATAAACGTTACTTATATATATTTTTAATATGGATATATAAAGATAAATAAATAAATAAATTGCGCATGTCTATCATTGCTTATACACATGTTATATAGATGCTAAACATAAAATAAGAAATTTCAAATATATTTTGTTTAAAAATGCCTACACATTCTTAATGTAAAATTAATTATATTTTGTTTTTCTTTAAATATGCATTTTAATATTAGGTAGAGTATTCGCACTTTAATACCCTTTATGTCAAAACATGGTGCAAATCTCTCTCTATACATTACAAAATCTTTCCGTTTCAAATTAATTATTCGATTGTGACAATTTCTTTCATTAGTGACCATCATAGCATATACATAATTTGAATTTGTATCACTGAAGTTTTTAATGCTCGCTTTAGAAGCAAGATAATTCTTATCTTTTTCTTTTATTAAATATATTTCCCATTTCCTCTCTCTTTGCCCATTTTATAAATCACTTTATCACTTGCTTCTCCTTGCCTAAGGTCTACATATAATGCCTGAAGTCCATTTACCTACCAAATTACTAACGAGTGTAAATTAAACTGACATTGTGTCATATGATATAAAGGTCTTCTAAATGCCAAACTTATATTGCAAGTTGCTCTACTCCTTTGAATCACATTTTCACTCATATCTGTTTAAGTACAAATTAGCCTTCCCACATGATTGCTAACTAATAAAACCTTATTCTTGAATGGTTCACGAACCTTGCAGTGTTTAACTCTCACATTTTTGCAAGAATACTACAAAAGCATTGGATAATCATTGTCAACAACAAACACACAAGAGTATAGTAAAATCCAACCTTTATGACTTCCCTAAAAATACACAAAAGAATGCTCTCTCTTAATTTGTTCCCCTCCTCTGTCTATATTTAGGAGCAATACTTAAATAAGCTATTTATAGACACCTCTAGTTTTATAATTCAGAATCCTAACTGAACTGGATTACATCAGTAACCAATTAGATAACACCTCATCCAAATAAGACTCTATTTGATAGGATTTAGCTATAGCATAACAAACAAGATAAGAGATTACATTTAATTAGGAAAGATATATTTGTATCTATGAAGAATATCATTATCTTCAAATGCTCCTCCCACATGGTCTTTATCTTTTAGAGCTGATGTAGATTTGTTATGATCTTATTCGCCATATTATCTAAAATCTCCCCTTGATCTTTATCATCGATGATGAGTTATCTATACCCAAAGCCTTTTATAGCACACTGGTTCGATTTAATGCTTACCTATGTCAAGTCCATTAGTCATGATCCATCTATTTAAACACACATTAAGCCTTTAGAGCTCTCACATGCCTCCCTTATACATGTGATCTAACTAACCTTTAACTCAAGGTCCATCTCGAGTTCATCTTTTAGTCTCACATTCAAATTTTGCATCTCGTCAAAGATTTTTGCTAATATGCAATAATGCATGCCAGCACTTGCCTACTCTCAGGCTTCCATCATTAATGCCCATTTTTCTTACCTACTCAAAAGTCTTTACGTTGTTCCATCATACTGAGTGTCAAACATTGGTCAAAGCTTGCGCGATTCTATAATTAGGACTTAGTGGTCTAACACCATACCTCTTTTACGGGACTCTTTTGTCACTTGTAAAACCTAATTGTTGTGTATCTTAGGAGGAAAGCAAAGATAACCCCTTTCCAAAAAGGTCTAAGCCATGATGAGATCCTTTTAAAATAGTTAGAATTTTAGCTCTGTGTGGGGATCTATGATTTAAATGACAGTTTTAAATAAATAGTTTATAAAAATAAATATGCTTATCATAATGTTTAGTTACGAAAGAACAATAACATCATAATGTTCAAATGATACATAATCTTCCAAAAATCAAAGAATTGTTTATTTTTGAAAAAATATATTTTTACAAAATTTCATAATTTTCCAACTGTTAGCAACATTATATTTTTATTACATAATTTCTTATATAATTTCCTCAATTATAATGTATCATTATATATGATTACTTATTTTAAAAGAATATATGTATTTAAATTTTGCAATCATTTTAAAACTATATTTTTAAAGCTATTGTCACTCTTTAAAATAAAAGTTTTATTAATCAATTTTGAGCACATTTATAATAGCTCAAAATTTCTCATTTTAATTAGTCACTTCAAATTGCCAACTATAATTCTATTATTCGATAAAGTAATTTCTTTAAATAAATTATTTTTTGTATGGCTATCTTATACTAAGTGTAGCTTTATTTATAAGATGGTTAAAAAATTATAAACATAACAAAATCAATGAAATTCACGTTATATCTTAATCTATTTAAACATAAACCAAATGTAATTGAAGCATAAAAATAAAATTTGTTCCTTTATAAGTTAGTGTTTCCATTCCTTCAATCAATATGATTACAATACCAAGTAGAAAACCAAAGAAGAAGGCTTTAACCAATCTTTCAACCAGTATTTCATGTCCAAAATAGCTTGAAACTCGAGAGGGATAAACAACTTTGAAAAATAGTAAGTACTTCATAACTTTTTTTTAGAAGAAGCTTATTTTGTTGCATTCCTAGAAATAAAAATAAAAATAACTAGATTGTAAGAAGTTATATGGTTTTTGAATAAGAATTGGAGGCTTATCAATAATAATGCAATGCATTACAATAAAAGAAACATTGCTACCTTTGACTCCAATCAAGTCCAATTGTACCAAAGACAATGTTCAAATCAATATATCTATTGTAGGTGACTTTATTAAGCTTAATGACCAAAATCAATATAACTCTTTTTATGCAGCAAACTTTGGACTCCTAGAGAAAAGCTTTTTAAAAAGACCTTATTTGGAAGCTAATAACTTAACTTCATAGTTGATTATGGGAGACTTTAATGGTACTCTTTTTTCCCAATACTTAGAAGGCCTAAAGTCAAGGATGAATCCTTATAATGAGTAGTTAATAAAATGTATCACCAACTAGGTTTTTTTGATCTTAGATACAATGATTGTTACTTTACCTAAAATAATAATCAAATGAGAAGTTGATTTCTAAGTGAAAAGTGTGATACAACCCTAATGAACTCCATATGACTGGTTTACTTTCCCTAATAATTGTGCTCATTTTAAATCTCTTTGCTCTAATCATTCTTTTATTGAAACCTATACATCTATTCAATATGTCAGTTTACCAAAATCCATTCAAATTCAAAAATTATTTGTTTGGAGTAAATGGTTTTGAGGATGATATCATTAGACGATTAAGCATCAAAGTGGAGGGATATAAGGCTTTCAATTGTATGCAAGACTAAAAGCTACTAAGGAGGAGCTCAAATTGATTAAGGGAAAGAATTACAACAATACTAAGCTTGAAAGGAAGGAAGCCTTGAGCAATGTTAACAAATTCCAAGAGCAACTCAACTCTAATCCAGATGATAATGCCCATAAACAGAGGGAGAGGAATTCCCTAGCAAAATATACCAATTCTTTGGATATTCACAACTCATTAATAAGGCAAAATTCTAGGAATTAATGGCTAGGGGAGGGTGAAAGGGATATTAAACTTTCATAAATCTTTACTTGCAAGAAGAGACATCAATATAATTATTTCTTTAGAAGACCTTAAAGAAAACATTTTCACAAACCAAGACATGAAGAAGTCAACTTGTAATTTATCTAATGGCATTATAAGCACTGCTAAAAATTTTACTTTATTTTTATAAGATATCAAATTCTTATTTCCTCACTTTATCTTTAAAGGACAAGCATAATTTCTTACAAAGACATTAATAAGTTTTGATGTAAAGTATGCCTTATTCAGTTTAGGAGCCAACAAAGCCCTATGACTTAATATTTTCAACGCTATGTTTTTTAGAAGACTTAGAACCTAACATTCACATTACTTATATATGCAATCTTGGAGTTCTTCTCAAAAGGAAAAATGTTAAGTGGGGTGAACGTAACTCGTTTCTACCTGATTTCCAAGATTCCAACCCTCAATCTTGACTTATTATAGAATTATTTCATGTTGTAATATGATTTATAAAATCATGTCAAAGTTGTTTATTTTAAAGGCTCAAACTTATCTTAAAAGACATCATTAAAATTTTTTAAGGTATACCTATCTAGGGTTGAAGTATTAAAGACAACATTCTTATAGTTCAAGAGATATTAAATAATTATTATAAATACTTTGAGGCTAGTTAAGTGCCTTCAATTTCTTTATGTCATAGCTTAGTTTCCTAACTAAGTTCTCATTAAAATTCCATTAAACTAGTTGTGTACACTTTACTTAATAAATTTGTCAAACACATGGTCTGCACTTTAATATGACATTCTATTAAACCAGTGTTATGCAATACGCTTTTAGCTCTTTAAGGACTCAGACAATTTCATTAAATAGAAGATAAATTTCTAGAGCTATCTTAATAAGTCAATAAACAATCTCCAACCAAATCAAAGTAAGTTAATCAATACAACACTCAAATATTCTTTTGGGGGTATTTTCATGAACACTTTTTGTGTATTTAATTAGGAAAGTTTTGGGGATAAGAAATAAGGAAATTTTGTTAATATGTTACAACAAATAATACATGAATTGGGGGTCTAAAATGGGACTCTAAAATGGGATAAGCCAATCCCTTTTCTTCTTACAATACACAAATGCACATATATAAGCCAATATTTAGAGAAGTTATAGTAGTTATTTTAGATAACTAATATGACTATTTAGTCTTTAACTTATTGAGACATAATTTTGTTATTGTTATTGAAGTAATATGATAGTTAGGAATTAGTAATTTAGGAAAAAAATTAACCAACCAACTTGACTAACATAACTAGCAAAAAGATATAACCAACATAACTGAGTTAACTATCAAAATATAAATGTCAATGTTAAAAGTTAAAATGAGTTTTGGTATGTCTAGGACTAGAATTTTTTACTATCAACATTACCTTCATCAACTTGTTCACATATATTGATGCATTTCACTAAAATGGATAGCTTACCTAGCATTTATGTGCCTTAGTCAATTTCATGGATAACCTTCTGTGCATTAACTCCTTGCCAAAGCAGTGTCTTATTGCGATAGTTAAGTAGAATGTGTGATAAATATATATTTTATATGTCATTAGGGTAAATTAGTTCACTTTTATAACAAGTTATATATATATATATATATATATATATATATATATTTCCTATGTTTAGTTTGTTATCTTGTATGTGGTGATTTTAAGGAGAACTTTCAAATTTGAGCGTAATTTCTCTGTAGATATTTGTTCAAAGTGATTTTAAAGTCACCAGAAAGCTAATATGATGGATAATTGTAGAAGAAATTAGAGATTGATTTAAGATCAAGATGTTAGAAAATTAGAGAAGAAGGTGGAAAAGACCTAATAATCTCTAGACACACTAAGGTAGGTAGTGCCTATCTCTAGCAAGGTTCAAGAGGTTGAGAGACATTACAAAACCGAAACTGGAGTGGTCTTGTGATCAACACCAAACTCATTATACTTTTACATAAGAAGTTATAAAACCAAATTGGTACTAGTTACAACTTAGTATCAAGCATCATTATACATAAATTTGAAGCATAAAAAGTTCCAAATTAAAACTGGCACTGATATAGATATTGATTTAATGTCGGTTGTTATACATGAATTCTAAAGATGCAAAAAATCATAATTTCAAGCATTTTAGGACTCTATTTTGTGACATTAGTCATAAATATTCTTAAGAGGACTTTTGTTTAGGTGTGTGACAATCACCTTATGATTGTTTCATAGTTTTAGTCTTCTTAACATTAAGGAGGGACTGGGAGCAAGACCGAAGGAGAATCATGATAACTTTTCTATTTCTTTCTTTCTCTTCTTTCTCTTATTTTAAGGTCAATTTGTCTTTGTCTTTGTATTTATCTTGTTTTATTTTCATTATGTTTAGTAACTAAAACTTTATTAAGGGTTAGGTATGTAGCTTATGATGGATCTTTTAATTATTAATGCATGAATGATTATCATTTAATTGAATTTATCCTCTTTGATTTTAATTACTGAGTTTGTGACTATCCATCATAAATTAAATTCTAGAGATGATATGAAGGACTGAGAGGTGAAATATGAACTATGCATTAGGAGAATAAACATTATGAATATAAAGAAAGAAATTATCCTATACTACAGTGATATCTAAATAGATTAATTATATTTAACAAGTTTCATTATATGGAATTGCACATTAAGAGGTGGTAATTACCTAATTAGAGATACATGTTTCCCTCAGGATAGATACATTAGTTTAATCGTTATTTCAACCATAATAATCAATTTAGCATAATAATTGGAATTCTATATAAGTGAACTCCGAAAACCTATCATTTGTTTTATTTATTTCTTTTCACTAGTTTAATTATCTTTCTTTCATTAGCTTAGTAATTTAACTGTTTTCACAAATTGTTTTATTTACTTTAATTATTTGACTAGGAATAATAAGCATAATAATATAGTCCTTGTGGGATTGATAATCTAGAACTTTCTAGTTTTAATAACTTACTACACTTGATTATGCGTACTTGGAAATAGGAAATATCAAAATTTTGGCACAATTATTAAGGATTTGTTCCTTATTATATTGTTAACTGTAATTTTCTTTTATTTTTCTTTTCTTTCATTTGTTTTTAGGTAGTTGACGCAAGATAGGAGATCCAAGAGTGATAACTTAGACAACTTATTTCAACTAAATTATGAAATTAAGCTGACTTATATATAGAATAAAATATAAAGGATGGAAGAGATGGCTGCAAATTATGATAACATTGTTATTGGTATAGAAAAAAAGAAACCATATAGGGTTATCCAAATGTCAGTGATCATTGTAAGTTCCTTATGTATCATATTAAGTTAAAGAGCACAGAATTACAAGCTTAAATAAGTCCATCTCCACTTACTATCGATATTTTATAGATCTCCTAAAGAAGATATAATTACATTCGTTAAAGAATTCTATTCAATTACTTAGACACTTCAGTTAAATGGCCTTTTAGAAGATGAGATTCGATTAAGATACATTTCTTACTACATGAGAGATTGAACAAGAACATGGCTATGATCAATTGAGATAGACATTTATGAGGAATAAGACCAAGTAACGCCTTCATGTTAATATTCTTTCTTCCATATAAGACCAACAAGTTAAGGATACATATTTAAAGTTTTTCATAAAAAGGAGAAGCATTCTATAGAGCTTAATAATGACACATAACTTTCAATAGGCAATGCCTACACCATCAATGTTCTCTACAACCAATTATGCAATTCTTATATGATGATCTTACTAATAGGTGTAGATTATACTATGTTTTGCTAGATGTTTAAATGTGTTTGTAACTATTTCTTATATAATTATCATGTGTATAGGCTTAGAATTATGTTATTGTTAGTGTTTGTATGTATTCTAAGTTTTTGTTTAGTTTAGAGCAAGAATTGTATCTTAATTTTATGTTTTAAGGGGTGTTTGATGTGTTTGTAAGTGTTGGAAATCGGGTAATTGAAGAATGAAGAAGATAGAGGAAGATTGAAGGTGTCACAATCGTGCATAATTGGTTATGATCGTGATAGACAAGATAAACCCAGGAGCACAATCGCAGCTCCTATGTCACGATCGTGATAGAGACTTTCCTGTCATGATTTTTTCATCTGTTTTAAGGTTAGGGGTATTTTTGGAACCAAACAAAGTGCGAAAACCCTAGTTACACCCTCTAATCCCTAAAAAACTATTTAAGAGCATGGAAAACATAAAAAATGTAGCAGCCATTAAATCAAAGTGGATCAAAAGTGGTGAGATCAAGAAGAGCATAAAAAAATTATAGCATTCCAGATCAAGGCGTTAAACATTTTTTCTCTTTTAATTTTAGTTTCTTTCATTATACTTAATGTGTAATTGGATTTAGAAGATGCTTATCATGTCTATGGAGTTTTAAAATCAGATTAGGAATTATTTTGGATTTATTTTGTGACTTTATTCATAGTTGAATTCTATTTCTGGATGTTTGTTATAATTATTTGTACAAAAACTTGTCAACAAATCGAGAGAGTGAGTTAAAGTGATTAGTGTTGGATTGTAGAAAGAGAGTTGACAATTTAATAGACCAAAAATTATCAAATTAATGATCAATCAAAGAGAGATCTTGGTTATGAAATTAATTATCTATTAGATAGTTTCAGATCTAATTGAATAAGTTAGAGATATGTTTATGAATTGAGTGATTATAAATCTGAAAATTTCAAATTTAATTAGTGTTAATTGATTAGATCTTGGGAAAGTAATTAATACCGTAGGAAATCTAGGATTGAACACATAAATTGATTCAACAAGACTAAAGAAATGAAACAGAGAAAGAATAGTTCCTAAATATTCAATATTAATCACTCTCAATTTTTATTGGCAACTCACTTGTTAATTGTTTGATTGTTTCATTTTATTATTTGTATTAAATTATGTTTTTTAATTGATTCAAATCAATTTTGTGCTACTTTAGACAAGGTTAAGTTCAAACTATTAGCTATTGCATATTCCTTATGGGAACGATAATCTCTTATACTACAAGATACGATCCGTACACTTACGAGTGTTGAGGGTTTTATTATTAGATATAAAACTTGCCCAACAAGTTTTTGGTGCCATTATTGGGGATTTTATCATTATAACGATTTGAATTCCTTTGCTTCAAGGCATTGTTATCCTTTCTTGTGTGATTAAGGTACCCAATACTAAGAAATAGAAAAAAAAGGAAAGTTTGGACTCAAAGTAGAAGACACATCAATTTAGACATGACAAGGCAATAATGAGGAATTCAAAGATTTAAACGCCAAGAAGAGATAGAAAGAATAATGGTGGAAGAAATACATCAAGGAGAGTAAAGGATCCTTATGGACTTCATGCGACCAAGGTTTAATACCTATCATCAAGGAATTACATGACCACCAGTGTTAGTGACACATGACTTTTTAGAACAGATGACAAAAAATAGTTGTCTTTAGACATATGAATGAATTAGACAGCAGTCAACCTTCTAAGATCTAAAATGAATGATTGCTACAAATTCAGTGAAAACATTGTAGGTTAAGATTGACAATCTTATCAAGCAATTGAACAGCTTGACAAATACCTTTTTCTCTCCACTCAAAGCAATTCAACATGGATGGGAGCAATACAGAAAAAAGAGCCTATCATAACTTATTGCTTCCTAGTAAAAAATAACAACATGTAGCAATCCAACTTCATATAAGCATAATATTGTCAGGGAAGTAACAATCCTTGTTCAAATTTGTACAATACTGGGTAGTAGAACCACCCAATTGTCTTTTGGTCTAACAATGTAGGGACTTATATTAGAAATCAAGGTCCATCAGGATTTCATCAAGATAAGTCCAGTGTGACTGATTCAAAATTAGACAAGCTTATAGATAAGCTCACAAGTATAGAAGGGACATTCGAGCGAGTAGTGAAGAATCATACTTCTTGCATTCACAATCTAGAGGTTCAAGTGGGCTAGTTGGCTAATTCATTCTCTGCTAGAAGCATGGGAAGCCTTATAAGAAACATGGAAGTAAATCTAAGAGACAAATTTAAGGCTATCATACTTAAGAGTGGGAAAGAGCTAGAAGAACCAGTGAAAAAACAAGTCAAACCCCACTTTATAAAAGACCAAGAAAATTAGAAGAAAGATGAAAAAAAAGAATAAGGACCCTCCCTATGTTCCTCCTCCGCCTTACCTACTAAAAATATCATTCCCATAAAGATTTCAGAAGAACAGATTGGATATATAATTTGTATCATTCATAGAAAAGCTGAAGAACTTGTAAATTAGCTTACCCTTTATGAAAGCTTTGAAGAGCTTACCCACATACACAAAATTCCTCAAAGACATCTTATCAAACAAGCAGACTTAGGATGATAATCAAATAGTCTTCAAGACAGAAAGCTGAAGCTCCTTAATTGCAAACCACATTCCCTCACAATTGATAGATCCAGGGAGTTTTACCATACCTTATTTAGTTGGTAATTTAGAGTTTTCTAAATGTTTATGTGCTTAAGGTGTAATTATTAATCTTATGTCTTTGTCAATTTTCAGGAAAT
Source organism: Erythroxylum flavicans (assembly GCA_027576715.1). Taxonomy (NCBI): domain Eukaryota; kingdom Viridiplantae; phylum Streptophyta; class Magnoliopsida; order Malpighiales; family Erythroxylaceae; genus Erythroxylum; species Erythroxylum flavicans. The sequence goes on from JANZXP010000006.1 coordinate 26,232,619, forward strand.
TAGAGCTACGTGATGTGAAGTCAACTTTCATACTTATTAAGTTGGTGGATCAATCGATAAAGAAATCGTTTGGAGTGGTGGAGGATGTGCCTGTAAAAGTAGACAAGCTTATTATTCCTATAGATTTCATTTTGCTAGACTATGAAGAGGATCGAACTTGTCCACTAATTTTTGGTAAACCACTCTGTAAGCAATATAAGAGCTTTGTTAGATGTATATGAAGGCAACCTTATCCTTCGAATTGGTGATGAACAAGTGGAATTCAATATGAGTAAGATATTAAAGAATCTAGAGGAGGGCAGCTCATTCATGAGAATTGATGTAGTCAATCTTTAAAGTAAGAGGAAAAGGAACAAATGACGGAGGACATAGAACTTGAAAAATATAAGGAAGTCTCTATTCGAGAAGTGGAAGCAAAAGAGGGAATGAGAAACTATTAGATTCGATAGACGATTCAGGGGCTTTCATCATTCCTTATTTTGTTGACAGTTTGATACTAGAAAGAGCAATATTGAATTTAATTGGTTTTCTTAATTTTATCAATTATGTCCTTCTCATTTTATTGTAACATGTAGCTTATTTATAGGCTACAAAACTTAAATTAGGCTACACAGGTGAAAGTAAGCCACTCATCATAAACCTAGGTTGGGCTTAAACATGAAAAACAAGTCAAATTTTCAGTTTATTTTGTTAGTACTTTGTTATTTTTATCTTTTATGTTTATTTTTTAGGGAGTATTGCTATAATTAAAGTATCTCCAAATTCCATCACCCACACCATCACTGCTGAAACACATAAGTATCCTTACTCTAAATTTTTATTTATTGTTTTTATTTTTATTGTATTGATTTTTTTATATTGAGGACAATGTAATGTATAAGTGTAGGGATGTATATGAAATTGCATATCATGTGTGTATGAATTTTGCATTTGTATATCTCATGTGTGTGTCAATTTTACAATTGTATATTTTTTATTAGGTTGGTATTATGATGTGTGAATTGTGTAGATGTGTCAATGACAATAATTGAATGGAATTAGTTTAGCTTTGAACATAGTCATTTAATTACAAAAGGCATAGTAACTTATGAATTTTGTGTTTTAAGTATCTTTAGGATGAATATGTATGTTAATTAGGATATGGTACTTATTCCTTCATTTTATGACTTTTTTTGTAGACATTTATAATTATAGTCAATTGAATTGATTAGTATTATTAGTACCCTTTCATGAGAGTGATTGATTAAAAGAAATGAGGTAGACTAAAAAAAGAGATAAAATTTCAAAAGAAAAAAGTATTAAATAAAACAACTATTTTGCTGGTCCTTTTTAAGAAAATTGGGTTAAAAATAAAGCTAGTAGTCATTTAATGGTATTAGATGTTCCAAATCAAATGTGCCTAAAATCAAAACAAATAACTCTTAATTAATGCAATTTAAACATAAATGGACAAGAGTTTAATAAATTATGTATATAAAATTAATATAAAAATGCCCATTAACAATACTCCCACACTTGAATTGTTGCTTATCCTCAAGCAACTTACTTAGGTCACAACCAACGTATTCTGTCATTTCATTTTCAACGAAAATCAAGTATTTGCAATTCCTTAAAATTCGGCAAACTCAAGTATTAAGCTACAACATGCATCGTAATATTTTCATCAATGCACATAAATGAAATAAAAGGTAGATATCTTTGATCAAAAGCAAGCATAAAATAAAAATGAACTTCCCTCACGATATTTACTCATGTCACTCAAGTGTATAAGGGTTGTGTTTCACTCAAAACTTCCTTTAAGAGATTACACTACCATAGGCTTGCAAATTCACCTATTTTCCACTATATAGAGTACATGCCATCATGGATTAAAAGGGCTTTTACTAAGGGTTGTAATGGGGCTTAGGTTAAGGTGAGGTAAAAAGGACAAAGGTTACTCACAAGCATTCACAAAGCACTAGGTAACGTGGGACAATCAAAAAGAAATTGTGAAATGTGCAAACAAAAACACGGGATTACAACTACTCATCACTATGCAATGCTACTATTTGATCTTTTTTCTTTTTTTTTTCTTTTTGTTTTTTTGGTAACAATAAACATAAAAGAAGATAGTAATAGCATAAATCAACAATAACTAAGTAGATGTACCTCTAAAACATCTCAAAATAGTGTATAAAACAAAAGTCCCCAAGTCAAAGACATCAAATACTTAGTACTTCATTCAACTTGTGAAAGAGTCAGGCTAAAAAGTTTTCAGGTTTTAATACGATGTGATTAATACGAAAATAACAAAGTCAAAGGCTCAAAGGGTGTAACAAGGGAAAAATGACTTGGTAGGTTATTTAAGCTAAAGGTTAAAAACAAAGAAGGCCTTTATCATGTCCATAA
>JANZXP010000006.1:26235106-26252007 GCA_027576715.1 Erythroxylum flavicans
TATGCTTTTTGTCCCAAATCATGTACATTTTATAAGTTGTGGGCTTATCATTGCTTATTTATGGTACATTTAGGCTTAAATGGAGCTTGCAATGTACTTAGTTTGTTATGGAAATAAGAGATAAATTGAGTGATATGTTTAGGGTGACGATTAAGGATATGAACATAAGAATGGATTGTCGTATGTCAAGTGCTCAATTATGGAAATTATGGGATGTTATAAGAATGAAAATGAACCTATGATGGCTAATGAGATTCTATTAAAATAACCCTACAGGGACACGCGGTCATGTCTTATGGCACTCTAGAGTTGGACTCCGCAAATGGGGTCCAACATCATTTGGTATCAAAGACTCTAGGTTTAGTATCCTAGGCATGAAATGGGTCGTTTTAAAGCGTGAAATGAAAATGCATTATTTTAAAAGAACAATATGCATTATTTTTGGATTGTTTCACATGATTTGAAATCGTTTTACATGAAGCATGGTTTAAGAAGGTTTTACATGCACACATGCGAGTTTAAACTCGACATTAAACATGAACTACAGATTTTAAATGGTTTTTAATATTTTTAATTAAAGGAGTGAGTATGCCACCTCGAAAGAGACCTTGAGGAGCTATAACTCGATCTAGCTCTCATCAAGGAAGTACGGATGAATCTCATGTCCCACAAGACACGGGGACACACTCTGCTCATGATTCTGAGGCACCTAGTGTAAAACATGAAGTGCCATCGCCTCCTCGTCCTATACCCCAAGTAAACCCTATGGATCCATGTTTCTTTCAAGCCTTTGCTCAGGCTTTGTGCCATAAGTTCCAATGCAAGTTCTAGTGGAGAGAAGTCTAAGAACAGATTGACAAGTGCTCCAATTCTGACCTTGCCTATGGGAGATGAGGGCTATACGGTTTATAATGATGCTTCAAGAAAGGGTTTGGGTTGTATGTTGATGTAAGGAGATAAGGTAATAGCTTATGCCTCGCAGCAGTTAAAGCCTTATGAATTGAATTACCTGACCCATGATCTAGAATTAGTTGTAATAATTTTTGCCCTAAAAATTTGGAGACATTATTTATATGTAGTCCAAACGATGATTTTTACAGATCATAAAAGTCTCAAGTACTTATTGAGCAAGAAAGAGATAAATTTGAGGCAGAGAAGGTGGTTAGAGTTGTTTAAAGATTATGACTTGTTGATTGAATACCATCCAGGCAAGGCAAATGTAGTGACCGATGCCTTGAGTAGAAAATCCTCTATAGCCCATGTTCAAATAATTTATCTGTCCTTATTGAAAGAGATGGCTAAGCTTAGAATAAGTTTGAAATAGGAGGAACCTAATTGCATTATTGTTAATTTCAAAGTGAGACCAATACTCAGAGAGAAAGTTAAGGAGTTACAAGAACAAGATGCAGATTTGAATAAGCTCCGAGAAGAAATTAAGAACAACAAGCAATCTGAAGTAGAAGTGAGGGATGATAGACTTATGGTTGTAGGCAATAGACATTTGTATTCCAAATGTTAAGGAGGTATAGATCAAATCCTTCCCACATCATTCAGACCACTGAGGTTCAGTTGAGAGATTATTTGACTTATGAGGAGACTTTTGCTGTCTAAACAAAACAATATAAATTAAATTCTATCTAGACCAATTAGAGGCAAGCGCACCCCTCGACAAGTAATATAAATCAGTAAGAACTTTTTTTCATACCCAAGGAAAATTCCAACACGTAAGACAATTAAATTAAACGATGAAAAATTACTAGAACGATCAAGAATTGATTGATTTGAAAATAAAATAAAATAAATTAAATTAAAATAATCAAATCAAGGAAATATGAAAAATGAAAAAATGACTAGATTTAATCAAATGAAAAAAATCAGTTAAGGTATTAGATTTCAATTGCATTGGACACTAAAAGTAAAATTGTAACGGTGGATTGATTTAGGAAACACTTCACTTAAGCAAGTCGAACCCAATGTTCATGAGTGTTCCCTTCTCTTCTAAATCCGAGTCACCTACTTAGTTCATAGATAATTCGGAATAAAAGGCGTTAAATACAAGAAGCCTAAAATTAAGTTCGTTAATCCTAGGTATCCTCACACAAGATTCTAAGGTTGGTCTACATTTTAGTTTCAAGTATGTCGCTCGATTAATTTTCTGACAAATTAAATCCCATTGGTTGTGGCATTCAATCATTTGAAGTCTTAATCTAGGTGATCAAGCTAAATTAGAACTAAATATGCATTCAATCAAATAAAAATCAATACCACAAAAATTTTCCTAATCCAATATCAATCTTAACCTTGATTGAAAAGAAAAACTTACTCACACATATATATCAATGTAACATAAATCATAGTCATAACATATGTTTGCATTGATTAAAATTAAAAACACCCCCTTTTTTCCGTGATCTTTCTATTCACGCCTAGCTTCTTCTTCTTCAAGCAGCTCTCTCTTTTATTTCTATCTTCATGTTTCTGCTGGTTGCACGTTACTCACACTCTCCCTATTCATGCCCTCCAGATGCTGCTTTCTTCATTTTTCTTTTTTACCACCAGCTCACTTTTTGTTGTTCACGCCACCAGCTGTTGTCTTCAATTAATATCCACCAGCTGCCATCTTTGCTTCAACGTAGCTTCAGCATTTTTTTTGCTTCAATGTCTCCTTGCTGCAGCTAACGTATGTCTCCAGCAACTGCTTCATGCTCTCCCCAAGCCACCAGGTGTCTCGTTTTGCTTCCACCAAGTGTCTCCTCCACTAGCCAATGTTTAATCCTTTCATGCACCAGCTATCTTCAATGTTCCTCTAGCTGCTTGCATCCACCAGGTGCTTTGTTATATGTGGCGTGGAAAGTGTATAGTGATGGTGCAACATGAGTGGAGAGGAGTGAGGGCTGTGTTCTAGATCTTTCCTGGTGTAACGTGAGTTTTTGAGGAGAGTGGAAGATGTGTCAAAAATAGGATGAGGGTGGCTTGATTTTGGTGTAGTCAAATGGAGGCTTTTTTTGTTGTGCTGTGCGTGAGTGGTGGAAGGATGGAGGCTGTTGCATGTTGATAACTTGCATTTTGTGCATGTTAGTTGTGTGTTTTATGTTCTTTTGATAGGCTTATGTAATGTTTTGCTTGTGTTTTTATGGTAATTCGTGTCTTTATATGTTCTAGGTGATGAAATACCATAGTGATGTGATTTGGAGCGAATTTGGCTAATCTGAAACTAGAGAGGATTTCAACATGACCATGTTGAAGGTGACGCAAAGCTGGCAGATTGCTACATGTGAATTTTGAGTTAATCACCTTGGGATTTAGGCCTCAATGACACAGCCCTTTTTACTGGACGAAGTCAAGTTGTCTTGTAATTCATGGAGCCTTATTTTGATATTTAATTGGGCCCCACTTTGTTTATTAAAAAAAGGGAAAAATCTAGACCATTATGGGTGCCCACTTTATTTAATGAAAGAAAGAAGACCTAGACTCATTTAGAGAGGGGGGTGGCAGCCACTTTTAGGAAGAGACAATTTTTAGATAAGCACTTGGACAGAGACGTGTTTTAGAATTAGTGGAGACTCACTTTTTGAAAGAGGAACAGCGGCAACATTTGGCTTGGAGAGGAGATAACGGCAGCACTTTAGGGGGGAGAAAAACAACTTTCACAATCAGCTTGGAAATAGGATTAGAATAGGACGGCAGTAGTCTTTTGTGGATTTTTTAGGGAAAGAAGACAACACTGTTCCAACCATATTATTTTTTAATATTGCTATGCGTGGCTAACCTTTTAGTCTAGACAAGGTACCTTACATTTGATTTATGTAGTTCGTGAGACTCCTTTGATTTAATTGTTTTTGTTTATCTTTTATGTTTATTTAATCTCCGTGATTTAATCGATTTATTATTACCGGGTTTGTTGATTAATGAGGCCTATTAATTGATTAACTTAGTAATAAATTGCCGAATAGATTAGTTAATCCGTGATTGCTTTCTATCGAAGTGGTGAATTAATTTCAATCAAGAAATTAATGAGATTAAATAATTTAGTCTAAATAAATTGCGGCTTTTACGATTCTGTTGACTAATACAAAGGTCTATTAGAGCCTACTGCTACCATAGGTTATATTCTGTGGAGCTTTACTCGGGAATAGTCTAATTGGTTAGCATAAGAAGACGACCAAATTGCTTATATGCAACTTTTAAAATATATCAAGAAAATGACCAAATTGCTTATCTAATTGCGTACCTTTCAACCTTTAAGGATAAGGAATCCTAGGTCTTACTAGATGTGTGATGGGTCAGCAAATAACCTTGGATGATCCTCCTTTGCAGCTGGTGCTTCCTTGGCCTCCTTGCCACTCTCCTTACTCTCATTTTCTTCACTATTTTCCACTTCTTTATCCTTCTGCTTCTCCTTAACTTCTTCAAGCTGTCTACCACTCCTCAATAAGATTGCCTTTGCATGTTCTCTTTGGTTGGCCTCAATAGTGCTAGGTAATGAACTTGAAGGTCTTTCCTTAAACAAACTTGCAATCTGACTCATCTAATTCTCCAAATTTCTGATAGAAGATTCTTAATTCTGCATCCTAACCTCAGTGGTAGAAATGTATTTAGAGAGTAGCTCTTCGAGTTGGATTTCTCTAGTGGTGCAAGATTAGGAGGCTTGAAACCTGGAGGTGGCTGTCTATGAACATTGAATGACTGCGGTTGTGCAGCCTGATCATTACGCCAAGAGAAATTTGGATGATTCCTCCACCCTGAGTTGTAGGTATTAGAATATGGATCCCCTCACTGTCTGTTATAATTGCCCACATAATGGGCCTCTTCCGTCTCTTAAGCAAAAGGATTCCCAACTTGACACTCAGAAGATGCATGGGAATCTCCACCACAATGCTCGCATATGGCACAACTCCTCAATGAAGAACTGGCCCATCCTTTTACACTATGCATCAAATTATCCAGCTTTTTCATCAAAACATCCATCTGAGCTAATAAAGCCACTATATTGTCAACTACACGAGCTCCTGTAGGTCATCTGGGATGCCTTTCTGTATGATACTGAAAATTACTGGTGGCTATCTCATCAATCAACTTGTAGGCTGATTTGGCGTCTTTCTCATTAAACTACCTCCTGTTGCAGCATCTATGGTACTCCTGGTCGATGGGTTCGTTCCAGTATAAAAAGTATTGATCTGCTGCCATGTAGAGAACCTATGACTAGGACACTATGCCAACATGTCCCGAAATCGCTCCCACGCTTTATATAAACTTTCATTTTCATATTGAGTGAAGGAAGTGATCTCATTCTTCATCTTTGCAATCTTGGCAGGAGGGAAAAATTTTGCCAAAAATAATCTCATCATCTCATCCCATGTAGTAATCGATCCCAATTGCAAACTAGCTAACCATGCTCTGGCCTTATCCCTTAAAAAATGGGAATAACCTTAATCTCACCGCATCTTCCGATATTCCATTCTGCTTGAAAAATCAAAATTACCTAAAAACGTCTCCCAATGGGTGTTCGGATCCTCCAAAGGTAATCTTCCAAACTGAGATGCTCTCACTATGGATGTAATGCTGTGAGGAATCTCAAAACTTATAGCTGTGATCGTCAACCTTATAATGGGAGGCATGGGTCTATTATTGTATCCCATAGTCAAATCCATCATGGTCAACTCTCTTCTCTCTTTAGGACGTGCTATCAGCCCCTCATCGTGTTGTTCCATCTCTACAAACTGCTCTGCTCTAATTCTTTCTGTTGTATTACATCTCCAAGCCAATCGGGTTTCCTTACGCAACCTGCGAGCAGTTTTTTCAATATCAGTATCTAGTAGCAAATTCTTGGGCTTTTGACCACGGGTGACCATAAACAAAATGAAACAAAGAAAAAGAAAATAATAACAGAACTAAGAATGGAAAATAAAACACACTGAAATAAAGCAATCAAGCAAACAACTAAAATACGCAAATAAACAACGAAGCAAGAATTAAATCTGAGATAATTATACCATCTAACATAATGACTCACAATAAGGAATTTATCCCCGACAATGGTGCCAAAAACTTGTTACGGTCTAAACAAAACAATATAAATTAAATTCTATCCAAACCAACTATAGGCAAGCGCACCCCGTCGACAAGTAATATAAAACGGTAAGAACCGAATATCATACCCAAGGGAATTCCAACACAAAAGACAATTAAATTAAACGATGAAAAATTACTCGGACGATCAAGAATTGATTGATTTGAAAATAAAACAAATTAAAGTAAGCAAATAAAGGAAATATGAAAAATGTAAGGTATGAATTAAAATGACTAGAATTAATCAAATGACAGAAATCGATTAAGGTACTAGATTTTAATTGGATTGGACATTAAAAATTATAACAGTGAATTAATCTAGGAATTACTTCACTAAAGCAAGTCGAACCCAATGTTCATGAGAATTCGCTTTTTCTTCTAAATCCGAGTCACCTACTTGGTTCATAGATAATTTGGAATAAAAAACGTTAAATTCAAGAAGCCTAAAACTAAGTTCGTTAATCCTAGGTATCCTCAAACAAGATCCTAAGGTTGGTCTACGCTTTAGTCTCAAGTATGTTGCTTGATTAATTTTCCAACAAATTAAATCCCATTGGTTATGGTATTCAATCATCTAAGGTCTTAATCTAGGTGATCAAGCTAAATTAGGATTAAATATGCATTCAATCAAGCAAAAATCAATACCACAAAAATTGTCCTAATCCAATATCAATCTTAACCTTAACCGAAAAGAAAAACTTACTCACGTATATATATATATATATAACATAAATCATGGTCATAACATATGTTTGCATTGATTAAATCCACACAATTAAAATAAATATGAAATAAAAAATAAATTAAGAACACCCAATGTTAAGTCTGCTCCCTCAGCTCACGCAAAAGTAAATTGGTTGTTTTCATACACTAGCTGTCTTCTTCTCCCTCTTGCCACAACTCCCCAGCTAACGTCTTGGTTTCTTCCACCTCAACATAGCTGCTTTACTTTCTTTATCTCCACTCAACCAGCTACCAACGTCTCCCTCCTAGCCACCAGCTCACGATTATTTTATGCCACCAGCTAACGTGTTTTCATCTCCACCAATAGCAACATTGTTCTCTCCCCAGTTGCAAAGTTTTGGTCTCCCAATTTATAACGTTTTGCTTCCACTAGGTGTCTTGTTTTGCTTCAATCAGTTGCGATGTTCTTTCATGCCACTAGTTGCTTCAACTCTCATGCACCCATGCTGCTTCAACGTGGATTCTTCAACATGTTTTTCTTCAATCCATGCATAATCCTCTTGCTTCAACAGCTGCTGTCAATGTATTTAATCTCCACCTGCTACTCAAAAGTCCTCTAATCTCTACAGTAACCATGTTATTTTTCTCCCTTCACGCACATTCCTCCTGGCTTCATTGTTTTCTTTTCATTCCTTTTTACGTCCCAGCACTGTTTGTTATTCACGCCTAGCTTCTCTTCACGCACTCTCTAATCAATGTTTTTTTCTCCAGCTGCTTACGTGATTTGCTGCTTGTTCTTGGTCCACTTGTGTCGCCTCTCCAGCACCAATGCAGCTCTCCTTTCTTGTTTTTTCTTCTGTTCTCTCTACACAACCCACTCTTCATTCCTTGATTACCGTCTCTCTTTTGTCTCTTATGTATTGTCAAAGTCCATCATCTCATGCTCTCTAGCTATCCTTTTCCCAATCTTTTTTAATTTATCATTCATGCAAAAACCTCCACTCTTTGTCTTCCAAAAGTGGCTAAAACATTAACCTTTTTTTACCCAAACTCCTTTAAAAGTTTTTTTAATGGTATTAAATGTTCCAAATCAAATGTGCCTAAAATCAAAACAAATATCTCTTAATTAATGCAATTTAAACATAAATGGACAAGAGTTTAATAAATTATGTATCTAAAATTAATATAAAAATGCCCATTAACAAGTAACCGGTGACATTCATAAAAAAATATTTAACTTCTTCAAAAGGCTATAATGACATTTCAACCAAGCTAAAAAATAAAATGACCTACTTGAGTAACTGGGGGACATTTATGACAAGGTGTTTGCCTTCGCGTCAAAGGACTAGTTCATCATTCAAGAAAATTAAAAAAAATGGTGTTATAATAAATTAAACCTACCAAACTTTTAACAATAGCAAGAATTCTCATGAAAGGTTACTTAGTGATAGTTTGCCTTTTTGATTAATCAATAATAATAAATGAATGCTTATAAGTTCCATAGGTGTATGAATAAGGTGTTAATATTTTGATTGATATGTATATTCAAATCAAAGCACTTAAATTAAAAATATTCAACTTATCCTTTGTTAATGATCTCTTTTTAGTTTGTGGTGTTAATACTAAATAATTCAAAGTATTAACATATTATCTATACATATTCAAAAGGATCTTAGGCCTCTTAGCAAATCCACATAAAAACATCTTCCATATTTCTTTAGGCTCTCCTTTGTTAGCAGATATCCCTTTTAATAGGCTTCAAGTAGGAGAATCCTCCTCTCAGGTACCTAGGTATTCCAATTACAACTAAAAGATTATCCTTTATGGATTGCCAACCTCATTTTGACTCCATTCATAAAATTTTAGGTAATTCAAAAAACATATTCTTGACTTATGTAGGTAGGTTGCAAAAGATTATATTAGTGCTCAATAATCTGTATATCTATTGGAGCTCTCATTTGAACTTATCTTTTGATCTAACCAAATACATTGAGAAATTTCCTTTAAATTAGGAAAGATAGAAATGCTTATGGGTAGAGGTAAAATGATCAGATTTATAGGAGGATTGGGGATTACTTCAATTCATATTGTGAACAAGTTATGTTAGTAAAGAGATTTTGGAAGCTACTAATAGATTAATAATCCTTATGGGTTAAATAGATGCATGAAGACTTCCTCAAAGGAGAGAGTATATGGAAGATAATGCCCATGAACTATAATTCTTAGACATTAAAGAATATATTGGCCTTGAGGGATCAAGTTTTTAGTAAATTCAAAAGTATTATAGGCAATGGCAAGCACACATAGTTTTAGTTTGATAATTGATACGAACTTGACTTTCTTTACAAACAACATGATTACAAAATCTTAAGGGCCAACTTATTAGATAATTCTAAGGTTACTGCTATAATTGAAAGGGATACTTGGAACTAGCCAACTTACTCTTTAAGAGACTTCTTAGATATTAAAGATAGTATGCCTAGTTATAACCTCAAACTAGATATGGAGGATAACCTTGTCTTAACTAGATACAAATCCAATATTTTCAATAAAAAATCTCTTTTGAAATTGTTCACGAGCTCTCACTAATTAAATTCTTTATCAAATCTAGTGTAGCACACCAACAATATCTCTAAAACCTCCTTTATCTTATGACTAGTCATTAAAAAATCTTTGGACTAAATACAAGTTCAGTCATGGTTGACTCAATAATCCCAATTACTTGCTTTATAACTAAGATAATGAATCACAATTATCTCTTCTTCAACTATGACTTTTCCTTGATACTATGGAGCAAAATTCAAACCTTATACAACCTACATTGTAATAAGAACCAATATGTTAAACTAAGGGAGGTTCCAACTGATATTTTGATGATGAAAAAACATAATTACTACTAATGAGTATTAATTAAAAGCAATATCAAAACAAAATAAAGTCATAAACTTAAGAAAATAATTTATGAAGTTGATAAAGAGAAGTTAAAGTTTGTAACTGACAAAATGAAGATCAAACCAAAAACAAAATAAGATTAAGGCTCATTAAGGTCATTTTTTATTTTTTATTATTATTTGTAATCTCACCTTGTTAATTGGATGTTTTAAAAGGTTCATCATGCATAAACATTTCACTTCACTTTATTTCACGAGTCTTTTCATTCATCAAGAGGCATTGAAGTTTTTAATTTTTATATAAGATCCTATTAATCTTTTAAAAAAGCTTTAGAGAACATCTAAGGAAGTTTTAAATCGTAATTTCATTAAACAAATTAGGATTAATCATTTGAACTTATTAAAATCATGTTTTTGTAGGGGATTAACTGACATATATAGGTTAGTAGTCGACCAATATAGGTTAAATTTGTTGTACTGAAAGTTTGTTGTAACATTGGTTGTTGTTTTTTGTCAATCAATGTGACATATTATTAGACTAATATGCTCATGGGAATCTGTGCTCTCAATACACACTGGTTAACTAATACGTTGTACTAGTTGGCCAATGCTTTGTAATTAGTTCTTATAATAGCTAGTTTTTAACTCCAATGAGTAGTAACAGCCTTAAAGCCCTATAATTATATGTTTTCTCATTGGTTTTTGAATAATGAAGCATTTTGCTATATTTTATATACATTTTTAAGTGTTTTTCAATCATTTGTATACCACTATCTCATATTTATGTGATTGACCCATCTTTGGAATTATCCAGTGATAAAGTGACATATTTTGAGTTAGAAGATTTGTTTGGGGCATTATAGTATTATACTTAGGGGTGATCCAAGTGAGATTAACGTGTCTCTTCACTTTAGAAAAAGATTGTAAAACGGTCTTTGTCAATAGAGATTGTATAAAGGTTATTCTTTGCCTTGAAAGAAGAATTATAGTGGAATTCTAAGAAGAGTCTTAGGACTGGACATAGGTAAAGATTATTTACCAAACCATTATAAATCAATTTTCATTCGGTCTTTCCTATCCTTTTTAAAATGTTATTCAATTGTTTGATTGATTTGTATTAACTAATTTCTTCATCCTTATTTATATTGATTATTATTAATTAAGTACATTGGTTTGAAAATTTTGAATTTTATAAACACTCAATTTAGCCCCTTTTGGGTGCCATTAAGGACTAATAAGTGGTTTCATAGTGGGTCGATTAAGCTAACATTTGTAATAAAAACATGTAACAAGATCTTAATGACATATTTAGGAGTATCATCATCATCATTGAACCAAGAGGGACAAAGCATTAATAGAGCCCCTGTCATTGATAAAAATGACTATGTTTACTGGAAAATAGGGATGAACTTTCTTAGTGGCAAAAATTGTGACCTATATGAAATATTTTCAAATGACCCCTTTATACCTATGAAAATGTAGATAACAAAATGGTCCCCAAACTAAAAGAATAATGGGAACTTAAGATAGAGATTAATTTCCATAAATAGTAAGGCCATACACATCTTATCTTATGCATTAGGAAAAAAATTGATTTAATAGTCTTTATATATGAAACATGTTATGAAATATGGTATGCTTTAGAAATTATACATAAGGTAACTTAACAAGTAAAGGAGAGTTAAGTGAGTATAGTAACACATCAATATAAATTGTTTCAAATGAAGCATTATGAAAGTATAACTAGCATGTACACTAGATTTATTAATATTATCAATGCTCTTAAAGCACTTGGAAAGACCGATACTAATGTTGAAATGGTAATGAAGTTTCTTAGGTTACTTCTGAAGATGTGAGAAGCTAAAGTGAAGAATATACAAAAAGCTAAGAATCTAATGAATCTACTATTGGAGGAACTTATAGGATCTTTTCTTACATACAAAATAAGGTTACAAGAGACCAAAGAAAAAGAACTTAGCATTCAAAGGCCTAAAAGAAGAATCAAGTAAATAGTTATTGACATCAACTAATGAAAGTAATGAAAAAGACATTATCTTATTCATTAGAAAACTCAAGAAGTTCTTGAAGAAGAAATTCTCCAAAAGAAAGGATTTAAATGAAGATAAAGGTGATTTAAAACATAAATTCTCTTACATTATTTATTTTGAATGTTGAAAACTAAGTCACATGAAGTCACAATAACCTATACTCAAGGATAAGGAGAAGTATGAAAGAAATAATAAGAAATAGATAAAGGAAAAATACAAGAAGAAAGCACTTAAAACCTCAAGTTGAGAGGAAACAAGTGAATCCAAAGATGAGTAATTAGAAGAAACGATAACTCACTTGTGCTTTATCACTATGAATGATGATGTTACTTTAGTAACATCCAACGCCAATTTGTTTGTGTGATATGACACATGATGGATTAGTTAAAAGTTTAGAAATCACGAGTAAGAAAAGGAAGATTATCTTCCAAACTCAAGGAAGTTCAAGAAAAGTTTTATGAAGGCGTGAATGAGAATAAAAAGATGAAAAGTAAATTGCATATCATTAAAGCATCCAAAAATGTGATCATTGATGACAATCAATCATTAAACATATTAATTCATAAAGATGAGACGTTGGAAAAGGAGATCTATGCTCTCAAAGATTCAACATCCAAATTTACTAAAGGAGTGAAAAATTAGATAATATGCTAGGAGTTCAAAAGAATTCCCATGACCGTCATGGAATATGTTACAACTATAGAAGTGAAGCCAATTTTAGAACTATGTTTGTAAAGGGAAAATCTTTACACAGTGAAGAACTATTGCTTAATGTAGCAAATGACTATGGAGCATCCATATCTAAACATTTGCATAAACATGCCACATCCATTAGGACTAATTCTAAAAGCAAGCATCACACTTTCATATGTGGCTAACAATCTAGGCATAGAGTTTAATAATTTTCAAGGGAAAATAGGCATAAATTATATAATAATATGCAAACCCACTCATAACCCTTTAGACCTAAAAGAAGCATGCATCAAGCCTTCATTCAAAGTAGGTCTTATATATATAATCATGGTAGCTCTTTTCATTATCCTAGGAAACCATTCAACACCATTAACATCTAAAGGAAGATTCCTTATTATATATACACACATATAATACCAAGTAATAAAAGATTCATCATTATGTATACATGCATAGAATACCAAGCAATGTATTTATGCATCATCATCACACATATAACATGGTATGTCATTTTTATGGTAAGTTGGAAATTTGTTAGATTTTTGTTTTATTAAATAAAGATGGTAAGCAAACCTTTAAGGAAGTAGGTTGAAAAAAAGAAAGAGATTAACAACCAAGGACCCAAGCTCATTTGGGTACCTAAAACACATTGATTGGTTTGCTTTGTAGGTTTCTTAAAGAGAAAATGTTATGGATGGTAGTATTGTTTTTGAATAGTTTATGTTTTGTTTAATGAATCTAACCTTCTTATGCCTAAGAAAGTATTAAAAATATTTATGTAGAATGGGAATAGTCCATAAAGAGAGCAAGAACGATTCAAGACTCTTCAAAAGAGTCAATTATTAAACCAAGTGAGGATGATAAGAGGGATAAGATGCTTCTCATAGATTGAACATTCAAGAAGAATAATCATCATTCAAATCATTCATATGTAATGTTCAACAAAAGGTAATTATTAGTTTATGATTTAGTAATATGTTTGTGTCAATTTGAGTCTAAACCTTTAATGATGAATGTTTTATACACATACACACACACACACATATATACATAATTTGGAACTAACACTATAAGCTATAGGTTGTGAACAAAAATGTCATACAATATATTTACGACGTTATCAAATCGTTGCCTAAAACATCACCAATTCTCATGTAATTGCATAATAGATTTAAAATTCAAGAAGAATCATCATTCAAATTATTCATAGGTAATGTTCAACTAAAGGTAATTATGAGTTTAAGATTTAGTAATATATGTCATCTTGCATCTATGTGTCAATTCGAGTCTAATTCTTTAGTGATGAATGTTTGGATTTGTACTATAAACAAGAAATTGAACATTTTTATAATTTTTTTGGACTAACGCTATAATAAACTAGGCTATAGGCTACGAACAAAAATACGCACACTATATTCGTGACATTATCAAACCAATTCTCCGTTGCGAAACAATTTGGGCAATTTTTCAAATCTTAGACAAAGTAAAATTATTAGCTATAAATTTTTTTGTACTAAAAACACTATAAATATATAAATACTTATCAATAAGTCAATATTGGTGGAACAAATTAGCACTGGATGATAGATAACGAAAAAATGTAACAAGTATAATGTGGCTATATTTTGTATCATAGTTTATATATTATTTGCTACATTTTGATAATTTTGTAAATATACTCATTTAACTGTGAATGTTAAAAATGTAGCCAAAAGTTGTTTGGAACATTTTGCGTAATTGGTAATAGTGCTCATTTTGTGACATTTTCTATAAAATGTCTCAAAATGTTTTTAGTTTATGATTTTTTACTTGTTATTTTAGAAATAACTTCTCTACTAGTTAGGGATAAAACTGTGTACTACTGGACCTCTCCAATTCTTGCGTGTCACTGGGATTTCTATTGGGTTATTATTGTTATTTTTTACTTATTATTGTTTGTATTTATATTTGGATAAATAATTTTTAGATGCTCACCATTAATTTTTTTAATGTCATTATTAAGTTGAGTGTTAATAAAGTAAAAAGAAAAGTTCTAGAGAAACAGGGAAACATTGTTAACTCAAATGTCAGGGCATCCAATATATTAGTAAATTTATCAAAATTTATCAACAAAATTAATGAAAAATAACATAAACAGGTGATACTTTGTTCCTATCTAAAATATTAAAAAAAGTCTTAACATTCCTTATAGTTTGTAAACAAACAATACGAAAGAATACCATTAATTGAAATGTGTCTAGACATAATGTCAAATATTCTAGCAAAAAGTCTTATCCAAATTGATGCCCCCGTAATAAATCAAATTTATATACTAATTATATGCTTCCAATTAAAGCAAACATAACATAACTTTACCATTTACAAGATAATTAGTTAAAATGTTACCTATCATTTTATGGGTATGATGGTCACTTAATTGCATCTTCATCTATTCTGTAATTTGATGAAAAAGTGTTAAAGTTAAATTATAGTATATATAGGAAGTGATAGAACAACACTAGGACTTAGAATCAATACCCTTCACTTTTCTCTTCATTTCCATTATAATCCGAGCTAAGTAACCTTTTGAATAACATATCATGCTTTGCTAATTTCTTTTCTCTTAATTGCTACATCCTTTAACGTAGCCTTAAGGCTATTTCCCTCTTAAAGTTGTTTAATGATTGTTTTAAAAGTGGAGACTGAAACATTTAGCTGGGGGTCGTAGCCAATGCCTTTAATATAACCTGAACAAATACCAAGTATTGTATCATAAATCTCTAATTTAGATTTCTGCAAAATCTCTTACATCTTAATCTAAAATAAATGAAGAAGATCAATATTCAATCAACATATTACTACTATATTAATATCTTGTATACATAACTGAACAAAAATAATTGACCTAACTTTTTTACTTACATAATTATTTTCTGCTCCTTATGACACGCATCCTTTACCTTCATTATAGCAAGTTAGTTTATATAGTGTAAATTCCCAAAAAAAAGTTAGTTTATATAGTGTGATCTTATCACACTGTTGTCCATCTAGTTCTTTCTCACTTTATTTTATAAAATAAAAAAATCAAGGCACAATAAATAATTTAATGCTTATTCATTATAGCATAACTTACAAACATAGATCTCACGTACTCATGTCAAAATACTACAAATGACTTAGATCCTTAATTATGAGGTGTTTTCATTTTTTATCTGCTCACCCCTTGTTTTCTCACAATTTTCCTAAATTCAAGAAAAATCAGTTTAGCTATTACTTCATATGACACGATTAATGCAAGCAAACATTAAGGCAAAAAAAAGAAAAGAAATCAAACCTGAATTTTTGGGTCAGACCAATAGTCACCCAAACTACTCCAATTTACTTATTCTTTGTGCATTTGTATATGAAGCAAAGGGCTTATAATACTTATGCAACTTGAAACAATAATCCCTAGTCCTTTGTTTCAATAATGAAGTAACACGTTTTGGAACTTTTGGATTCTGAATTTCCACAATGTTCAATTTCAACTCTAAAGAATAAGTCAAAACATAATTGATCTCAAATTCATTAAAAGAATGATAAGTAAATTTACATATTTTGAATAATTATTGCAACTTTTTCCAATGCATTTTCAAGCAAATTATCATCCTTCAAGTCCTTAACATAGTTAAGACAAGGTAGTTTTGTTCTTGTAATAATTCATTTGTTATAATTTATAACCTCTAGTCTTACCTCTACTTCTTTTTCTAGTAGTATCATTGGAAGCTATTAACAAATGGATATCATAAGAAAATGTTTAAAGTTAAAATATATATTAGAGCATAGGTATACTTTAAAAGCATAAAGAAATTTCAAACTTACACTACGAGCTTTGTTGTTGTTTGAGGCAGAGTGCTGATATCATCTAGGACTTGAATTTATGCATTCAATTAACTGATTTGGTATAATTTGCACATTGCTATTTTATTATTTTAAATTTAATAAAATAAAATAATTTTATTAATAATTTTTTAATGAATATTGTATAAGAGATTAAAATAAATTTATTTAATTAAAAATAATTTATCTTAAAGTTTTATCTAATATATAATTATTATCAGTGATAAAAATATAATTACATTAATATTAATAATTAAGCATATTTTTATTTTCTAAAAAATATAGAAATTGAAAATGATAATAACAAAACAGAAATAAAATTAAATGGCCTTGGCTTATGCAATAAGGAAAGAAAGGGGCAATGGAGCACGTAACAGGGACAAACAAGCCCTAGGCCAAATAGTGATGAGTTGGATGAGGGAAATTAGTAGTGATGATTTGGATGAGGGAATAATTTAGCTAATGCTAGCCTGACTTTCAAATTTGTTCTGCTTTTAACTTTAGCAGACCCCAAATGGGAGTTACTAAGCTTTACAATTAATCAACCTTGAATGCATGTTTGAGGCTAGGCGCTTAGGAGCTTATGGCCTGTTTGGTTCAAGGAATGGAATAGATAGGGAATAGAATAGTTATTCCTAGGAATAGAAAAGATGAGGAA
>JANZXP010000006.1:26252548-26277650 GCA_027576715.1 Erythroxylum flavicans
TTGGTTTAGGGAATAGAATAGAGAAAGAATTTCTATTCCAATGTTTGGTTTGAAAATATAAACTTGGAATAAGAAAGAAATAAGTAAAAAAAGGACCAAAATGTCCTTATCATATTATTATTATTATTATTATTTGTATTATTATTATTATTATTAACTTTATTATTCTTATTATTATTAAATATTTTTATAAATTTTCTACTTATTATTATTCTTATTATTATTATTATTATATTTATTATTAATTTTATTATATGAAATTAATTATCTTATTATTATTATTACTATTACTATTATTATTATTATTATTATAAAATTTGTACTTTATTATTATTATTATTTATTATTTTTATTATTAATTATTGTTATACATTTTCTACTTATTATTATTAATATTATTAATATTATTATTTTTATCATAAATTTCATTATATGAAATTAATTATCTTATTATTATTATTATTATTATTATTATTATTATTGTTATTATTAATTATTTTTATAAATTTTCTACTTATTATTATTAATATTATTATTTTTATTATACAAAATTAATTATCTTATTATTATTATTATTATTTATTGTTATTATTATTACTAATTATTTTAAATTTTATACTTATTATTATTTTATTATTAATTTTATTATACAAAATTAATTATCTTATTATTATTATTATTATTATTACTATTATTTATGAGAAGGATAAAGTTGTCTTCAATTGGAATAGCTATTCTTGGAAAAGTTAAAGATAAGTAGAGATGGGTTTTATGTATTCCTCAAAATGTAAGAATAGCTATTCCTAATGCATAGCTATTCTGGATTTAGTTTCTAACCAAACATGGGTTTAGGAATATGATAGGAATATATTAGGAATAGAATAGCTATTCCTTTAAACCAAACATCCCCTTACTTTCCTAGTCTTGGAATGTCTATTAGTTGATATTTTAACAAAGTATAACCTTCTACCTTATAAATTTATACCATCGTCAGTTTCACCCACCGTTACTGTCAAAATGGTTCGGTCTTCTTCCTCTTCAAAGGTCAATGCCGAAGACCAAAATCCCGACTCCATGCAGCGGACAAGGTTGAAGAAGCTCGCCCTCTCCAACAATTTGTTGTCTCAAACTAACGCCAAGCCCCATTTCCCGCTCCCTCCCTCCAAAACCGTCTTGAAGCATCACGGTAAAGATATTCTTCGCAAGTCTCAGAGGAAGAACAGGTTCCTCTTCTCCTTTCCCGGTCTTCTCGCTCCCGTTGCCGGTGCCGGCGGCAAGATCGGTGAACTCAAGGACTTGAGCACCAAAAACCCTATTCTATACCTCGATTTTCCTCAGGTTCTGCCACTTTAACGCGTTTGTATTCTGTTCTCTCTTTTTGCCCGGAAATGTTTTGGGATACTAATGATTATCCTGTGGAAATTTATGTTTTGCTTTGTAGGGTCAATTGAAGCTGTTCGGGACAATTGTGTACCCCAAGAATAGATACCTGACTTTGCACTTCTCTAGAGGCGGGAAGAATGTCGTGTGCGAAGATTACTTTGATAACATGGTTTGTTCTGTTCTTTACGAGCTGCTCAAAGGTTTTAGATCCTAATTTTGACAATTTGTTAGATTGGTGGTTTTCTTTTTCTATTTGTTGACGGTCTATAATGATTTCAATGGTGATCTTACCAGATTGTGTTTTCTGATGCATGGTGGATTGGGAAAAAAGAAGAGAACCCAGACGAATCCCGGCTTGATTTTCCCAAGGAACTGGTGGAGGTTTGCCTTCTTTTGTTATTGGTCTTTCTGTTTCCTTTGGTTGAGAGAGACCGATTTTGATTAACTTTCACAAGGAAATTTGAGAAATGGAGTATGTTCTTAAATAACTCGCCTATCTGTTATTGTTCAGGGACAAAGTGTCGGTTGGGACTTTAAAGCTGGAGCAGGTGCAGAATTGGTGGATAAGCAATTTGTTCATAGAAGTGGAAAGAAGTATGTAGAAGAAGAATCCCCTGAACCTGTACTTAAAAATGAAGCATTGGATGACCGAAGCAATTTAAAAGACTTAATGGAAGCTACACCTCTTCGACATTCTGAGAGAACTGCTGGCAAAACTTTCAAGTAATGTTTGGCTGTCATTTGATATTTCTACTTAGCCTTTGTGATGCTAGGATTGGGATCTGTTTGGCTAGATTTTGCTACATTGCTTCAATTCCTTCTATCTTCGTTTACGGTGTAAAAATATCATCTTTAGTTGATTGATTGCTCTCTTTTTATATAGTCTTATTAACATTTTCTGGATCTATATTTTGAGACATCCGAACGTATATGTCCACTTTTTACATGTTCACATTTTACTGATTATAGAAATTGATTTATTAGCCCTTGGTTGTTATGCAAAGCAACCAGTATAGTACTGTCATGATATTCACATAGGTCTAGAATCTTTAAGATTTATAGTACAGGCCTGCATAAACGTAAATTCAAGGGGATGCTGCCAATGTTAGCTGATTGAGGACATTGACCTGGTTATACAGTTTTAATTTGCTGTCTCAGATTTCTTCTGTTATTATTCACAAAAATAATGAAATAGGTTATGCAAACACCAAATATAGAATTCGACGCTCATCAATTATTTTCTTTTTTCTTCTGGCAAGTTCTAATGTGTTTCATATAACTGATTTTTATGTCACCATTTTCTCTTTATTGCTCTTTTAGCAGTTTCTAATGCATTGTGTCCCCTGATGTTTAATTTAGACCTCATTTGGGTTATACTTTCATTTAGAAGTGGTTCAATTCATCTAGAGCTTTGTTGAAACAGGTTTGTAGAGGTTTCTTCAGGAGATGATTCTATAGAATCTAATTCTGATGCTTCTAAGGAAGATGAGGAGGTAGAAGAAACAAAGGTAAGCAAGAAGTTTATTGCAGAACTGCTGCTTTGTTGAAAGTTTCTAAGGGTGGGGGGTTCTTAGCCAATCATTTGGTTCACTGTAGATAAAAACTACTACTACAACTGACCCTGTCATTGGCATTGACAATGACAATGAAGGAGCAACTGAGGAGAATGATCTTTCAGAACAAAATTTGACATCTCCTTCACCAGGAGTTGGTGCAAAAAACCTTTCTAGATCTTCTGTTTCACTGAAATCTAAGGAAGATTCGCTTAGGAGTCATGGATCACTCGTACAGCCTACCATATCTAAATTGTTCAATAAGGTTCAGGAGAAAAAGAAAACGGAGGAAAAGGTAACGCATATCTCTTTTTTAGGCTAAGAATTAAAGATTGCTAAGTAGTCATGACTTCATTTAGACAAAGAAACTTCTACCTCTTTCATGTGCTTAAAGCATTAGGAATAATGTGAGTGCTGAGAAATTGAATTGGTAGATGTAATTGCTGGAAGAATCAGTTTTCTTCACGCCATCATATCCTTGAAAATATGCTACTACTGTAATTAAGGCCAAAGTGATGCTGCTATAAGTGCAGTCTGCCACCACAAAGCAAGTATATAGGGATACTGTTTACCATTTGTGCTGGTATTTATACACGTCAAAATCTCTTTAAGCTCTAGTTATGCTGTGTGCTTGACAACATCATTTAACTCCTATTACTTGTTGAACTTACGGCTGAACTGGCAATGCAACTAGTAATTGATTGCACTGCTGACATATTTAGCCTTAAAACAAATGTTTTTATTCTTAAAGGAATCTCAGGTTGTCAGCTTGCGGCATGCAAATTATAGGTTTGCAGTTGGAGCAACATAAAAGTAAACTTCAAGTTTTTATTTAATCTAAATGAGCTCTCCAAGCCATCAATTATTTAAATGTGAAATATCTTCACTAAAATTTTGGCAGAAAAATGATTGCAAAATTCATCATCAGCAGAAGTGTTGCAATGATGATTCTACTCCAATTAATTTTGTTCTGGACATTTGGTTGCCCACTTTTTCAAGCTTAACTTTGTCCTTGTAATGTAGTTTTGTGAAATGGCTATACTTTTACCTGTTAAATCAGAGGCTTCCTCATATTGCATCATACAGATGAACTTTGAATAAATTCTGGGTTGGCTTTTATCTGATGTAGATGATTATAGTTTATGTTGGTTGAAATTTGATTCTAGAAAATTTTAAATTTACAGATGAAACTAAGGTGAGCGCTCCTTTTTGTTTCATTCTTCATGATATATGCATATAGATTGAGGCTACAAATGTAGAAGATTCTTTTATGCCACCAGTTCTAATTATTATTTTCTGTTACCATGCTATAAATACTTTTCCTGAGCTGCTCTTCTGCTGTAATATTTCCTTGGTTTTCTGGGTGGAGATTTATGACTACAAATGCTTACATATTTTTCTCCAATCCTTTTGACTTTCATTTTTCTTTTGCATTTTAAAGGTGTAGGAAGAAGTGTATGACTAGTAACTTCCTAAATATAAGTACTGGAAGAAGTTTTCACTTTGTAAAACCTAATGTTTTCTGGATTCTAGGGTGAAAAGAAAGTAGTTGGAGTGATTGCGACTATGCTACCAAATGCAATATGTGGTTCTTTCTTCTTTATGCATCTTTGGCTTTCTGGTATTCTTCTAGGATCACAAGTGGGTGATTACCTTTTCATTTTTGTCTATTCTTTGCAGTTGGATGGAACTAGTACTTGATTCTCATTCTTATTTGCATTTTTCTTTCTGTTTTCATTATGATTTTGCGCCACTTCATCTAATCTGTGTTTTCTACTTTTACTTTTTGTGCTTCGCAGCTATGTATATTTTATTAAAAAATTTCCTTTTTTGGTGATAAAAATTAAGAGTGAATTAATGTTCTTTATTCACTTTTAAATGATGTATATAGCATTGGTATTTATAAAATGTAAAAGGCATAAAACTTGGCATAAAAAGGACCTAAATGATTATAGATCCTAACATACATTCTTTCTTAACTTGAACCATGGACCTGATCATTTACAGCTTTATATTACGGCTGTAATTTTCCAAGAATTATGTTAATATAATTCATTTCCAACTTACCCCTCAGGCTGGCTTGAATATGTCTTCCATGGCCAGTTTGATGACTAAATAGTCAAATTGTCTTTTTTTTACAATCCCTTTGTAAGAACATCTACAACCTGTTCTGTAGTAGGCTAATAAGTTGTGCAAATCAATCCCTTCTCAATTTTTTTTATAAGGTGTTTTTCAGCTTCCACATGTTTATTCTTACCATGAAGGACAAGATTATCAGCAATTACAATTGCTTCTTTGTTATCACAATACACCTTCATTTGTAATGCACTTGGAATTTTTATGTCTTCAAATAATCTCCTAATCCATAGAGCTTCAGGAATGCCATATGCCACTCAGCTTCAACACTACTTCTGGCCACAACATTTTTTTTTTCGGTCCACCAAATAGTTAAATTACCTCCAACAAAGGTATAATTGCTTGAAGTAGATTTTGATGCTTCCTACCTAATCCGCATCTGTGTAAACTTCAACTTAAAGGTGCCTTGTTTCTTTTATATAACAAACCTTTACGTGGAGTTCCTTTTAAATACCTGGGGATCCTATATACTGCTTCAAAATGCTCTTTTCTTGATGAATGTACAAATTGGCTAACCTTGCAACAAATTCTATGTTCGGATATATGCGGTATAGGTAGATCAACCTTCGAGCAAGTCTTTTTAATTGGTCTACATTCAACATGTCCTCATTTTTGCTTCTTGTAGCTTTAAATTAGGTTTAGTCGGTGTTTCAACAGCTTAACACCTGAGCATATTTGATTCATCCGGCAAGTCGATTGTATACTTGTGCTAAATTATAAAGATTCCCTCCTTGGATCTAACAAACTCCATTCCAAGAAAATATTTTAGTGTTCCAAAGTCTTTTACCTCAAAGTCTACTAAAAGGCTTTTCTTCAACATTTCCAATCTGTGTTGTCATCATTTGTTAGAATAATATCATCCATATGAATGATCAAGATAGCTACTTTACCTTTTCTTGTATGTTTGTTGGATATAATGTGATCTACTTGGCTTTTACTGTATTCATGTTTTCTAAACTTTCTAAAGCTTTCAAACTATGTCTTTAGGATTATTTAGACCATATAAATATTTTTTTCATTTGCAGACTTTGTCTCCGCTAGATCTCTTCTCAAGGTCAGGAGGTCAACTCATGTAAATATCTTCTCAGAAATCTTCATTTAAGAATACATATTTAAATCTAATTAATGTAAAGCTAGTTGTAGTTTACATCTAGAGGCAGAAGAACTTGAATTAGTTCATCTTAGCAACTAGAACAAAGGTTTCCTAGTAGTCAATTCCAAAAGTTTGTGTAAATCTTTTTGCCACAATCTTAATATCCTTCTACACCATTGGCTTTGCACTTCATTGTAAATGCCCACTTACCCCCCATGATCTTCTTGTCCTTTGGTGAGTACCAGTCTTCTCTAGAGTATTCATCTCTTCCATAACTGCTAATTTTCAGTTTGCACTATCCAATGCTTCCTTAGTTGTGCTATAGATGAATATGATAGAAAATTTTGAAGTAAATGCTCTATGACGATTGGAGAGTCTTATCATATGAAAAATATTTGGCAATGGGATGTTGAGTACACATTCGGACTGCCTTCCTAAGGGCTATATGATCACAGTTTGTGATAACATCAGTTAATTGAGGAACTTGTGTTTTAGTTGTAACATATTGAGGATCAAAATTATGATTACGTGCATTGTTCAAGGAACTTTCTTCCGAAGACTTTGATTGATCTTATGGCAGGATAGTCAATTGGTCTTGACTTTTGTGTCAGTTCTTATTATGAGTATAAACTACAAGTTCAAAATTGGAAATTGTCTGCTTCAAATGTAGTATTTCTCCTCCTTGCAAATCATCTATATTTGAAAAAATTGGACTAGCCTTTCATTACATTCTTCATATCGTGGACTCCATGCCATTTTATTTATTGGTCAAATTATTGAAACAAAAATGGACCATGGTAAGTGGCTTGAAATTGTCTCCATAAGATTTCCTTCCTTGCTTTCATTCTCCCCTTGAGAATTTTGGTAAAATAGGGTTGATCTTCCGAAAAAGAAACGTCCATACTACCCTGTCTTTCTTCTTTTATCTTTTGTTTAGGATTATAACTTTTGTATCATCTTCTTTTTAGAGCATATCTTATAAAAGTACACTTTTCAACCTGATTATCAAGTTTAGACCAAAATTGACTACGTATATGAACAAAAGATTGCAACCAAAGTTCTTTAGAGGCAAAGCGTTACATTGACAAAGAGGAAAGGTTTTGTTGAAACATTCCAGCGGTGTAACATATTCCAAAACTTTAGTTGGTGGTTTGTTAAAATAAGATTTTGTTAATATAGCAACACTTTAAAGATACTCTGAAAATCCTTTGATAATATAGCAACACTTTAAAGATATTTCGAATATCCATTGATTACATCGTGGCTCGAGCTACTTAGAATGATGCTTTTTTTTTGTTGGGGAGAGTCACGGCATGTAGATTGATGTAAAATACCTTTTTCTGTTAAAAAATTCCCTAAATATTTATTTAAGTACTCTTTCATGTAAGATACTGATTTTTTATTTTGGTTTTCTACCATTGTATAAAAATCTTGAAACACAGTTTTAACTTCATGTTTATCTCTCATCAAATAAACCCAAGAAAATTGATTGTGATCATCTACAGAAGTTACAACTCACCTTTTACCAATCATATTGACAACCGTAGAAGGGCCCCATATTTTATTGTGAATCAAATAAAAAGGTTTGGGGGCACAATATGGTTTTGGGAAATAGGTGGTTCGATGACTTCTTTTTTTTATTTTTTGGGAAGATAGGCTTGACGACTTTTTGATAAGGAACAACTTTCACATTGAAATGAGGAACAATTCAAATTTCCAAACAACTGAGGAAATGTGTTTTCAAATATAGAAAATAA
Organism: Erythroxylum flavicans; assembly: GCA_027576715.1. Taxonomy (NCBI): domain Eukaryota; kingdom Viridiplantae; phylum Streptophyta; class Magnoliopsida; order Malpighiales; family Erythroxylaceae; genus Erythroxylum; species Erythroxylum flavicans. Next base: position 26,260,471 of record JANZXP010000006.1, read on the forward strand.
GGATTGCGTAATATAAAATGCCAAAGCATAATATTCTTCACAAGAAGTTGATCTAATACTACTACTATACCCTTGAGTTGGTTTATTTTCGAATAGAATACTGTCTAGAGATCATTGACCATTCTAGCACTAGCAATCATCTTCCCTAAATTTAGGTCCTGAAATTTGCAATGAAAGTTAAGGAAAACAACACAGACATTTAGTGTCTTCGGATAGTTTACTAATGGTTAACAAATTGCATGATCATTTATGAACATGGACATATTCAAAAGCTCCCATTAGGAATCCTAGCTATATTAGATTCAGAACAATGTATATAAGAATGGAATAAAGAAGAGGATGATGTCATGTGATCAGATGCCCTTGAATCAAAGATTGACAAGAAAGGATTTTGAGTACAAGATAAAGCATTTGACATACTACATGTTTGTGCAAGAGAACCACTAGGAGTATCAAATGATGGATTAGTTTTTAGCAGTTTTAAAAGATGGTCCACTTGCTCCCTACTAGATGGACTTGTGGTGCCCTTGTTTGCTTAGGACACTAAAGGTCATTCACTTGGCTTGTTGCTCTTCCAATTGGCGGGTTTCTTGTTGAGTTTCTAGCTAGTATCTTCGAGCATGGAGAGTGATCACCATATAGGAGTTCTTTTTCAATTTGTTATGGTTTAGAGACTTTGTCACAATTGCACCTGATGGAATCATGGCTAGATTCTTTACAAGTGTACCAATAGTCTTTTCGTTTACAACATAACACTTTTGTGACTGTCTCCCTTTCTAACTTTGGCAAAGACTTTACTAATAGGTGACAATGGTTCAACATTTAAACCTGTAAAAAATTCGTACATATGATAATCAATTTTTGGTAGTTCTTGCATTGTTTGATCTGCACTTGTAATCATTGAATAGATTTGAAACTTGTCATGGCCTTTTTAGAGAATTGAAATACTTTGTGATGTTGTCCTCACCTTGAAAATTTTCACCAATTTTGATTGTCAACTCATATGTTTGTATTGATTTCCCAAATTTGACTATATACAATAACATTATTCAATATATAAAATTGCATTATTCCAGAACTTTTTGATTGTTATGTAGCACATATAATTGGAGTTGGTATTGTTGAAGAACAGAGATTTAGATAAGATCAATCTTATGGCATAAGATTATTAGAAACAGAAATCCCTATAATCAAGGGATTTCTGCTATAGACTTCTAGATATAGTGTAGTTCAGATTGATGCCTATTTTCCTGCTGGTTAAGTTGTATATATATATGTAACCATGTATGTTAAATAAAAGGTAAGTTTGTCTTGGAAATCTTAACAAATATCTTCTTCTGTGAAATTCGCTAGCCATGTCATAACCAGAGAGCTTTCAGCATCCTAAGTAGCATATGTAGAATCCTCTCTAACTTGTGCCTTCTTTTCTCCGGTCGAATATCTGATTTTGCCTCAACCCCAAATGTACATCTGAACTGATTGATAACAATGCAGAAAGTTATCACCATTAAGTTTAATATTGGTGATTTGTACTAGATGAGAATCATTGTAAAAGGCTGGTTTTTTGCTGGTATTTAAAAAAAAAAACAACAACCAATAGGAGTCTCACTGAGTACATGGGGTTTAGGAAGGTCCAAGAGTATTCAGCCTTACCCTTAACTGGTAGAGAAGTTGTTTCTGATAGACCCACATGAAAAAACTAAATAAATAAGTAATATACAAAAAAATAAAATAAAATAATAAAAGATAAATATTTAAATAATAAATTAAAAATAAAAATAAAAATAAAATAGACATAAAAGATAATAATGATAAAATAAATAAATATGTATAAATAAAATATAAAATAAATATAGGACAAGATGAAGAATAAAAATAAAAAATAAAATAAGTAATAAATACAAAAATTAGAAAGAAGATAAGTAAATAAATAAAACAAACAAGTCATTACAAAAATTATTTAGGCTAAATAAGGAAATATATAGGCTAAATAACCAAGGGGGAAATACTATATTAAATGTTTAGGTTAAATAGAAGACATAAGATTTAAAGGAAGATGTTTAAAAGACCTATGAGAAAGAAAAGAACCTCTTTATGGAGATCCTTTACCTGTATATTAGTATGCTAAAGTTTTCTACTGAAGGCCTCTCAATAAGTTCTAACAAAGTTATATCATTCTTGATCGCCTCCTCCAGTTCTTCTTAGGCTTTTTTTTTTCCTCTTATAGTTCTTAAGTATAATCTTTTCGCATCTTCTCACTAGAGTGTCAGAATGTCTCCTCTTAACATATCTGAACTACTTAATTCTTGTCTCTTTTAATTTTTTATTAATATTAGTCACTTTCAATTTGTCTCTTATTATTATATTCATGACCTTATTTCTTCTAGTAAGGTTGTACATCCAACGGAGTATCTTTATCTTTACCACCATTAACTTATGACTATGCACTTGATTGTTAGGCTAACACTCTACCCTATAGAACATGAACGGCCTAATCGCTAAATGATAAAATTTACCTTTGATCTTGAGTGGTATTTTCTTGTCACATAAAACTCCCGATGCACTTTTCCGTTTAAATCATCTTGATTTGATACGGTAAATTATGTCTTCATCGATCTCTCCAGTAATTTGGATGATAGATCCTAGATACTTAAAACACTCTTTTTGTGATATAATTTTTAAACCAATATTTACCTCCACATCGGACATGATTTGCGGCTATGAAACATAAAGCTTGGTAGGGTTTCTTGGAAGAGTCAGAAAGTAAGTCCCTACTTTGATGCCATGGAGAGTAAGAGTGAATTATTTTTTTTTCTCTTGTAAAATAATGTTTGCAGCATAGGTATTTATTAGTGTACAAGCTTAGAACTAGGAATCATGATAATTGACTTCATTTTTAGCAGGCGATAAGTTTGTTGAATTTTGAAATTTCATTTGACTAAACAGAAAAGTAATAGCTGACATATTTGTTGTTTGAAGGGTCAAATTTGGAACTTTACATGTTCCTATTTAGTTGTATGTTCTGATAAATTTAAGCATCAGTACATATGCTACCTTTAATTTTCATAATGAATATTGGCACTGCAATAGCTATATTTCCTGATAATTTCACCGTTGCCACGTCTTGTAGTTTCATTAGTTTATTACTGAGGACAAAATTTGTCTCGTGGTTATTTCTTATTACCAGAAGGCTCACAAAATTTTGACAAAGACCACGCCATCAAAAGGTCTTCTTCTGTCCCTTGTTGCTTTTCTATTATGAAATGAATTGCATTTGAAAGATTCAACAGAAAAAGCAAATAACAGCTCTTGATCTTTTCCAGTTTCCAGTCAGAAGTTGGGGCGTCCTGATTTGAAAAGGAAGACTGATATGGTGGGAGCTACCTTTTAGTCTAAATTAACGTTTTCTTACTTTGACAAAAATATTTCACATTTGCAACATGGATATTCTGTCTTTCAAAAAAAAAATTGAATATTCTGTCTCTTTAATTTATCGAAGTGCTTGTGGATACCATTCAAAATCATATGATCATAGTTTTTAGGCCTTTGTTTCTCTATTACCCATTTATCTACTTTTATACTCCTTTTTAATCCCTAAGCATGGTTTCTGGGCTGAATTGTTCTTGGTGCAGGCTAAAGGATCTAGGAAAAGAGGAAAATTGACAGAAGGTAAAAGATCTGGTACACATATGTTTGTGGGTGATCTAGGAAAAGAGGAAAATTGATCAAAGGCAAAAGAGCTGGTGTCCATGTACGCGTGTCGCTGGACATGCTTGTTAAGTCTTGTGCACGCTACATACATACACACACAATAATGGGCATTTGTGCATTGTTGGCTCCTTATAGTAAACATCTGTCACTTCTAGGATTGCACTTCCATGTATATGATGATTTTTCAGTGTAAGCTCTTGTGTGCATGTTTTTCAGCGTAAGCTCTCGTGTGCATGTTATGCTTGTTTTCTTGATTCCCTTTTGCATCTTTTGGTACTTTAGATGAAGATTTTATGTTGACTGACTGCAGGAGCTGGATCCAAGTTAAAGAAGAAATCATCTGAGGTATTGACCTGATTATCTTGTCATACTAATGTGTGTAATTGATGTGTTTTATCTTTCTGTCCCTCCTGGACTTTGTACACTGATAATAAATGTGGTTTTATGTCTATCTCTGTTTTTGTTTTTGGATAGTTTCCATAACGATGTACATTTTTGGGCTTTGGCTTAGTACTTGTTTTGATAGTTTTTCATTGTTGTGATTTCACTGGTTAGCACATGCCAGAAGATGATGCATCCTTTTCATCCTTTTATTAAGATAGTTGGTTTAATTTCATTGAGAAATTAATGTAGGTCGAAGATGATAACATTGAAGAATTCTCCAGCTCATCACAGGTATGGCATTGCCCTACATTAATGCCTCTGTCATAATAACCATTGATTCCTTGAGCTGCCCAAGTAAACCAGAATTAAGACTTTTAGCCCATCTGGACTTGCATGCATCTTTTAGGAGTATACCCAAACAATTTTTCCATTTAGGATGATCATTCCTAAAGAGTATTTGTTCAAGTGATGTTTGAGCACCGTATGGGTTGGTCTGGTCAATTCTGATGTCCTTTTCCTCAGAATACCAGAGGAAGTGACGAGGACTGGATAGCTTGAGATACCTGAGCTTCATACGATGAGAAATGCCAAGGGAAACCTAAAAAGTGTTGCTTCTTAACAGTTCAAGACTTAGGTACCCGATGTTAACTGTGTGATTTGGACATCATGAACCAGGTTTCTCTGATGTATTATAAAATATTTTCATTCATCTCTCATATCTGACAAGATTTGATTTTTTCCTGGCCAAATCGATGATGTGAAGCAGTGTTGAATTAATGCTTAACAATCATCACATCCTCAAAAGAAGGTGACCCAGCTGCTACTTCCAGCACAACGCATTTCACCGAACAAAATTGCTTAGATGATAAACTTCGGGCTGGATTATGCACATAAGTGGGCATGTTTATTTCCATGAAGCAAGGGCAGAGCCACTAACAAATTATTTGATTTTTATCGAACATTTTATTGGTTGGTTCTCAAATTTCTAGGATCAGAACAGCATAGTGATGCGAGGGCACAGTCAGTAACAAATTATTTGATTTAGTTGATTTGTATCAAACATTTTCTTGGTTTGTTCTCAATTTTCTAGGGTCAGAAACATCATAGTTCTGCTTTCTGATGAGAAGCTGTTTTTTCTCATCATCAATAATTTCACTAGCTAGAATTTATACGCGCAAGATTAAGGTGGTTTCTTGTCCAGCAATATTACACAATTTGAATATTGCATGAACAAGTTGAACATGAGTTGATTTTTAGGCGGCAATTTATTTTCGGGCTTTGGTTCTCTCCATCTCAAAACAATTGTGACAATAGAACAGAGGCTGAAATATTAGATCATATTTTCTTCAAGTGTTATCACACAAGACAACTATGGAGAGCATTCCTCAACGTCTTTGGTCTGCAAGACAGAAATCTAAACTAGATGAATTGTTTGGCTTGGCTAAACAAACTGAACTGGACTAGTAGAGAGGATCAGAAGGTTTTCTAGACTAGTTTTGTTATATTGGTGCATTACATTTGGAGGATGAGAAACTATAAAATCTTTGAAAAAGCAGGAGTTTATAAGGAATACAATTTGATGGAGTTCTGCCTCAAACTAAGGATGACAGTCATGACTCGTACTAATCAACAGTTCATATCTAATCAAATCAAGATTCATCTAAGGATTTAGGAATCGTTGCTACTAAGTAGTTGCTACATTGTAGTTATCTGGAATTTTGTACAAACTCCAACTTTAGAAGATGTAATTCGAACCATTAAGAGAATGAAAAATCATGTTTGTTTTGATTTTAATGATTTGTTACTAGTGTTAATTGTATTAAGGGTAAGCAAACAAATAAGTCCACTAAAGGTGCTATTAGGGGTAGGGAAGTTTTGAGATTATATACATTGATATCTTTGGACCATTTTTAACTTCTTGATTAAATTGTCAAAGATACTTTACCTTCTTCATATGGTCAATAATACTCCTTAAGATCATAAGATCTAATAAAGGGTGAGAAATATTATGGTAGGTTCCAAAAAAAAAAGGGTATATTTGTTATGTTTCTTCCAGATGTAGACATTATTGAATAATATATAATGTAAGGCACACCATAATAAAAGGAGAAAATGTACCCTTATAGATATAGTGAAAAATTAATTAATAATTTTAATCTCTAATTGAGTTTATAAAGTGAATACTTAAAAATTGCATTGTATATTTTAAATATGATTTTATTATGGCATGTTCTTAAAACTCCTTTTAAGATATGTAATGTAAGGAAATCAATTTAAGGCATTTACATATGGGGTTGTCTTACATAAAGAAGGATTTATAATCATGTTCAAAATAAATTAGACGCAAGGACAATTACTAACTATTTTGTTAGCTGTACATAGAACTCTAGTGGATTTATATTTTATTCTCCATCAAATACATCAAACTCCATTGGTCTAGAATGCAATAAAACATGGATAGATTTGTGACAAAGATGAATGGCCTCAAATTGCTCAATAGGCAAGTAACATTTATAACAGAGCCAAGTTCGATGCCACCTTATTCAAGGTTGTAGTTTACTGCTACATTTACATCATCTGGAGAGAAAGGAACCAGCAAATTCACAAGCAAGTTGTGACTCTTAAGTACCTACTAATACATAAGCTCATTAATTAGATCAAGAAAATAATCAATGCTAATCAAACTCTAGTGATTCTCTCTAATATGAGGAAGAAAAATTAGGGTTTGCATGGAAGGAAATCCTCCTGAATTTTTAAATCTAACTCCTATTGACTTATCTTGTATAAATAGGTAGGTTGTCAAGGTCTATCTTTGTATGCTTTAGTATTTTTATGGCTCCTTTTAAGCCAAACATGCTTTTGAAATATATACGTTTAATTTCCATAAAAGTACAACAAAGATAGTTAAAGTAATAAGTGCAAGATTCCTTAAGGAAACTGAGTTTATTAAGAAAAATACTGATCCAATTAAGTTAGATGAAACATCAAGCTCTTATGAGAGACCACTAAATTTATATAGATTGATTATTTTTCAACGTACTCAAAAATTAAGCATAAAAGAACAACCAATTCGAGTTATATGAAGAACAAACTAATGATGTCTTATACAACATGAAGTGGATGTGGTATCATTTTAAGATTCAGATATAAATTCTTATAAGGATCCAATCTCAAATTTAGAGGCAATGAATGATATTAATTATAGTCTTTAGTCTAAAGTCGTATGACAGGAATTGAAATCTATAGCTAGTAATCAAATTGGGATCTTGATCAATTACATTGGATGTAAATGAACTTTTAAACCAAAAGGGATTCTTTGGTAGTATGGAGAGATATAAAGCTAGACTTATAATTGAAGGTTTTACCCAAAGAAAAGGTATTGATTGTCATGAAACCATCTCTATAATTTATAAGAAGGATTCATTAGGGATAATCATTATCTTAATAGCTTATTGAAATTTAAAATTACATCCAATTGATCTTAAAACTACCTTTCTAAATGGAGATCTCAAAGACCAAGTATATATGTCTCAACTTGAAAGGTTAACTTTCAGTAAAGAAAATCATTTGGTATGTAAGCTAAATAAGTATATTGCTAAAGGTAAATTTTTATCCTCAATGTTTAAGTCAAAATTTAAGCTAAACCTTAACATTTAATGATGAACAAAAAAGATCCTAACATTTAAAGTAGCCCTCTAATTGACAAGATCATTAGGATTTCTACAACTTTGTTAATGTGGACAATTTTTTATATTAAGGGGTTTACTTTAGCCACATTAGTGATTGATATGGATCCCTACAAAGTTAACTGATGATTAATGGAACCAAATTTTTGTTCTCTAACATGATTCTATGTAGGCTCCTTTTAGCCAACTTTTTTATGCAAATGATCTTTACTAATAAGCCAAATAGCCGAAATACACTATTCAAATATCCAACGAGTTCTCATCAATATAGTAAAGGAAAAAAAAAACAAACTTCCTATATTAATTTTTGGCATAAAGAACAAAAGAGATAGCACTTTGAACTTGGCTTTCTTGAGTATAAGAGCATTAGCTGTGGCCTTCGATTGAATAAACACTTTGTGGAAGAGAACAAAAAAACTCGTAACAATAACCCCATCAATAAATAGAACTACCTAATTAAATTGTTACCTTAATTTGCTAAAAAGAACCAAAATTGTTAACTTTATGAACAAAACTCGGAGACTCAATAACCATTATTAACTTAAACAAAAGTAAAAATGAAAAAAGATAACCCAATTTAAGCTCATAATTAAACAAATAATTGGTAGTAAAGATTAATGATTATATTTTAAAGGAGTGGTAAGAGGCAAAGCCGATAAGATGGTGGCGAAAGTTACGGAGGAGTTTACAAAAAGTTGGGCCAAAAAAAAGAGAAATTCAAAAAATCTAAATCCCCTATGTAATTAGGGGTTAACTTTTTAAAGGTCCATATTAGTCACTGATTTAACTAATATGGGCCCTTTAATATAAAAATTGTCCACTTCATTTCAGTTGACAAAAATCTTATGGTTCTATGAATTCAAGGGCCCTTTTAAAATTTTTAAAAATTTGGGTCTTCTTTGTTGAAAATTTAAGGGAAAAATATGCGTTCAATTTTAAAAAATTTGGGGTCTTTTTTGTTATGTACACTTTCTTTGCAAACAGATGAGGAATACATTTATGCTAGCGATAATAGGTTTTATACTGATGTTAATTATTTATCTATAAGGATAAAGTTGTAATAGTAATTTATTAGATACAATTGCTATCTTGTATTCAACCACATATTCAATGGTACTGTTGTTTTCATTGTGAATAAACTTATATCTCTTTTTTTTTTTGCAAAGATTTTGCTTCATTTATTTTTCAATCTATATTAGATCAAATCAACCTTTGCATAAAATGAATCTTTGTTGTAGGTAGTTTTGTTTTTCATATTTGTGTTTCATTTTTGACCATATGATTCTTCTCTTATATAGGTCTTCTATATTTGGTTCCTTTTCCAATTTATGTATCCATTACTTACTCTATAGTTGTTATATTAGAGGAGGTTTAGTTTCCTGTTCTTATGCTAATATTCATTTTCTTATTTAGGTTTAGCCATTTTAGAAATATTTCTATGACATTTTCTTTTTACTGTTTTCATCTCACTTGGAATTATTTCCTTTCAATTGGTATTAAATTAGTAACTTAGTTCTATGATGAGTGATAGATTTCCTTTTAGAATTGGAAGATATCTATGTAGTTAAGCTATAGACAATGATTTTGTGATTTTCCAATTCTTATAACCGCTTGTGTTGGTTAGTCATTTTAGTTATTTTTTGAAAGAAAAGAAAGATCATATATTTGATAAGGTTCATGTATTAACATATCAAAGCCATTGATAAAATCATCATCCACTAGGATAGTTCATTTTCATTATATATACATAAATGGTGCTTAGATGAACCGGGCATTTGTTATTTAAGTGAATGTTCTTTCTACCTAACTTCTTGCCTCAGGTTATGAAAAACACTAGAAGTATGCATTTTTTTAAGGCTAAGTTGTATTATTTTTAGTAATTATTATTCTTTTGGCATAAATCAAGAATTATGAATCAAAAAATAGAAACAAATTAGGTGACTATGTTAGATCAAGAAATTTTATATTATGTGATATAATAGGTGTCACACGAACTTTTTAGATAGAGAAGAATCATGAAAGATGCTTTACTTCTTATGCTTAACGTGGGGTGAATTATCTCTTGATTTTCTAGATTTGTGAGTATTTTGACTTTTTAATCTTGATAACTTTGGTAGCTTTTTCCATTACTCATTTAATTTTAGTATAAAAGTTGTCAATTTTTTGAGTTTGTTAATCCCCTAATATGTGAAAGAGCTTTGAGCACCATCCCTGATCTGTCAAAGAATATAGAAAAAGGAAAAAAATTTGAAGATAGAGATAAAAATTATGAATATTATCTTCTTAAGGATTGCCGTTAAAAATTATTACGAAAGGATACATAAGTATAAGGATTGATTTGTAAATATAAAATTATATGAATGAATGAAATCTGTTTACCATCTCTTATATAGAACACTACATTCATAGTCTCCTATATTATATTAGGAACATTGTTAAGTAGTTAAACCTTTGGTTTTTATCTTATTAGTTGTACCTTTAGCAAGGTTTATATATGGAACACAACTTCTTGATCATATTGGATCTGTTAATGGGTGAGTTTTCTACCATGAGTTTTCTATCCAACTATACTAATCATTGCATCTTGCAGTAACGATAAACAAAATTACCTTATAGAGATTTGATTTCATTTGTTGGAACAAAAATTTATAAAGACGTTCTTTTAGCTACCCACTTGTTAATGCTTATTTCCCTACTTCTTGTGAACTTATAATGTGATTGGTATAAAAATGGTTGTATATCAATGTATTTTTAGAGTTGATCCAATTATTTAATGATAATGTGAATCTAGCATGCATATTTAGTAAATGCATATATTTGCACAAATATTCTAAATAGATGCTATAACTAAACTTACTCATTATCTAGTGGTGGTGAGCGTGCATACGTGAAGGTGTGTTTGTGGCATTATGATGCATTGTAGTACTACCTTATGCTTGAATTAAAAAATCTCTTCTAGTATTAATAAGTAATATGGAAAATGATGTAAAGACAAAATAGCAAAATTCATTGTTCTATATGCTACAACATTTACAAAATAACAAATGCCAATATTCTTAACACTTCAATTCAGTGACTCTACATAGTATTCCTTATGCTTTTGTTCTTGTCCTCCTTATCCTTAAAATTTTTTCATCCTAACAAAAAAATAGGAATAAATAATTAAAAAGTAACATAATTATCAAGTTTAATTTTAAACTTATAAATCTTTAAGAATTCTCAATACCTATAACCTTGTCAAGTTATCTCGTCTTGTGATAGACTATAAGATAGTAGACTGAATGTGATTGATAGTGACATCATCTATAATCTTAGCAATAACCTCTACATTAACAACTTCTTCAAAACATTTAACATTTAACATCTACTTCAACATCCACATTTTTTTTCTAAATATAGAAAATTATATATATGATCAACATAGATCGTTATCACCTTATGTTTTATAATGAGCTTACATATCTCCATCACATCAGCGTCACTCTTTCTCACCTCCATCGACCCATTTTTTAGACTAATACCTAGCACTCCATGCATAAACTTATTTGGTTTAGGTCTTTTAACATCTTCCATGAGCATCCTCTCAAGCTACCCATAACAAAATATATAAATTTTAATGCCTCCAATTTCAACATCTCTATCCACATATTCAATATCTTCATCATAGACAAACTTCCCACTATAAAATATAGTTAATTTCCCATTACAACCATCTAACTCCATTTACCTATATATAAATATCAATGTCACGTTAAGCATAAGGCATTGAACAAAAGATAAGCACTTCATTGATGAGACTTAAACACAATCTAGGACCATATATAATCCACATAAACCAATTATTACTCCTATAATTCAAAATAAGGAAGAATCAATCAAGCAATGACGCAAACCACTAACCAATAAGTGAAGTGGGCAATCTAACAACTAAAGAATTAAACTATAGTAGCATTACAAGCATAATTATATAACTTTACAAGACCTGCAAGCTTAAGTTACTAAGCTTAAAGATTTAACATAACTCTTAAACTTGCTACTATCATTAGTGAAGAATAGGTGACTAAGTTCAGTAATTCGATTACTAAAAATATAGTATGCATTGGCTTTTAGGTTCCACCTTATATTACATAAAAAGCTTTTCACAGATCAAAATGTAAATAGCTCATAGATGCATAACCAAATGGATGAACACACTGAGCATGTAGTGCTTAATGGTTGAACATTTAATTGTCACTAAAACCAAGAAACATCTTATTTTATCTTTTCATTTAATTTACATTTTATTTTATCTTTTCATTTAATTTACTTTTGCCAAACTTCATTTAAATGCATAGAGGCACAACTAAGAGATGGATATTACATCATATATACCTACGAATCTACAAGAAACAAATTACATGATAAAAGATTAAGACTCCTTTTTATTTACTTTAACTTTTATACATACATGTATATTATTTCAATATTTCAGTAATCAATCATATAGCAATCCTACCAAATTTATTGCATCATTTACAAAAAAACTAGCAAACTAAAATTGTTTTACAATATACCAAATTTTGTTTTCATTTACACCATAAGATTATAAAAATGCACTTATTTTCATATGTATCGAAAGAAATAATAAAATGAACTTAAACATGGAATGATCACATATCAAAAAGTAATGGTATCTTTAACATGTTAAATTTGAACATAATATGCATATTTATAAAGCATAAATATTATTAGCCTTTATTATTTTCTAGAAAGAAAATCGATATGTTAAATGAAAGGAGCAATGTGACTTAGTTATTAATGATCTAAGATAAAGATACTTAAAAGAAAACTTCAATAAGATTGAACTATATACACTAATGGAGCAATTTATAGGATTATAGTAAAGACTGATGGTACAATATGGTCATATTAGGAACATTTATGCAAAAGAAACTAGGAAACCAGTTGAAACTTGAGGCTAAGCTATATGGATTAGAGATGTTAATGATCTTTACCTACTAGGATTTATAAGTTTCATCTATCTATTTTATTATGGTACCTTTTTTGCGGAACTTACTCACTCTCTTTATCTAAATTTAACTTCGTTAGGGTTTCAGTAAAGCATATGTTATCCATTCATTAATTTTATAACTTTATTTGCGCACAAAGCTAATTTAACTTTAGATACTTGAAAGCTTTGTTAAAACAAATCGATGCTTATCACGATTAACATACAAGCTTTAATAAGTTTCAAGAACAAGAGTTACTATTGCTTACAATCATCACTCATCAGAAAAGTCGAGGACTTGAGAGAAAATTATTACAGGGTGTTCATTGGCAATCAATGTAGATGCCTAGATAATAGGTTGAAAGTGGTTTATAAAAATTTTGGTACTATAGAATTGATTATCCTATTTATTTTTTACGTTATATATGGACGATACACTAATTACAACCAATGACTTGGGCTTGATATATTAGACTAAAGATTCTCTTATAAAAATTTGAAATGAAAGATATAGGTAAAGCTTCTTATGTTATTGGCATAGAGATTCACAAACATAAATTCAATGAATATTAGGATTGTGTTAGAAAGGTACATTAAAAAGGTTTTGAAGATCTTTAAGATGAGCAAACGTTCAACATTAATAACACCTATTATCAATGGAGACAAATTTATTATGGTTGAATATCCAAAAAATATATTGGAAAAAGAAGAAAAGGATATACCATATGCATTTGTATTTACCATATACATTTGTAGTTAACAGCACAATGTATGCATAAGTTTACATAAGTCCTATTATTGTATATGTATGATGAATATTGGGGAGATAACAAAGCAACTTAAGGCTTAAGAACTAGGCAAATGCTAATAAAGTTTTAAGTTATCTATAAAGAAATAAGAACTCTCACATATAAGCATTCTAATAATTAGAGGTGATAGGTTATTCAGATTCTGATTTTAAAAGGTGTAAAGATATTAAAAAGTCTACATTTCGATATATTTTTCTATTTTCAAAGATATAAACTCATTGAGAAATATTAGGCAGAATATAGTTATCCCATCCATTATGAAAGCGGAGTTTATGGCTTGTTATAAGGATGCACAAATGTTATGATTAAGAAATTTTATCGCTAATTTGAGGGTCATTGGTAATATTGCACGACCATTAACGATTTATTGAGACAATTCAACTGCAATGTTCTTCTAAACGAACAACAAAATTAGAATTAAAATAAGTATGCCAATATAAAGTATTTAGTTATCAGTGATCATTTTAAAGAAAAGATAATTACTATTGAATATATTGATCTTGAACTCATAATAGTTGATCTTATGACTAAAAGTTTGTTGATATATTCATATAAGAATCATACATATCATATGGGATTGTCTAGTTGATTCTAATTTCAAATTTTGAATTCTCACTTTATTACATTAGATATGATAATGTTTGTGCCTATAAAATTTATTGTTTCATCTCATTTAGTGGACTTTGAATGGAATAAAATATTTTTTTTATTCATAAAATCAAAATTTTTAATTTGCATTTTCTTTGGTATTGTAATACATAGAAGGAAGTGTAAGCCAAGTGATAGAATGTTAGATAAAAATTTATCCCTTAAACATAGCCTACATATAAACATTTACAGTTTAAAGTGATTAAGGAGCTATTTTCTTGTTAATAACTAACTAAGCAATTTGGTTTAATTTAAATCAAATCATATCCTCACTAGTAGGATATAATGAGAATAAAGATAGTGGGTCATTACTGGTCTCAATAGTGGGTCATTATAGATCTCAAATCTAGCCTCTATAAATACATATGTATACCATCTTTTACTAGTAATACAAAAAACTAAGGCATAGGTTAAAAGACTCTCCAACAAAAAATACAATTTTTCTATATGTTATTAAAAAATAAAGGCTCCTTATTTGCAATATTATAGATTAATCAATACAATTAGATGTGTGCAATTTAATTTCAACACAAATTATTTATTTTTAAACTAATTATTTTTATTTTATATACAATTGTATAACCTTATACTATTTGAACAAACATTAATAAATATTTTTAGCATATTAAAAAATATTACTAACTAATATACTAATCAACTTTAGAGTCTTGTAGTTTTTTTTTCAATGCGTTCATCGACTTTCACTATATTTAAAGCCTTATGGAGTACAACATGGCTGAATTGATTAAAAAAATCAAAAGGAAAAAAGAATTATGCAGTAAATTTAATATTGATTATGTAAATCAATAATTTTAAAGCAAGATAGAGCTTTTAACTCTTTGTTGACAAGAATTATATCAATTTCATAGTAATCGATCATACTCTTGATTTTTGTTTCTTTAAATCTCAAGACATTAGTTGTTCTTCATTCATGTCCAAATCCCTCAAAAGCTTCCACTATTACTAGGTAAATTAATCGAACAATCATTTGTTACAAAGGGAATAAATAATTAAATTTCCACCCCATTTAACTAATATAGTTGTTGTGCATCTAGTGTAATGAATTTTTTAGATTAGTTAATGAATAATTGAATTTTTTTCTCTATCACTTTTCTCTTATTACTTCATCTTGATTTCAACCCTGATTAGGATTCTTATCAAATTATTTCAATCAATTTAGTATTAGAGCTTATAATTCTCAAATATGGAAAAATAAGATAAAGAAAGGAACACAGTTCCAAGAATTCAAATGGTTTAAAGAAAATACAAAAGCATAAATGAAAGAATTAGAGGTTAGGAGTGGATGCGACAATTAAACCAATAGTGTGCTCAAAGTTATCAAAGGATGGAAAATGATGACTATAAGGTCCTTGTGATATGGTTTGGTAATCATCACAACAATAATTAGTATCATATGTTGACAAGATTCAATAAGATTGAATTTTTAGTCTTTAGTGTGGATGGAATGATGAGTTGGTTTCTTAAATATGAACAATTTTTAACTTAGACAAAACTTCAATGAAAGTTAAGGTGGCATAGGTGGTGATAAATTTGGAGGGAGTGACGTTGTTTTTGCATTAATTACAATTGAGGAATAAGTTAGTAATGGAGTCTCTTGATTAGGAAGAATGTATCTTAGCCTTGGAACATATATTTGAAGAATCAATTTTTGAGGATCTTGTTAGATATTTGAAGGAATTAAGGTAAATAATGATGATGAAGGAGAATTATTTAATATTTGACTTCTTTTCACATAAGGTGGTTAAACTCAAGCTTTACTTAGTTTTTTCTTGAAATGATTGAAACTAAAAACTGAATATTGAATTAAGATTTGGAATCCTAGGAATTTGAAGTAAGTATATGATTTAACAAAGAAATTCAAAGTGGTTTCATAGCAATGTTGTAGAGTGGAAAGAAGTGATGTGAGTCCTAACCAATAATAAAGAGGGCAATCCTCTTTTTAAAAGAGTTAACTGAGTATTCTACCTAATAAGCAATCGACAACCAACATAATAGATAGACAATGTTATATTAATATTGGAGTTAGCAATTGGATAGTGATCACACTAGCTTACTAAATGGCATTTTATGATGCGAATTGATCATAAAACCTTAATTTATCTAATAGAGTAAATGGTAACTACTTCATTCCAATATTCATGGTTGATTTAGTAAATAACTTGGTATCCTTGGCTCTCCACATATTTGTTATTGATCATTGATTGAGGTTTAGGTAGAATACCCAGATAGATCTTTTGAGGAATGGATTGCATTTTTTGTTGTTAGTTAGGCAATCACATCTCTTCTGCACACTCCATAATATTGTTATGAAACATCATCTTATTCTTAGTTAAATTATATGTCTACTATAAATTCTTGGTATTTTATACCTTAACTGGATATTCAATTTTCAATTTTAAGCCTTTCAAGGCCAAACTAACCAATTAGGCTTTAGACATGACCAATTATAGATCTCAAATCTAGCCTCTATAAATACATATGTATACCATCTTTTACTAGTAATACAAAAAACTAAGGTATAGGTTAAAAGACTCTCCAACAAAAAATACAAGTTTTCTATATGTTATTAAAAAATAGCGGCTCCTTATTTGCAATATTATAGATTAATCAATACAATTAGATGTGTGCAATTTAATTTCAACACAAATTATTTTTTTAAAAGTAATTATTTTTATTTTATATACAATTGTATAACCTTATACTATTTGAACAAACATTAATAAATATTTTGAGCATATTAAAAAATATTACTAACTAATATACTAATCAACTTTAGAGTCTTGTAGTTTTTTTCAATGTTTTCATCGACTTTCACTATATTTAAAGCCTTATGGAACACAACATGGCTGAATTGATTAAAAAATCAAAAGGAAAAAAGAATTATGCAGTAAATTTAATATTGATTATGTAAATCAATAATTTTAAAGCAAGATA
>JANZXP010000006.1:26285705-26298892 GCA_027576715.1 Erythroxylum flavicans
ATTGGAAAATATTTAAATAAAATCATTTACTTAATTAATTTATAAAAATAATTAATTTATTAATAAATATTGTTTAATTAATTAACTTACAGAATTAATTTATTTTAAATTTTATTTAATATTTAATTATTATCAATCAAATAGTTTTTATTTTTGTTTGAAAAAAGTTAAAAAAACCATGATAAAAAATAGCACTGAAACCAGGCGTTAGTCTTTTTGTTGAACTTCTTCATTATTAGAAAGAAAAGGTTCCTTTGAAAAGTATTGGAAAGGCAGAGGTGGACCATGGCCTTATAAATAGAACACGATCCCATATATAAAAGGGTTGGACAATATTAAGATTTTTTTTCCCACAACTCTACAATAAACAATTTACAAATTTCATTTAGTAACCATGCTTTTTATTTAATTTTAACAGGAACAAAGATAATTAGTTTATATTGTTATTATTATGAGGTTCAATGATTGATGAATATCTTTTTTTTTCTTTTCTATGATTCAACAAAAACATAATTACAAAATTCATTAGTCACTTTCTCTTTTAATATCTTCATGACGTATTTGACTATGAGTCTATTATAAACAACTTCCCTCCAAAGGTAAGAGTAAGATTGTCTATATTTTGTTATTGATGTTGCTATTTTTATTTAATTACAAAGATAATTAGTTTCTGTTAGTATTATGGGGATCAATGATTGACGTATAAACTCAAAACACAGGCCATCAGTTGATATAATTTCAGAAATATTCGTAAGGAGGTTGATGTTAATATAGATCATTGTTTCAAATTCTTTGTTTTTATTAAATTTCTTCAAACATCAAGCAATTGCTAGAAAAAATAGTCACAAGTTTATAATTAAATTAATGAAGCCTTTTGTTTCCTCATTTTTAGGGAGCTAAACTAGAACAGTAAGAATAGTTGGATGTGATGGTCTTTGTGGAGTCTTCACTTTTTCTAAAAGTAATACGTCGGTTATAGCTAGTAGCGATAATAATGAATTGATAGGCATGATTAGACTGACCTGAATGTTCCCTTAAAGCGCAAGCCTCGTCCATTGCACAAGATCGAACGATGATGAAAGGAGAGGGCAGGGCCAACGGTAGATTTTAAGAAAGTTCTTAGCTTGGCAGCAAAGCATTTACCGCCCCGCAAATCAAAAGTGAACTTTGATTGACAACGAGGAGCCGGGATAATAGTTTTAGCTTCTTACTTAATGCTCTTTTTTACGATAAGTATTGAGTTTGAGTCATGTTGAAGAAGGATAAATAAAAAATTTGTCTTATTGATGATTCTTTAGCCTTTTAGGTAAAGCTCCTTGATCGGATTAATTACGGACTCCTCGCTTTCAGCGACAGCGTGGGAGTTAAAGCTACTAAGAAACCTGAGGCTGTTGGAAACCTGATGTTGAGTGGAGCCAGCGATCAATTAGCAATTGACCAATCAAGTATGTGACAGCTCTTTGTGTACAGAAATGTACAGGCTACGTAGGAACCTGAGGGATCTTAGAATTCCAGATTTACATCCTCTAAAATTCTTAAAGTTGGATCTTAGAGGTTTAGGATTAGTCCGACTAAATCAAAATACCTAATGTAATAAAAAAAAGTAAACTTTGATTGATCTGATGGAACATCAGTTGAAACTTTCCTTATCAGTTTGTATGTATGTATGTAGGAAAGTAATGCAACGTCAAATTTAACTCAGATGAGCATACAATGCAAAGGGAAACATGCGCACTCCAAGAGTAAAATAACTGAAGAGGACATAGCGCCGCTAAGTGGATACCCACCACTACCGGCGACGAGCCCCCACCATTTGAGTGGCAACAAGTCTATTGTCTTATAGTAGCTGTTGCAGTGTTTAGTTTAATTGACTTGACCCTTCGTGCTCCCTGCCACTTACCTTCTATAAATTAAATTCTCTGGAACAGTTACTAAAAATTATTTAGATCGGTTGCCATTAGTTAGAACTAACAAATTCATCGAAGATACAAATAACACATCATCGGTTGCTTTGTCAAATGTGTGCTCGCTACATGAGACAAGTGCCATCATTTATTTTTTGGCACTTTCACTAAAAATCTATAGCTTATATTTTTATTTAGTTTAAGATAAAATTTCTAATTATTTTAAACATCATTTATTGCTACATTACATATGAAAAAGAGAAATTTTAGATATTTGTGTATTTTATATCAATTAAAAAAATAGATCTCTCCAAGGCCGACTCTGAAGTTTTGTAGGCCCGAGACAAAAGAAGATATTGGCTCCCAAATCTTACTTCTATGTGCAAGAAAACAGTTAGTTCTTACAGGAAGATAGAGGCTTGGAATAACAGAGCAAATCAAGGGGCCTGAGCACAGGTCCAGCTCGCTCATGCCCAGAGCCGGGCATCATCTCTCTATAAATTTTATTACTTTTACAAAATAACCTTATTAATTTTCCGTAATATTAAAAATTCTAATATAAACTTTTTAATTAAGTATTTTAAAAAATATTTTAATAAATTTGTCATACACAATAAAAGTTATATAGGTGGTGTTATATTTGAGGTTATTTTAGTATATAATTTGAAAGAAACTTAGTATATGATATTTTTAAAATTTTAAAACTATAAAGTGCTTATTTCAAATAATCTAAAATAATAAGAACATTTTTATAATTAATAAAATCATGAGATATATTTATATCCTTAAAATATGAAGAAGTGTCAAGGACTTAAAAAGGTCAATCATGAGAAAGCTTTTAAATTGTTAATTGTTTCATGGTTACTTCTTCCTAATTTATTTGTTTAAAAGGGCTTTCATTTTCATTTTCAGGCTATGCCTGTAAGCCTCTGATATCGATTGATATTCATATATTGATCATTTTTCTGTTAAATTAAACAGTGATATTACTCCTAAATCCCATTTGTTAGATAAAATCACCTGAATACTTCTAATTTTTTCAAATGCAATATTTTAGGTTACACAAGATCACCTTAATTAATTTATTATTTCTTACCAAAGACATGGGTTTGAATTAAAAATTAAATTTGAAAAGTGGA
Source organism: Erythroxylum flavicans (assembly GCA_027576715.1). Taxonomy (NCBI): domain Eukaryota; kingdom Viridiplantae; phylum Streptophyta; class Magnoliopsida; order Malpighiales; family Erythroxylaceae; genus Erythroxylum; species Erythroxylum flavicans. The sequence goes on from JANZXP010000006.1 coordinate 26,288,749, forward strand.
TTAAACTTAATTATAAATTATTGGCCTCAATTACAGTTTGTTTTAGATAATTAAGAGTTCACAACTAATTCCTCTCTGGATCAACTCAAAGGCTGTAGGGCAAACCTAGCATATTGTTTCTGGATATAAAGAACTACTAAAACTAGTTTGGGAACTACAATATATGTGGCCATAAGAAGATAAAAAAAATACGAGTCCAAACATTAACAATGTTTCTCTTGAAAATAATACCTCTAACCACCGGAAGAGATGACAGAATAACTGAATTATTGATAACTTGTTAATAGGAAAGGAAATATAAAGCATTCATGATCATGAAGGACAACTTGCGTGTGGTCCCTTCGTCCTATAGTGACTAGTCCTTCCTTCTTATTTAAATCCACCCATTAGCTCTAACCATTCCACCGCCATATCACAAGCTCCTAGGTACTTCACTCTCAGAAGTAATCAAAACCTTTCTTTTTTTACTGAATTTTAAGTTTCATATTCCGCTTCAAGTCTCTGAAAAACCCGTACCTGATCATCTCAGTTTTTCAGCAAAAGAGAGATCTTTTAAGCCTCTTTAGTAATGTTTACTTCATCCACCACTTCCTGCAATCCTTTTCTGTTAAGTGCAGGCTTTTTTGCTAGTTAAGTCTTACTCTCTCCTATCAGCTGCATAATTTGTCCTCCCATATAGAAATCGTAAAAGCCTACACCTATACTTTTGCTGGTTTAGTTTCTCTGCTAGCTACTACATTTTGAAGCCTGTAATGGCTTATTTGTTTGGGACGAGTATTATCAGAAGAAGCGGAATTGAGACCGCAAAGATAGTGTTATTGTCTTTCGGGATCATATCGAGTGTTATTTTGTTCAAAGCGGCAATAATCCCATACACATTTAGTCTTGTTGTGTCAACTCTTCCAAGCTTTTGGATCTCCTTCCGTAGTTGGTTGTCTCCTCCTTACATCTACATTGTTTTCAACTTCATCATCATCACCATTGCTGCTTCCTCCACGTTTCGCCACCCAAAACACAAGTACCCCACCACCACTAAAGTACCAAACCACTCTCCTAATTGGCTACAAAGTAGTGGTGATCATAAAGACAAAAATGGGAGTGATTTACACGGTATCTGGCCAGATGTAATAGAAGAACAGGAAGGCCAGGCACAAGATATTGTAGAGAAGTGCACGGTCGACCCCTCTCTAGAGTCATCTTCTTCTGAACCTTTGTTCACAGACTATGATGAAAAGCTGAAGGAAGAGATGATCAGCAAAGCAGAGGACTCGATTGAGGAGACATGGAACATGATTATGGAGGGTCAAGGAATGGAGCCTAAATCAAAGCTAAAAAAGAGCGATACATGGGACACACCTCGGACGCTAGATAAGGCCTATGATGATGATGACGACGACGAAGGTGATGATCCAGTGGCATGGGCTAGGCGAGAGTTGAGGAAATCAAACACGTTCAACGACTCGGTGTCATCACGGAGGGAGAGGTCGATGAGTCACGAGGAGTTAAACCAGCGAGTGGAGGCATTCATCAAGAAATTTAATAATGAGATGCGACTTCAGAGACAGACATCTTTTGGATTGACTGCCTTTTAACTCCAGCTGGAGTTTGTGGCAGTGAATCCACAAGAAGAAAGAAGTAAGCACGCGAATTAAGACACCAAATATGAATCGTGAGCGGAGCACCAGCTGACGTTAGGCTGTGGAATCTCATGACCAATATTTGATGGGGATGTAATTGTAATTGCCATCTCCATTGAAGATTAAAAACAATTAAATTTTAGTCAACACATTATCATCTATCTACATAATTTGCGTATTATCTAGGGAGATTTTCAGGTCTTATTTAGAACGTTCCACTGAGTCACGCTTTCATAGTTGGCATTGAAGTGTCAAATATCTATAACTGCAAAAAAATCAAATCTTTCATCTAAAATTTCTTAGACATGCTTTTTTTGATCAGTAAAGATTCTATTATTAGACTGCACTACTTTTATGCTAATAAAGTAATGCATCGTACCAAGATCAGATATCTAAAATCAAACCATCATATAATTCTTGAACCCTTTAAACATGACACTATCACTTCCAGTAAAATATAAGATCATTACATATAAGAACAAAAAGCTAAATGTGCATTTTGAATCATAACATTTTTATCAAAATACAAGTTAAACCCTAACGTTTTAAAGTACTCAATTTTAACATTTTTAAAGTGTTACAAATAAACTCTAAGTGAACAAAAAATTTAAGAAAATTAAGTTTCCATTAGTCAAGTGTCACTTCATTATTGACGTGGTACATATTTATGTTTTTTTAATCACTAAATGGGTTATATTACCACGTGATAGTGTGAGACCTAAATTTTTCATTTTATTAATATATTAGTTTAAATTCTTAATAAACCTAATTTATTTAAATTAATTATAATAAAACATAATTAAAAGTGACTCAATTAAATGTTCAAATTCTTAATCTTTATTAAACTCAACCCTAATTTCCAAATTTGCACCCAATTACTCCATTAACGTTTTCACCCAAAACTTAATTTCTAATTATATATTCTTCTTCTTCTTCTTCTTCTTCTTCTTCTTCTTCTTCTTCTTCTTCTTCTTCTCAACCTTTACAACACTTTATCGTTACTTTATCTTTTTCCTCCAACTTTCTCTCCAAATAAACACATCACACACTCCTCGCTCTCTCTCTCTCTCTTTACCATCCTTTTTTTTCTCTTTTTTTCTTTGCCTTATCAATTGACTTCTCTCTCTCTCTAATCTCAAAATTTCTCAAAACAAAAACACCTCCAACTCATATCTATTAATACTACTCGTTGTTCTATCATACTTACCAATCCTATCCTTCTTCTTCTCTTCTATACACCTAACTCACCTCTTATTTTGTTGTTATATACATCAAATTGTCTTTATTTTTCAAATCTACAATGTGAAGACCTAAATTATGAGCAGACTCACTTTAGTTTCTATTTTGTTTCACACTTCTCTTCTTTGTAATTCAAAAGTTTCAGTCTTTATTATCTCTTAATCAATAAAGAGGAGCAGATGGATGCACTCATTCCAAGCTCAACAATCTTCCTATCATCCCTTTCTTTCGAGAATGGTATAACTTCCTTCAAGAAGCTATTTATCAGCATCATGCCTTAGCCAAAGTTTATTTTGCTTATGTTGACTCCTGGAATCGAATTGACAATTCTCTTCACAATTTCATTCAACCTAATTATGTAGGGTTTGGAGCAATTAAGAAGGAGGGTTTGACAATTTTAAGAAAGTGGAGGTTTTAGGTTATGACAGAATTGTAATCACAAGGAAGATAAAGCTTTAATGGAAGATTATCTTAACATTGATGATGGAAAAATAAAATACAATTAGACATTGAATTTTAGGTGAAAACATTAATGAGAGAATTTGGTGAAAATTTGGAAATTAAGGTTGGGGTTAATATAGATTGGGAATTTAATTTAGTTAGTTTTAATTATGTTTAATTATAATTAATTATAATTAATTATGTTTTATTGAGAATTTAAATAAAAATTAATATAATTTAACAAAATAAGATATTTGGATCCCATAATGCCATATAGTAGTGAGACCCACTTAATGATTAAAAAAGATAAATATATGCCACAAAAAGGATGATGTGGCACTTGACTGGTGAAAACTTAATCTCGTTAAAATTTTCAACTATTTAGGATTTATTTACAATGTTTTGAATATGTTAGAATTCAAATTAACACTTTGAAGGCTAGGGTTCAACTTGTATTTTGATAAAAATGTTAGGGTTCAAAATTCTCTTTTGACCAAACAGATAATAAGCATCTTTCCTCCTTCTCTAACTTTAACAAAAAGTGTATGCACATATGGACATTTATAAAAAACCTTCTTTTAAGAAATAAGCCTTTATATAACTATACCAAGCTGGAAACTTGTTTTAATCCATAAAGAGTTTTTTTTAATATGTATACACCTCCAATCCCTTAACATTATCATTTAAAATTAGTATTACTTCATTACATTTATATGGTAATCCAAAAGTGATATTACACACAACTTAAATTCTTAATTACAAACTGTTAGGAAAATACAATTTCCTTCAGTACATATACAACCATTGTTTAATCAAAAAACACATCCAAAGTTACTTCTACTTCTAACAATTGGCCTTAATCCCTGTAGATGATCCTTGTGCCTTAGTCTTATTACTTGGACCCACACGAATTAACACCTGTGCTAAGCTTAAAAGCTTAGTGGAGAAACACTTAGTCTAGATGACCAATCATAGTAATCATCCGCCAATCACACACACATTCATGAATATCATAATCTCATGTAAATAATGATGGCATAATTAAGCAAACTATGTAATGCAAATATGCTTCAATATATTATCCATATACTGAAAATGCACATTTATAAGCCAAATATTGATATTTAAGGCTCATCAATACAAATTATTCATATTGTCATGTTATATCTCTTATCTATTACTATTAAATTTTCTCTTATTTATGACTGTTAAATATCCAATCTGTGTTAAGCCTATACATTCTTGTGCGTATGGATAATGGGATCTGTGGATATCTAAAGATATCAAATAGTAGATAACCGAAGGCATCGAACTATAAATACCTAAAGGTATCGAAATGTAGAGATATTATGGTCTTGAAATGAAGACACCAATGGTGTCAAACTGTAACAATTGCACTGTAACTCTATAGGCATGCTATCTATCCATTACCAAGGCGATAAAGCAAGCACTGTAATATTTCATTTAATGATTTGCCAATTTTATAATTAATATATTAAGAAATCACACGATATTCATTTGAAAACATAAAACCTGTTTTAAGTTCATACATGCAAGTCATAACTTATCATCATTAATATAATAGTCAAATCACAAGTACTCTTATGATTTATTTTGTATATGTTTTGTTCAATTATGTTTCTTGAGGTACATTCACATAATTCCAGTATATAAATTCCTATACCTCATTTAAATATAAAACATGTTGAATTATACTTAATTATCTTCCCAAAATTAGTATGTGAACTTGTATAATCATACTACACACATATAAGTAATAAATATGCATACAAATCATCTTTGTACATGTAAATTTTCTTTAGCATGCATTATGGTGAATCTTAAATTCAAATGTTTAATCACCTAATTTACATATGTAAGTCATATTTTATTTATTTCTAGGTGTATACAAAGTTTCATAAATATTCCAAAAGGTTCCAATATGATTCGGTAAAAAAATAGAAGCGAAAACTCAAAATATTACATATTGGGTTCAGCATAAGGTGGGTCTAAAATGGGCAACCAAAACACTTTAGATGCAAATTATACGATGGTCACCATTTGTTCCAAAATTTTCACATAGCAAACGTTCAATTTAGGCCTTGAGGTCTTCTAAACATTTGTTTCCCTATGCCTTTAATGCCCATATCATCAAATATCAAGCCATTTGGACTTCTAATTCATAAGATAAAAATCGAACATCACAAGCTGCTCCATTGCAAGGGCAACATCAGATCATCATTTTCAATCTTAATTTCCAATATCATAACGCCAGAATTAGATACTGGTCTCTTCTAGATATTTTTAGTTCTATGTTTTAAGTTTCACCTTTAATTGGAATCACTCAATTTGGAGGTTTATATGTTGAGTTATGGCCAAAACAGTGAAATTGGTTCAAGTGAATCGAGAACCTAAGACATAATTTCACTAAATGTTACTCTCTCTTATCATATTCAATCAATTCCATGCAAAGTAACACCAAGAAATCATTCCAGTAACCATTCCATGTCCAAATCAATCTTTTTACACATTCAAATATGCACACATACAGAAATTAACGAAGTGTAGTCCCAAACCTTAAAAATTTTCAATTAACTCTTCTTCTAGTGCTCTTCCTTCTCTTCCTTTTTAGCTTTGCTTGATTCACTAACTAGAATACCACAAGTACATATCTCAATCCCATATCTAACCTTATAATTCCAACTTTTTATGAGAAAAGAAAGAAAAGATGAAGAAGAGAAGAAAAAACTACCTTGATTTTCACCTAGGATTAGCTTGATTCCTTATGCAAAATGATTTTGTTAAGGAGATGGATGATAAGATCTTATCTTGACGTATTATTTGCTATTATCTCCTTTGTTTTGAATTTATTTTTGTGCTTAGATGTTAAAATTAATGTTTGTTTTGTTTCAAGAGATGAAGAGTAAAGATTGCATCAAATTGGGACATTATTGGCGATAATTACAAAATTTTGGATGAAGTGGAAAGATTGCTATAGTGGATAAAATTGATCACTTGAAAAGTTATAGTTTGACTGAAAGACTTCGCCTTATCCTTATCATGTAGGAATTTGAATTCGTTTTAAATAGACATCTTTATAAGTTTGAGTTAGATTAGGACTAGATTAGAAAACCCTGTAAAAGAGGCGTTCTTCATAACAGAAAGAGATTATCTCTTCTTACATTTTTTGCAATTCTTTATCTTTCTTTTAGTTTTATTATTGGAGCGAAAGTCATATGTGGCTATATGTGGCTAAACTCAATCTTTTTTATTCAAGAGGATTTGATATTCTAGTCGTAACCCTATGAGGTTTTGTGTTCCAAACTTTTATTTGTGTTTTAATTCAAATATTTCTTGTTTTGAGTTCTCATATTTCATTAATGATTAATATTTGATTAATCTAATAATTTAATTTAATATTAATTATTCTATCGCTAGGAATTCAATGATCCATAATTGTCATGAAAGATTGGTATAAGTAACAAATAGGTTATTTATGAATTTCCATATTTAATTTATGATAAACAAAAAACTAAATTGAATAGTTGCAGCTACCTTGATTATTTAATTTAGGGTTTAGTTTTTTTTCACGGAGCTTATTGCTATCATTTATTTGATATGGAATGTTATCACACAGTCAATGGATGATAAGTTTTTGGTCTTGACGCTAAGTTTAACCAATTAATTTAGAAAAATTTAAGACTTATTATGATTATCCTAATATGTTTCAGACTAATTGCTTAAATCATGAAATTATTCTCTTTAAGCCAATAATCAATGTTATAATTAGATAAGATATTTCCCTTAAATTAGAGTTTGATAATCTTGAATTTCTTATTTTTAAATTCAGTTGATATAATTTATTTTCATATTAATTTTAGTTAATCAGTTTCTTAATCAAAAATTTCCTTTTTATTTTATTACTTGAAATAAAGAAACTAGTGTTTAATTCTCTAAGGATTTGACCCGGTTCCATGACTACTACAAGAAGTTTAGAGAATTAGAATTATTTTGGGTACTTCGACAACTCCACCAAAATTTGGCATCGTTGCCAGGGAACTATTTCAAGTTTCTTAGTTTCTTTGCATTTGGATTTCTACAGATACTGCTGACCTCTTCTCTTGTATGATCCAGAAATTGAATATAATATAATTCAGAAATTGAAAAAATAGTGCGTCGTTTGAGAAAAGAGACAAAGTAAGGAAGTGGACATTCATCTTCAGACGTGAAAGTTGAAGTAGATCTAACAATAGGTGAAGACTTTAATTTTCAAGAAAAGGATAAAAATATGACAATTCTCAACCCTAGAACGTTGATGGAGTTAGCGGCAAGGAATTTGAATCAACAACCCTTATGCATTCAATTTCCAAATGTTAATGTAGATCCACATAAATACCTAAAGGAATTTCATGTTGTTTATTCTGGAATGAAGCCATAAGGGGTGACAGAAGAACAAATTAATCTCAGGGCCTTTCCATTCTCATTGAAAGATAAGGCAAAAGATTGGCTATATTATCTTCCATCTGGCTCAATAACAACATGGAATGAGATGAAAAGAATTTTATGGAGAAGTTTTTTCTTGCATTAAGATAAACAAATATCAGAAAGGAGATATGTGGGATAAGACAAATTACAGGAGAAATATTACATGAATATTGGGAAAGGTTTAAGGAGTTATATACTAGCTATCCACATCATTAAATTCCCATCAACTTCTGATTCAATACTTTTAACTATTGCCAATAGATCGAAGTATGGTTGATGTAGCTAGTGAAGGAGTTCTGGTAAACAAAACACCTGAGGCAACCAGACAGTTGATATCAATTATGGTCGAAAATTCTCAATAGTTTGTGACAAGGATGGATGGAACTATTAAGCGTGTGAATGAGGTAAGTAACATGCACCATGAGGATAAAATTTATGATTTAACTACTCTAGTTCCTCAAATGGCTGTAAGTCAATTGCAATCAGCAAAAGTGTGCAGAATATGCTCATTCTCTAAACACCTTCCGAATATGTGCCTTACATTGCAACAAGACTCTCTTCAAGAAGCTAATGCAACATAGGGCTTTCCTGGTCAACCTCAATGAAAGTATGAGCCTTATTCTAATTATTACAATCCAGGATGGAGGGATCATCCAAATTTGAGCTATGAAAATCAAAGAAGTCAACAATGATATCAATCTCACATTTTTAAACAACCTCAAGCTCATACATATGCTCAACCTCAATCTTCAAATCTAGGTATGTCTTTAAATGAAATTATTAAGGAACTTGCTAATAATACTCAACAATTTCAACAGGAAACAAGGTTAATCCTTAAAAACTTGAGAAATTAGATCACTCAATTAGCCCCTAAGTATGTAAATTGGAAGCGTGAGCATCAGAGAAATTATTTTCCCAAACGATAGTGAATCCTAAGGAGAATGTGAGTGCAATGACTTTGAGAAGTGGTTAGAAAATTCAATATGGAACTACTTTACCAATGGAGATAGAAAAGCACGATGATGGAGAAAAGAAGGAAAAACTTCCAACTAAAGAATCAACAAAGGTAAAAAATGATTCATCTTCATCAATATCAATTAATGCACTTTTACCTTCTTTTCCTAGCAGTTGGCTAAACTAAAAGATGATGAATATGAAAAAGAGATCGTAGAAACTTTCAAAAAGGTGGAAATCAATATACCACTTATGGAAGCCATCAAACAAGTTTCGTATTATGCAAAATTCTTAAAGGAGTTGTGCAAAAATAAAAGGAAGCTAAAGGACAAGAAGAGGATAATTTTGGGTAAGAATGTGTCAGCTGTGATAAATAGGAATTACCGGAAAAATCCAAAGATCAAGGTATGTTTACACTTCCTTATGTTATTGGTAATAGAAAAATTGAGTGTGCTATGCTAGACTTAAGTACATCTATTAATTTCATGCTATACTCAATTTATCGAGCTTTAAATCTGAATTCTTTGCAAGAAACTAATGTGATTATCCAACTAGTTGACCGTTCGTATATGCGTCCTATTGGAGTTATTGAGGATGTTTTAGTCCAAGCTAATGGTTTGGTATTTTCAGTTAATTTTTACATCTTGAAAATGGATGGAGATAGTATTGAAAATTCATTTTAGATTTTGTTAGGCTATTTATGAAGACGGCTAAGACGATAATCGATGTGCACGAGGGTATTAATTTTGTAGAGTTTAATGGAGAAATAGGAAAGTTCAATATTTCTAAAGCAATGAAGTACCCAAATGATTTTCAATCTGTTTATTATATGGATATTGTGGATTCATTTGTGCAGGATATGTTTAAATAAGAGAGTGTTAAAGATAAGTTGGAGTTTAAGGCTACATCATAAGTGAACGAGCAAATTAATGAAACTTATAAAGTTGTAGAATCATTGTCAGTAATGCTAATAGATTCGGAAACTTTAAATGATGAACTTAGTATAACTCATAAGAAAATATTACCTTCTATTTTGTAGGCTCTGAAAATAGAATTAAAGGTGTTACTTGATAGCTTAAAATATGTCTATTTCTGTCTGTTTGGTTGCTGTCTTCAAGATGCAGAGATGGAACGGAACAAAAATTTAGAGACAGAGCAGAATAAAAATTGGAGATGGTAAGCTGTTTGGTTATGAAGGACAGAACAGAAAAAATTATCTTTGTCTAGAGGACAAAATGTGTTTGGTTGCAATGGACAGAACAAAAAAAATAGTATCAATGACGAAAATACCCCTACAGTAAAATATGATTAAAAATATGTAATTCATTGATTATTTTATAATTGTATCAATATTTATTTTAAGTGTATTTGTAATTTTTTAATTACGA
>JANZXP010000006.1:26298992-26325837 GCA_027576715.1 Erythroxylum flavicans
CTTAGAGAAGCAACTTATATATTGGGAATAAAGATCTATAGAGATAGATCAAGGAAGTTGCTAGGTCTTTCACAGTCGACATACATAGATAAAGTGTTAAAGAGGTTTAGCATGGAGTAGTCCAAGAGAGGGTTTCTTCCCATGATATATGGGATAAAACTCTCGAAATCTATGTGTCCCAAGACACAAGACGAGAGGACTCGCATGAGTATGATCTCGTATACTTCGGCAATAGGATCAATCATGTATGCTATGTTATGTACAAGACCTGATATATCGTATGTTCTAAGTGTTATGAGCAGACATCAATCAGATCCTAGTGAGTGTCACTGGGTGGCTGTCAAGAATATCCTAAAGTACTTGAGAAAGATTAAGGATGTATTCTTAATATATAGAAATGGAGATCTCGTAGTGAGCGGACATATAGATGTTAGTTTTCAATCTGACTAGGATGACTCCAAATCCCAGTCAGGTTATGTTTTCACACTGAATGGTGGAGCAGTCAGTTGGAAGAGTTCCAAATAAGAGACAACTGCAAATTCGACGACCGAGTCAGAGTACATTGCAGTTGCGGAAGCGGCTAAAGAAGTTGTTTGGATCAATAAGTTCGTCATAGAACTTGGAGTGGTTCCTAGCATAGTAGACCCAATATTGTTGTACTATGGCAACAATGGAGCTATTGCTCAAGCCAAAGAATCGAGATCTCATCAGAGGTCCAAGCACGTACTCAGGAGATATCACCTGATCAAGGAGATAATTGATAGAGGTGATGTGAAGATAGATAGAGTGCCCATAGATTAGAACATCGTTGATCCTTTGACTAAGCCACTTCCTCAGAAAAAAATTGATTCTTGTGTACTCACTTATGGTATTAGATACAAAGGCGATTGAATTTAGTACAAGTGGGAGATTATTAGAGTAGTGCTTTAAAGGCAGTCAACTTTAGCACTTTTATACAAACTTTATTTTGATTAATAAAGAAAAAGGCATTTTTTTCATTGATTTGATATTCATTTATATATATATGAATTGATATTGATATAAATCGAATTAATGAAGTCCATAATACAAAACATAGCATAAAGGAAATCATGATGAGATCATGATAATGAGATTCCTATCATGTGCAATTACGTTAGTATTTAAATAATCCCTAGTCATAGGATTAATAAGACAAGACATTATTAATCCGGGAAGACTAGCACATATTATACTTCTTGATTTGATCAAGCAGTAGATTTCATAAACTGTAAGCATGAGATGTTTAGAGTTAATATGTGGATGCTTACTAGGGTAGTAAGTACATCGAATGACCTACTATGAGATTATCAAATGGATGATCTATCGAATGTCAATGATTAATCTCATTATAGCAATGGTGGAAATATCAAAGTATTCAAGGATGTCTTGGATATAAATCCTATGCTTTGACACCATTCCTTGTTACCTCAAGACGAGGTCGCTCTTAGGGTGGTGATTGGGTATAACTATTTATGTTCGAAGGTAATTAGGTAGTCAATAAAGGATTCACCACTTCTGATAGAAGGACATGATACCCATGGCTTCTTGTTAGGTTCATTACTTGGGAGTCTCTAGCCAGAGCAGGTATTTGTCATGAATAGGGTCTTCAATGACACATATGAGTAATGAGATCCCTGAACAAGAACTAACATCACTTAAACTAGATGTGATGTAATCAGTCTAGAGGGAGTTGACACATATCCCATACTTCGAACCAAGTGGGGGTATAGTATGGTGAAAGGAAGAATTGCACGATAATTGTCTATATAAAGGTTCATAAGTTGGATAATTAACTATCAAAGAGTTTGTGTGTTAATCCACTTATATTCCAGCAAATAGGCATCATGATGTGTTTGAATTAAGAGTTAATTCAAGTACCTAAAATAGCCAGAAACCTAAGGGTCACATGCATAAAATATCGGATAAAAAACAAATGTGTATGGCCTATTTTAAGCAGGTCACGATCGTGCATCATAGGGCCACGATCGTGGCCAAAGGCAAGATATGCCACGATCGTGGCCAGCAAGGCCATGATCGTGACAAAGGCCCCAAAATGATATATAAGTGAGTTCTTCAGTTATGTATAAAAACAAATTTCACTTCTTACAAACTTAGGTGATAGAAAAAGGGTTTTAGAAGTGTTATAGAGAGAGTGATAAGAGTTCTTGAGTTATCTTCTTGCAATTTATGCAAATGTTATATAAATCAACATGCATGCAAGATAACCTTGACCTATCTTCTATTAGATTGAACATCTATTTGAATTCATCAAGTTTGGTGTTCTAAAACCCTTATACATTATTTCATCTTCATTCTTTGCGTGTTCTTGGGTGATCAAGGAAGGGTTTGGTATTTGTAACAACCCAAACAAGGAAAAGAAACAAGAAAGGAGGAGATACACAAGGTAAAAAATTTTGTTATTTCATGTTGTTTACATATCCTTGTATGTATGTGAGATTTTGTGGTTTCCAGGTTATCATCCGCTGCATCCGTATGCATGTGATGCATGCAACTATGGATAACCCAACATGATTGAGTGCTATGTCTTGATGATTGAATTAATTTGTGATTAATTTGTGTAAGAATATGGTTATCTGTGAGCTTGAATCGTTAATAATGTAAATTTAAATGTGATATAAATTTATGTATATGTTTGTTTGTGTGTGTGTGGTTCGTCGCTAATGACTATAAACGTATTAGCCACTGAGCTTCCCAGCTCACCCCATCATCTTTTCACTCCTCAGGTGCAGAAATAGCAGATCAACGTTGAACCTTGCAAAAACTTCGGCTGACTCTAAGAATTTCTATTTTGTAACTAAGTTAGTTCATAAACTTTTGGCATTTTAGAGGCATATCAAACATGAGCATTCATGGTTATATTTTGTATTATGCTACTGGCTGACTCTGAGTATTTAATTGAAGTTATTTATAAACCTTGCAACATCTGAGAGATGAAATTCTATTTTGCTAAGAAATGAATGAAAGAAGGGTTGAAGAGCTTCTTTTGTATATATGCAGAATTTCTTCTCTGTTAAGTTGTCATTGTGTTGGGAATAAAATTTTTGCCTTGGATAAAATTTCTGAAGAAATTGGTTAAGTTGGGAGTTTCATACATATGGTTTTGATTGTTATAATCGGGTCTTTTGAAATGCATAGAAATTATATGTATTGACAGTAGAGAGAAAAGAGGAAAAATAGAATAAAAATATATTTTGAAACTTCAATAAATAAACTGTATTGATCTAGGCAGAATTAGACAAAATTGTCTTCATGAAAGTTGTAGACCATTCTCTTAGCTTTCTAATGACATAAAATTTATAATTTTTGAATTTCGGGATTGAAAGTTATGAAGATTTGAAGTGTGTGTGTGCAGTAGGGATGTCACGATCGTGCAATATTGTTCATCATATGTCGCGATCGTGCACATGCACGATTGCAACTTTTGTGTTTTTGTAGGAAGCTCGCAATAGTGTACAAGCACGATCGTGACTCCCCCCAGTCTGTGAGTCTTGTTCTCACGGCCGTGACTTTTTTTTAAGTCATGCCTATGACTTTTCCTTCTTTTTATTTTTTTATTTGTTTGTTTAATTATTTTTACTTTCACCAAGAAATTTAATTCTTTTTACCTTGATGTTAATTATATATATATATACTTTTATTTTAAAAAGTCCCACCATGAATTCTTTTATCTTCATTTTATTTTAGTTATATATCTTATTTTGAAAGTACCCAAATTTTGACGCTTTGTTGTCCCGCAATAGGAACCGAGACCTGGAGCTAACAGAAAGATTGCTACAATGGATAAAATTAATCACTTGAAGAGTTGGAGTTTGACTGGAAGACTTCGCCTTATCTTCATGTAGGAATTTGAATTCGTTTTTGATAGACATCTTTACAAGTAAGAGTTGGATTGAGATTAGATTTGAAAACGATATAAAAATGACGTTCCTCACGATAGAAAGAGTTTCTCTCCTCTTATGCTTTTCACAATTCTTTATCTTTCTTCTTTTTTTGTTATTGGAGTGAGTGGTTAAACTAAATCTTTCTGATTCAAGGGAATTTGATATTCTATGTTTTGGGTTTCACACTTTTATTCATATTTTAATTTAAGTATTTCTTGTTTTGAGTTATCATAACTCATGAATGATTACTATTCGATTAATATCATAATTTAATTTAATATCGATTATTCTATCACTATCCAGGAATTCAATGATCCGTAATTATCATGAAGGATTGGTACAAGTAGCAAATAGGTTATTCATGAATTTTCATATTTAACTTATGGTAAACAAGAAAACTAAATTGAATCGTTTTAGCTATCTCAATTATTTAATTTAGGGTTTAGTCTTTTTCATGGAGCTTATTGCCATCATTTATTTGATATGGAATATTATCACACAAAGTCAATAAATGATAAGCTATTTCCATAAGCTTGTTAATGATTTGAGACTTATGTTTCTAAAAATAGCGGGTTACAATTTAAGATCAAAGGAATATTAACGATTGATTTTTCCATGTGAACAATCTCAATTACCTTATAGTGTTTCATTCAATAAGGCCTCTTATAAACATAACGAGAACATATTTAATTTCTTCATTAATATTTTCTGTTATCATTAGTGAAGCATTTGATGAATTTTTAGGTGTAGAGGTAGTTAGAATTTATTAGTGTAGGGTTGCTACATTTCTTATTCAATTTTGCTATTAAGGATGATTGGTGCAAGTTGTTGCTCATTACAATAACAAATACTTTCCTCATTAGAAATAGCATCTTTACTAGTCATAATCTTTTTTCTTTAATATATTGAACAATTTATATGCTTTAGATGCTTCACTTACATTCAGAAAGACAAATTTCTCACTTTTACTATCAAGTTTCTTCCTTTTTCTCATAAGGTAAATATGCATAAATGATATAATAAAAAATTCCAAAATAATCTATCAATAGTTTTAACCATCTTGAAGCTTCTTCTATGGTCATGTTTTAAATAACAAAGGTAAGGCTTCTATTTAAAATATGAATTCTCTAATTTATTGCTCCAAACTAAAATTTCTTTCCAATTCTTCCCTTTATCAACAAGTTTCTCATCATATTGAAAATAGTTATAGGCAAAAAGTGCATTTTAAACCCCAAACACGTTTACTAAAATAAAAATAAAACCTTAATATTTTAGATCATTGAAAAAAAACTCTAACATTTCAAAATCATCCAAATTTAAACTTAAATTGATGAAACCTTAATAAAGTTATAGCTCTGCAAATTAAGAGCTATGTTAGTTCTAATGTGACATTCTTTTTTAGTTTTTCATTGTCCATCCATGTGGCACTATGGGAATTAACTTTAACAAATTCTAACTAATACTAATTAATTGTAATAAATCATAGCAAATCCTAATTGACTATATTTTAACACTAACCATAGTAATCCAATTTAAAATTAAATTTTATTTGATCTAAATAACTATAATCCCTCTTCTTCTTTATTGTTATTACCCCACTACCACCTTCATTCTTCCTCCTTCTCCTCCCAAACATCCACTAATCTTCTCGTAACCATCACCTAAATCACCTATCCACTCCTAAATCTTGATACTTTTGGTCGCTAAGTCAATAGTGTCAATAAAAATCACAGACTCTCCATTATTAGAGGTTAAAGGCCTAGAAGCGACAATTTGATTGAGAGAATGCTTTCAATTTCTGGAAGAAACATTGCATCTCTTATAATTCTCTTGAAATTGTAGAGTCTCTAATGGAATGGTGGAAGTACAAAAGCTAAAATTAGAAAAGTACGGAGGGAGAAGAAGAGAGGATTATGATACTACTAAACCAAACTAACTTTCCATTTTTGTGTTTGCTTTTAATAGATAGTCAATTTTTCCTTCTTCTTTCTTTAGTCTTTGGATTATTCAAACAAATTTTGGTAAATCTTTAAATCAAGGAAGCAAATGATTTGACAATGGAAGAAAAGTTTGAGAGGGCTAAAAAAATAAAAAGGATAATAACGATTATCTAAGTAGGCTTAATGGTGATAAAAAAAGGAGAGGGATTGAGGTTATTTAAATTAAATTAAAGTTAATGTTAAATTGAAATTGTTAAGTCTATTGGAATTAATGTTAAATTAAAGCTATTTAATGTTTATTATAATTTATTATGGTTAATTATGATTAATTAGAATTTATTATGATTGATTAAAATTTAAAAAAGTTAAAATTTTAAGTTTAATTTAAATATATGGATCCTATTGTAGTTAATGTATATCTCGTAATAAACCTATATGACTAATAAAATATTTTTATGTCATATTAGCAATGACAACATATAATAAATGAAAACAAAATTCTATCAACATTTCCATCCATTTAGGGTTTTAACTAAATTTTTTACAAATGCCATAGTTTATTTTGAATGTTTTGAATGTTAAGATCTGACCTGTACTTTTGTGAAAATGCTAAGGTTTAAAATTCACTTTTTGTCAATACTTTTTACTTTTTTCTCTTTGATGTACCATTTTGCTATGGTGTATACGTAGTTGTGAGCTCCCTTTGAATATCATACACTTCACAAAAAAAATTTCAAATTCTTTTAAACAATATTCTCTACCATGACCCATACATAGAGTTTTAATGGTATTATCTGTTTCATTTTTAACACGTCTTGAAGCTTTTAAATGCGCTAAAAGCTTATAATTTCTCTTACAAAACTTAAATCCAAGTTTTTTAATATAATCATTAATGAAGGTAATTATGTATCTTTTATCTCATTAGACGATGGCCTTATTACGCCACAAATATTTGAATGAAAGAGCTTTATAATATGTTATGATCTCCATGACTTTCCTTTGGTGAACTGAATGTTATTCACCAACTTGAGAAATGATAATTTGTGGAAGATCAATCTCCATTTTTTTGCTGGAGAGTCTTTAATCCACTGAGATTTAAATCTCTATAGAGAAAATGCCAAAGCCATTGAGGAGTCTTTCATATTAGCTAGCAAGCAAGGTTGAGCACTTACGATCTTTAATGAAGACAACCTATTTGAACTTATAGAGACAACAATGATAATTCCTCTAAAATGATTGTATATCTTATAAGCACCTTTATCAAAAATCATTATATACCCATTTTTAATAATTGACTTACACTTAAAAAATTCTTTTTCAAGTTAGGAATATAAAAAAGTTTACAAATTGTTCCTACGTAACCATTCTTCTTTCTTATATGAATATCACCCTTTCACATTACATTCATAGTAGAACAATCATGAAAATTTTCGGTAAAACAAAAGTCTTCATTTAAGTAAGAGAAAAATAATTACTTCCACAAATGTGGTGATTGTAACCTATATTTGTATACCACACATTTATTACAATTCCTTATTGACTTTGATCACCATCAACAAGGTTTCCAATTCCTTATCTTATAAAAAATTTAATTCCTTCTTTTATGTAAAATTCAATTTCTCTCCCTTTTTTTATCATTAGACAACTTATAATAACATTTAGCATTATAGTAATCAAATTTATGACATCTACATCACTCTACTTTGGAGTTGCAAAATTATTTATCAAATTTGAACTCCCTGTTGCCATCTTGATTGCCCTAACCTCTCCTTACTCTACCTCAACCTCAACCTCTTCCTTTAGAGTTTGAGGAATAAATAGGTATAGAAGCCTTTAAAGCCTGCTCCTTTATAATTGGTCATCAATTCATCTTTTATTTGTAGACCAACAGGAAGCTTTGAAATTTGTCAAGAGAGAGTGCATTAGTGTATTTAGACTCTTTTGTACAGCAAACAACATAATCAAATTTTACTGCCAACAATTAGAATGCCTTTTCAATAATGGTAACATCTTGCATAATCTTATTGAGGAATCATATTTTGTAGTCATCTTTATGGTCCTTATAGAGTAACTAGTCATTAGATACTTTATCTCTTATTTATAAAGTCTTGAGATCCAATGCTTAAAGCATTGCATGCTTCACTCTAAAAGAGCCTTGATATTTTTCTTCATTAAGTCCAATATATCCTTAAAAGTTTATTTACTAAGATAGTTTCCATGATAAATCGATCAATTGCTTGGAATAAGTAAAATTTCATCTTCAAGTCTTCAATGGCAATCCCTTTAACTTAGTTTTTTGTGTGTTTATATGTGTCCTTACAATCATGGGTGTTGCTACACTCGCTTTAACACACATGCTAATATTCTTTGGACCTTAAGAAATTCTCTGTCAACATGCTCCACCGGTCATAATGATTGAAAATGTGGAATTGTTAGTCGCAAAAAAACTTTTACAAGTCATATATAAAGAAAAGAGAAAGAGACATATATGGAGAAAACAAACATGTTTTTATTCATTACTGTTCATGATTTTTCTACTATTTAAATAAATAAATGAAAAAAAGTTGAAGAGATAAAATATAAATTATTACTAACAATTTAAACGTATTGTAATTAAGAATACAAAAGAGGAGTACTTTAGGGTCTATTTAGTTGTTTTTGATTTAATTTTTGGTTAATTTTCTTATTGGGTGTTACTATTACTTTTTATTCTTGTTTAAAGATTTGTTCAAATTTTCTAATGTTTGAAAGTTACAAAAAGGAGTTTTAATTATTGATTTTGATTTCTTGAATTAAGATTTAAATTATTTAAAGTATTATGTGATAGATAGATATTGACTAAAAATATGTAATTTATATATTAATAAAATAAATAAATATTAATAAATAGTTAACGGATAATAATAATCAATAACATAATAATAATCAAAAGTGTTATTACCTAATAAATAAAATTTGATAAACTATTCGATTAGTGCGTTATACTATTCAACATATTAAAATGAAAAATCAAACTAACACGCTTATTGCTAATAAACAATGAAAAACCAATATAACGTGTAATTTAACAATATAAATTAGGAATTTTTAATAAAACTAGTAATGAATTAATGACTAATAATAATTATTATATTAATAAATAATTAATTACCATTAACTTTTAATTTTGATATTTTTTATTTGTTATTACATTGCATTACAAATTATATGTGAAATTTAAGTTAATATTACTAGAAATAAATTGAATCGATTATTATGCTTAATGAAATGATTAAATGATGATCAGTTAGTAAAATTATGCAATTTTATATCTTTTAATGTACTATTTATAATAAATATTTTTTATTGATATACACGTATTAATCAGGTTAATTTCATCATGAATAGAAATCTATAACTATATTTACAATAATTACCAAATAATTTTTTTTCTTACAAAAAAATGTGAAAGAAAAGAGAAGTGGTATTAAACCAAAATTTACTTATTTTAATAAAGAACATTTACAACTTTATTAGAAATGATCGAGGATAAAGAGAGATGTCATTTTATTATGAACCAGCAGGCGTTACTTAATTTATTAGAACCAAGAGTAATGATACTTTATTAAGAACCGTCAAGCTATAGTTAGTTTATCCTTAAGGTAAAGTTTTAAATTTAGACAAAGTATATTCAGGTTAACAAATAATTGCTTAATGTTTTAAAAATCAGACAAGAAATTAAATCAATAAAATAAGAATTTTAAGAGTTGAAAAATTTAATCAGTATATAAAATTAATTAAATATTGAATAAAATTAAAAATTTAAAATATGATGAGAAGAGATTGGTTTTACCTATCAAAAAAGTTAAATCTATTAACAAATAAAATAATAAATAAAAATTAATTATTCTATTTTAATTAATAATTTAATTAACTTTTACCAACAAAGGTAATTAAAATAAATCTAATAAAAAATTTAAAACTCAAATTAAAACTGACGACCGAATTTGTTGAGTATTTTCACCATTAATTAAAAGCATAAATCTTTTAGCAATACTATCTTTGAATGCACCTAAGAAAGAATCCGATACGACACCGTTGAAGCAGAAGGAGACGAAAGCCAAGCGCGCCGATATGAAACGTCTATTTTGCGGCATTTATGCCTCAAAAACCGAAGAGACAGACATTCCGGTTCCTACTACCACTAGTGAAGTGGTGGTGAGAGTGAAAAAGGAATATATTCATATTCTTAAAAGCTTCCAAAGAGTCACAGCATCACATTTTCATTTGTTGTGAAGGAGGAGAGAGAGAGAGAGATCCCATACCTTTCTCTTCCCAGTTCTATTCTAGAAAATCAAAAGCTAAGCCCATGGCGACCAAGCCATCATCCTCACCATCGTCGTCGTCGTCGTCTTCTTCTTCTTCTTCTTCTTCTTCAAATAAGAAGCAAGGTTTGGGGTGGATAGAGTGGGCAAGAGGATGGCTCTGCGTAGTGCAGGAGATGCTATTCCAGAGAATATTGGCCAGTCACTTACACAACCCTCTTCCGTTGCCTCCCGTCAATGACCTCACTTGCATTGTCACTGGCTCCACTAGTGGCATCGGCCGCGAAATCTCTAGGTTTCTTTGTTTTTACTAATTCACCCACGCCTTTTCGCAAATACCTGTGGTACTTATCAATTTAGACCGTTTCTGGCACAGACAATTGGCGGAGGCTGGTGCACATGTTGTTATGGCAGTTAGGAATACAAGTGCAGCTTCGGAGTTGATCCAGAGGTGGCAGAGTGAGTGGACTGGAATGGGCCTACCTCTCAACATTGAGGTGTGTGATCCGGCATTGCTATTCTTTTTAGTTCTATGCTAATAAGTTGTTTTTATCACCTTATACTCTTGTTGTCTAATTTTAAGGTGATGGAACTTGATCTTCTCTCCTTGGACTCAGTTGTGAGGTTTGCCAACTCATGGAATGCTCGTTCCCGACCCTTGCACGTTCTTATTAACAATGCCGGAATATTTTCAATTGGAGGTCTGAATTTTTTAAAGAAAAAAAGTAGCATTCAACTATTTCATACTGAAAACTTTTTACTATAGTCCTGATATTTTCTCATTTGATTGTGAGAAAGAGCTCAACACTTCAGCTTTCCTGCATTTCAGGATTGGTAGGTAGCACTCTTTTCGGCTACCTAGCATCCTACGAACAAAACTAGACGCAACTCTTAAATTCCATTCCTTCTAAGAATCAAGTTCTCCTTTCAGTAAGGTGAAATGATCCTAATTACACACAAGTGACATCATTTAATGATATCTGCTTCTTTGCAGTTTACATTACCGATTTTTAGGAAACAAGAGTGAATCAAGTATAAAGATATCAGAGACCATTGTTTTTTAGTCAAACACAATTATTTTAGTTTTGTAATTGGCTTTGACGAAGCAGGATTAAGTAATTCCAGATATTGATAAATGCGTTTCTTCTATTTTAGTTGAGTTTTTACTAAGATTGTTTCTGCTATCATCAATGTGGACCACTTTTATCTTTTTCTTGTTATCATTATTATTCTAGTTATCGTAACCTATTATTGATTAGCTCTTATTAAGTTGTATAAGCAATTGATGTTGGATATGCTTTCAATACGCATCTGTAATTTCTTTTTGGTAACAAAGTGTTTTAAATATGTTGGATTTAGAACCACAAAGGTTTTCAAAGGATCAGTATGAAGAGCACATGCAAGTGAATCATCTGGCACCAGCGTTGCTTAGTATTTTACTTTTGCCTTCTCTAATTAGAGGATCTCCAAGCCGAATCATCAATGTTAACTCAATAGTAAGTTCCTTGGTTAAAAAAGATTATCCATTTTATTATATTGATATATGATCTTGAAATACTACGGGCCGTTCTTTTTAGATGATAGTTTGGTTTAGTTGTCCCTTCCGCCAAAATGGTAGTTTAAGTGGTGTATGTTTAGGACTTGCATTGCCACAAACAATAGAGTTTACATGATGCTCGGGAATGGCCAATAATCAAACGTGTGGGGATCTTAGCTTGATCAACAATCTTTTATGAAAATGTAAATTGTGGCAAAATAGCTTTAGTGTTTTCACAGATGAAGATCTTGTTTAGTTTGAAAAACTCCTTACTATTCTTTTGGATCCTAAATGTTGGAATCATCCATTTTGGTATCTTTCCTTAGTTCCATGTCTTCATGAGATGGTAATAAGTAATTGGTCATAGCTATGACTTTTGGGATAGTGCTTGAGGCGCCAAATATTGGTTCTTGAGAAGGTACTTTTTTTTTTTTGGTTTCACTTTAGTCATTGGATGGTTTGCATATTTGTTTATGACATGCTTGATGTGGTGGGGACGCTCCATTTCATATTTGGGATGATTCTTTCCAAATCTTTTGTGGCTAAAACATGTAGTTGCTACAATTAGCTTTTGACAATATGGAAGAAGATCATATGATATTTCTACTTCATCTTGTGTAGTGCATTATGGAGTAATAACTATAAAAAAGGGTAAAAAATGTTGCAAGAGTAATGTACAATCTTAGAAGTGATGCTGTAGAAGAAGGTTAAAGAGTGATTATGCAGAATTTTGGAAATGTTGTTAAAAGCTTTTGGACAATCTTGAGAGAGTGGCACGAACCTTTTGTATAGAAAATTGGTTTAATGATGTTAAAAGCTTTTGGACAATCTTGAGAGAGTGGCATGAACGTTTTGTATAGAAAATTGGTTTACTCACTAGAATCCATGTTCTTAGGGTCATCATCCATTTATAATTCGCCACCAACTTGAGGTAGAAAAGTTTGAAAAGCATAGTTGCTAGGTTTCCCAACTTTAA
The DNA here is from genome assembly GCA_027576715.1 of Erythroxylum flavicans. Classification (NCBI taxonomy): domain Eukaryota; kingdom Viridiplantae; phylum Streptophyta; class Magnoliopsida; order Malpighiales; family Erythroxylaceae; genus Erythroxylum; species Erythroxylum flavicans. Next base: position 26,311,673 of record JANZXP010000006.1, read on the forward strand.
TAAGAAGTAGGTTATCACTTGGACGTCTAACTTAAATTGACGTTATTTGTAATTATTATGACAAATAAATAATCAAGTAATGAGCAAAATGAGTAACTGATTAAAAACTAAAATTAACAACTAAAGAAGATTAAACTTGGGCCTTTCCATATTCCTATTCCACTCTTCAATGATACATTTGGTTTTATCAATGGACCAGCTAGATCTTCTTATGTCATGAAGGTTGAATTTTTGGAACTTAGAGGCATATCTAGAATAGTGTTCTTTAAAGGTACCCATTTTTTCATTGTAAAGAGTACTGATCTTTTTATGATGCATCTCAAACAAAGAATAGGTTGTAAAATTTTCCAATTTTTCCACACCAAGGTCATTTTTAAAGGGCCTGTTCAGTTACATGGTTCAAAAGTTCTTTTCCTCCCCTCCCATCACTTTTTAATTGTACCAAGTATTGGATTTTTGACCTAGGAGCTGTCCAGTTTGGGTCATATTTCAACTCTGGAAATTTGTTTGCTAAATTTTTAAACCTCATAAATTTCAACAAACTTATGTGCCATCCTAGATACTTGAACCATAATGATTGTAACTTATCAGTAGAAATTTCACTGAGATACGGGGTTTAGAGAGGTCTAGAAATACGTAATCTTTACCCTTAACTAGTAGAGAAGTTGTTTATTATAGACTTACAGGAAAAAAAGAGAGAAAAGTTTTTGAAAATAGTTTAAAGAAAACAAAAGCATAAAAATATAAACAAATAAATGCATAAAGAATAACAATAAAAATGAAAGTAAATATAAACAGAAAAAAGAAATTCAAAATAAAAATAAAAATAAAAAAGATAAAAAGATAAAAATAAAAATAAAGACAAAAATAAGTAAATAAATAAATAGACAAGAAATAAGAAAAATAAATAAATAAAACAAACAAGCAATTGAAAGAGAAAATAATACTTAACTAAAAAGGTAAAAGGGACAAATACTACAGATAAAAGTATTTAGGCTAAATACAAAGCACAAGAATTGAAAGAAAAAATTCAAAAGACTTATGAAAAGAAAAGGACCTCTTTATGTAAGATATTTTACCTGTATTTTAGTTTGTCCAAGTTTTCTATTAAGGACTAAGTCCTTGGTAAGTTTTAGTATGGTTATAGTATATCTGATCACCTCCTACTAGTTTTTTCAGGTCTTCTTCTTCTTCTTTTACAATTTTTAAGTACAATTTTCTCGCATTTTCTCACTAAGGTGTCAAGATATCTCCTCATAATATGTTCAAATTACCTAACTCTTGTCTCCTTTAATTTACCAGCAATGTTAGTCGCCCTTAATTTGTCTGACACTACATTTTTGACCTTATATCTTTTTTTAAGATTATACATTCAATAGAGCATCTTCATCTTTACCAACATTAACTTATGACTATGCACCTATTTGATTAGCAATATTCCACCCTATAGAGCATGGTCGACCTAATTGCTAACCTATAGAATTATCTTATCTTTTAGCTGAAATAGTATTTTCTTGTCACATAATACTTCTAATGTAGCCCTCCAGTTAAGCCACCCTGATTTGATACGGTGAAATATGTTTTCATCTATTTTGCCATTACTTTTAATGATAGATCCAAGGTACTTAAAACAATTTTTTTTGCAATATAACTTTTAATTTCCATGTCGGATGCAACCATGTAGCTCAAAAAATTACACTCTTAAGTATTCACTCTTAATATTGTTTAATTAAAAACCTTTCAACTCTCGCTCATCTCTCTAAAGTTCTAGCTTGATATTAATACTCTCTTTTATTTCATCCACTAAAATAATGTCATCAGTAAATAGTATACACTAAGATACATCTTCTTAGATATTCTTGGCGAGCTCATCCTTAACTATTGCACACAAGAAGGGGCCTCAGCAACGATCCTTGGTGTAGCCTGATATTGTTAGAAAAATGCTCTATTTTTTCTCTTGTCATCTTTACTCGAGTCTTAACACTTTCATACATATCCTTAATCACCTGTATACAGGTTAAAGGAACTCCCTTAACTTCTAAATACTTCTACATGACTTTCCTAGATATCTTGTTATAAGCTTTCTCTAATTCAATGAAAATCATATGTAGGTCCTTCTGTTTGTCTCTATAATATTTAGTTAATTGTCTAAGGAGGTGTATAGATTTTGTCGTGGACCTGCATGACATGAAACCAAATTGGTTCTCTGAGATAGGTGCACTCTTTCTTACTCTTTTCTTAATTATCCTCTCCTATAACTTCATGTTTTGACTGAATTGTTTGATGCCTTTATACTTGTTACAACTTTAGATGTCCCCTTTGTTCTTGTAGAAAGAGATTAGCATGCTAAGTTTCCACTTATTCGACATTTTGGCAAACTTGAAGAATGCATTAAAAAACTTGGCTAACTAAGTAAGATACTTTACTCATCAGCTCTTCCACATTTCTATGGGTAGCTCATCATGTCCAGTTGTCTTTCTACTCTTTATCTTCTTCAAAGCTTCTTTAACTTCTTCTCTCGTGATTTGTCAGCATCAAGTGAAGTTATGATATTTTTCGGACGTGCTAAGATCACTCAAAGAGATGTTATCATCTTTGCCTTCATTAAAAAAGCTATAGAAGTATCTCTTCCATCTTCTCTTAATGTTATTTTCATCTACAAGCACCCGTCTTATTTCATCCTTTATATAATGAACTTGATTCAAGTCTCACTTTCTATTCCCTAACTCTCGGCAACTTATCCTTTTTTCTATCCTTAATTTCCAATCATTCTTATAATTTCTCATAGTCTCTAGTTTTGGCTCCTAAGACTATCTTCTTCACCGCTTTCTTTGCCGACTTGTAACTTTCTCTATTAACTACCCTCTTTACATATGTGTTGCTATTCAATAAGCTTTATATGCAACCTTTTTGATCTTCATCTTTTCTTGTACATCTTTATTCACCACCAAGACTTTATCTTACTACCTCCTAGGCTCTTTAGAAACCCTCAAGATCTCCTTAGCTGAATTCCTTAAAAAAGTTATTATTGCCTCTCATATCTAGTTATCATCTCCTTCTATTTTCCATTCTTCTCCAGACATTACACTATTCCTAAGTTGTTCCACAGTATTCGTTTTTAGATTCCATCATCTAACTTTAGTACATATTCGAGAATTTCTCTTCTTTCTCCAATCCTTAATTATAAGATCTATAACCAATAATCTATGTTGAGTTGACAAGCATGTGTTAGGTATCACCTTGTAGTCCTTACAATTGAGTCAATCGTTTCGTCTTACAAGAAAGTAGTTGATCTAAGTCTTTGCAGTTTGTTCCTAAAAGTTGCTAGGTGCTCTTTTTTTTTTCTTTAAAATGAGTTGGCTACCAAATCAAGTACTACCGTAAAGTCCAACAAAGCATTCCTACTGTCATTCTTATCTCTGTACTTAAAACTTCCATGAGCACATGAATATCCATCTGTGGTTGCCCCTATATGGCCATTAAAGTCTCCTCTTTGAATGACTTTCTTGTTAGGGGTAATCTGTTGAATTACTTATATATCTCATCCTAGAATTGACACTTAAGTTGTTCTTCTAATCCTAATTGGGGTGTATAAGCATACACCTCATTGCAAACATCATTTCACCATAATCTTTAAGAATAAAATCTTATCATTAGTCCTTTTCATTCCTACCACATAATGTATGAGTTCTTTGATAACCAAGATACCTACACCATTTCATTGTCTCGAACACCCAGAATGTTAAAGTTTGAACCTATTGAACTCTTTTGCTTTAGCCTCTGTGTACTTTGTCTCTTGAATGCACACTATATGAATTCTATATTTATCTAAAATCTTTACTAATTTCAATGACTTTCCTGTAAGAGTCTCGATGTTCCAGGAACTTATCTATAATCTGTCAACATCTTTTCTCCTCCCATACCTAAAACTCATCAAAGGACTAGCCCTGACGCTATTGTCAGAAGTCAAAGTCGCTACTCCTACCCTAACACCGAATGCAAGCTAAACAAGATAGGTGTAACAAGTCCCTAAATGACGGTAAGACTACTCGAGAAAAGAAACAAGAATTGGAGCTAAAAAATGCCAAATAAGAGGAAATAAGTAGCAACAATAAAAAGGAAGAACAAAAACAATCATGGAAAATAATAAGTGCAAATAAATACTTATATCTAGGAATAAGATTCAACTCTACCAGCAAGAATTTGCTTTTGAAACAATGAATACTGGCATAGAAACGGAAAGATTACTAATGAAACACACAAAGAAGATTGGGAATCTAATGGTTTCGAACAACTAAATTATGCTTTCAGAAAAAGAAAAACCCTTACCAAAAAGGAGCAGAGTACCAAAGGAAGAAGAAGAAGAGGTTGACTACAGTCCGGTCTAATATGCAATAGAGTTTATTAAAAAGGTTTGAGAATTTATTATTCAATTATCAAGATTGAGTTGCAATTTTAAAAGATAACAAAAGGTTAAGCTTCAACTAGTTAGGAATCAACCTTATTTTACCATATAACACAAAAAATCAAACCCTTTTGCACTAGAGGAAAAGGAAAGAAATGATATCCAATGAAACCAAAAAAAGTATGATCACCAATTTACACACCAAGAGCTGGACAAACAAGGAGAGTAAACCCAGAAAAGATGCAAAAATTATGAAAAAATCAAGTGTAAGGGACCAAAATCACTAACAATACCCAATAATAAATACCTAGGAAAGAAAGAGAAATAAACAAGGAAATGTCAATAGAAATAGAAAAGATTATAGATTCTACACATCAAATGGCACTAAAATCATAAAAACAAATGGGTATTTCGATTATCTCCTAAATTGACTTGAAAACATCTCATACCCAACTCTAAACACAATTAACCCACCGCAAAAACGAAGACAGGAAAGACAAATCAACTCGATGAAAACAATTTTCCAATACCAGAAACTTTCTTGGAAAAGAATTTTTTTTGAGAACAAGTGATCTTCTTTCAGTAATAAAATAAAATAAAAGAAGCCTGGTTCCAAGAAAGGGGATTCAGAGTGAAAGTGCGAGAGTGTTATCTTAGGATTACGACCTCAACAATGCTAAGCAACATTGTACAAGAAGAAAAATTGAACCTAGAAAAGTTCGGTTGCAGACCAAAATCACTTGAACATTGAGGAAGCTTCAAACTTGGAAATGAAGAGATCAACTCAGGTGTGTGTTGTCGGTCAAAAACTTTTGCCTATCGCTCTTTGAAGGGTGGCTGCTTCTAGGCAAACCTCCTGGCTGTCTCTACACTCCTACCTTCTTTATCATTGAGCGGTCATTTAGGGGCCTTAGTGGTGATCTGTGCTGTTTTCCTCTCGACGATGAAACTTATCCCCCATCGTCTCACTGGCCGACCGTAACCCCTGTTATTTTGAGGTCATATCAAGTAATCAGAGTTGGCCCCGATTTGGTACTGCTCTTGCGGCCCGCACTGAAACATTGCTTTATCCCTAGAACTCATCCACTGATTCTTCAAGTGACATTTCACCCCTAACCATAACTCATCCACTGATTTTTCAACATCAGTCAGTTCGGACCTCCACTTAGCTTCACGCAAGCTTCATCTTGGTCATGGATAGATTACCCAGGTTTGGGTCCATAAGCATTGACAATTGCTCTATGAAGACTCACTTTCACTACGGCTCTGGTGGGTTCCCTTAACCAAGCCACTGCCTATGAGTCGTCGGCTCATTCTTCAATAGGCATGTGATCAGAGCCCGAGAAAATCCCACTAAGAATGTGTAAAGAATAAGAGCCACCAACCAAATTGAACCCTGAAAGACATCGAATTAAGACTAGAGAAGGGTGGGTTCAAAATCACCAGTGCCTGATTTAAATTATAATTGAATTTTTCAATGCATTGTCTGATGCGAGTTCCAAAAACATGACACTCTCACTACCCCAATTTAATGACTTTGCATTGTTAAAAAAGAAAAGCTTGAACCATAATGATTGTTTACTAATAATTTCTCTAAAGCTAATTGCCTTTGATTAAATTTAGATTAATATTTATTCCCATAAGTAATCACTTTGACACTTGAAGTGGTCATCAATGAAATTTTTGGAATGATCCTTGCAAATTTTAAATTTGCATCCTTTTTAAGGTATTAATAAGATCAAGTATTTTGTATTATCAAAACGGTCAATTTAGAAAATTTTGGTTCTGAGATCTGTGACCAACATGTATCACCATATTTTTTCTTGCCTCCACAAGAAACTCATGTTTAAGTTAGTCCTTCGTTAGATTTTTTGTTCTATTTTGCATTTTGTGCTACTGCTGTTGTTGGAAAATTAATTAATGTTATGTCATTATGCATAACATCTAGCTTTTGTCATTCACCTTTTTTCACTTTATTGATATGTTTGGAAGTGCGATGTAGGATGAATGGAAAAAATATCAATTAGTTGTTAAAATTCACATATAAAAAATTTCGGTTGCTAGAATTTGGGTTTAGGTCTGAATTTTGAGTTTCAAGTGTAAATAAGTTACTGATGTTTAGTATAAGCTGTTGAAATTCATGTGGTTGGACTCTTTGGTTGGAATCAGTGGGATTTTAGGGGAAAAAAAGCAATAAATGGGTATCATACCTTCTAGTTAAAAACTCTAAGTTTGTATAGAAAATTTAAATTTTTATATCTATATATATATACATATATATATATAGATAGAGAGAGAGAGAGAGAGAGAGAGAGAGAGAGAGAGAGAGAGAGAGAGAGTCTTGAAATCCTAATCCTAATCCTAATGGAATAGGAAAACCTTCTAAACTACCAAGATAAGAATAAAATCCTACTTAGTAAAGATTCTTATTATTTTCCAATAAATATAACCCTAAAAGGACAAAATAAACTTGAAATATTTTCCTTTTTAAATAAGGAAAACTAAACTAATAACTCTTTTATTTTGCATCATTCTCCTTGACTATTGAATTAAATATTGTCAAGCATGTGTTTTTTTCTTTCTATCTTTTGCTGTTGTCCTTCCTTTAAAGAAGTAATTCCTATGTAATTATTTCAATATGCCTCCTTATCCTTGTGTTGGCATTCCAAAGATACGATGTATTATCTTTTGGTTGTTTAAGGTAAAGTTTGTTGCAACGGCTCTATTTGGAGATGGTTCCATAAAGAAACCACGTGACATCAAAATCATAAGTATAGTTGTTTCTTGTAGTCAAGGCATTAACTTGCCATCATTGCTCAATTTTGACTTTGCAAAGGCAATCACAACTTCTCCTTTATTTCTATGCTATGCTATGCTAACTTTGCATTTTCCTTCAAATTAACTTCATTTTCATCACCCACTACATCAAAATCTATATCAATCTGTTAGTAGTTTTCTCAACACCATGAATATCATTAAGTTTGAACCATCAAGTTCTGAAATAACATTCATTGGTTAATCTTTTCAGTTCCTTGAAATGTTGTCTCAACCTATTATCCCGATGTTTTAGCTTTTTGTTCAGTTGTTTCAGCTTTTGGGTTTGGATGCTTATTGGCTCACCCAAAGGATCCACTAACTCCTGCATTTCTTCATCTTTAATGATCTGATTAGCTACCATAGTCAAACTCTTCATGTTGTCAAGACCCTAATCATCTTTTGAGTCCAAGTCGGAAGATTCTAATTGAATAGTTGAAGGAGCATTGCCAGTAGCCTCACCACCTAGAATAAGCACTTCCAGAAAGGCAATGCTTGTTAAATTTGAGAAATCAAAATCAAAATATAATTTTCCAGCAAAAAGTTTCCCTTATTTTGCTTGTTGTTGAATATTGTCAATCCCTTCTTTTTATTTATTATCAGCTTCCCCATATTTACCATCAAGTATAATTTGTGGCCTGCATAATTTCTTCTTGTGGGGGTTACTGAGTTGTAGGGATTTGAATTTTTAAGGCTAACCTTTCCAAAACTTGCTTTGTTATGGGAGTTGTTACTTGCAAGTTAGTTGTAGAGCACCTTGTGAACGAGGATCATACATGTCTACCTTTTTTACAATATTTAGAATTAATTCACCTTATGCTAGGTCGTTGAATATTCCTCCATATGCCCTTTCTCTGTGTCGCCATTGTTGAACCAAAGTTTTGATACCAAATTGATGTAGGTTGAATAAAAAGATGTCAAACTAGTAACTAAAAACTCATATATACTATAAATTTTGGTTGATGGGTTTTGTTAGGCTGTTGCACATTTTATATATGAAATTTTGGTAGCCATTGTTGAAACTTTAGAATTGGAATGTTGAGATTTTAGGAAAGAAAACATTGAATGAATAGTTATAAGAATCATTCATAGGGACTAAGAATTATTTAGAAGAAAATCTCACCTTCTAGGTGGAAACTCAAAAGTTTGTAGTGAAAACTAAGGTCTTTTTTTTCTTTTTCACTGAAAGGTTGATTACATATATATATTTATATTTATATAAATAAATTCTTGGAACCTTAAAGAATGGTAAAATCTACTAAACTTGTAAATAAGCATTGAATCATATTTAATAAACATTACTATTTCTTGATAAATTTAACTTTGAGCTAATAAGTACAAAATAAAGTAGGATTATTTTCCTTTTGCAATAAGGAAAACTAAATTAATCTCTTCTTATTTTGCATCAAAGTGGTTTTGAAATTTTGTATTTCTCTATGTAGATGCATCATGTTGGATTCGTTGACACAGAAGACATGAATGTTGTTTCTGGAAAGAGAAAGTATTCAAGCTTAGTGGGATACTGTAGCAGCAAATTGGCTCAGGTAGACTTAGAGTTCTAAAAGCCTTATGATATTTTACTACAATTGCATCTATATTCCCCCTCTATTAATAGGGATGCCAAACTAGTAATGCTCATTCTCCTTCTTCCACCTTCCACATGAATCAATAAATTATAGTATACCGTGTTTCTTTTGAATTCTATACATTTTTCTTCTAAATATTCTATGTTGTTTGTTTATGTAGTTGGAAGGAAATTGCTTAAGGAGGTATTACGGTAGGAAACTCAATAGAGACTGTATTATTGATACTTTTAGAAGATGAAAACAAGCTGGAGCAAGCTCCCCCTCCTGGTACAACCAGGCCTAAACCAACCTTACAATGATTATAGAAACCGCTCCCTCCCTATCCTCAATGTTTGACTATATCTCTTCTCATTCTCTCTCCATAACTACCTTCTAACAAACTTGCCTACATGGCAGTTGACTCTCTTCCCTTTCCCGATTTGTTCCTACGAGTTTAGGTATTAATGGGCTTAGTTTGTATGGGCTGATTAATAGGTGAAGTGCTAACATATTAACATGGCTCTTTTTGGTGTTACAAAATCCCTCATCTCTTCCTTTTGTTATACCAAGTTTAATGTAGTGCTAGGGTGCAAATGAACCAAGTCTTATTATAGCAATTGGCCCATAGTGTTCAAAAAGCTTGGACAAATCTTTTTTTATTCCAAATCATTGAATGAAATTTGAGTCCATAGTGTTATGTAGACAAATGAATAACTATAATTGATGCTTCCACTAAAGTTATCATTTATTCAATATTTAAGTTTATTTCAAAATTTTTTAATCTAATGTCAACAAGATACAGGGTATAATCCAACATTCTTATTATCCTTAAGTAATCAAATGACAATTTTACATGCATATTACCATTGGGCTCCTTTTGACCAAATGGTTGTAGACCATGCAACAATCTAGATACCAATTTGTTATTAGTAGATTTCTTGTCATCTAGTTCGGGAGACTATTGATATGAAGTTTATGATTTTCCAAATTTAGAAACGTTTAAGTTCCCCAAACCAAAAGTTCTAAATGCTTCGGAAATATTTCCTTTATTTATTTGAGAAAACATGAAATTTTAAAGTTTGAACTAATGGATGTGGCTCGTGCTATACTAGAGTTGGTTAACCAAGGAAGTGTCTGCCCCTTGTTGCTCCTACTTTCTAATCAAGAAAATAAACATCTAATTCTTTCTTTAATATTTATTATCGTTCTGTGGTACATGAAAGCACTCTTAAACTAAAGCTATATTTACAGTCAGGTCATTAAGATATGACATGAGTTTTCACTTGGAACTCAAATGAAGAGTGGAATCCATATGAAATATCTTATTATTGTTGTGTAACTAGGAATTATATGAGTCATGGCATGTATTATACGTGTATGGTCAATATTTATGTCCTATATTAGCAACATTTCATTTTGAAAACCATTACCTTGTGACTTTTGGATTTTAGGTAATGTTTAGCGGTGCTCTCCATAGGCGATTGCCTGCTGAAGCTGGCATCAGTGTAGTATGTGTATCACCTGGAGTCGTCCACACAAATGTTGTGAGTATCTTAAATCTTTTTAATTTCAAGTATAATCTTGGAGTTGAACACGTGTATAGAGCATTTATGCATATAAATACACACATTCACTCAAGTAATCTAAACCCTGCAATTACATATTCCATTTAAATAGATTAGGACTTGATGTGGCATTAGTGTTTGTTAGTAAGATTCCTTAAAGTATGGATCCTCCTTTCAAGGTCTGTAGCTTGATAGTTGGAATCACATGAGGAAGGGAAGTATTTTTTCACACCTCTTTCATTCTGTATAGTTCTCTATTTATAATAAGACGAGACCTTAATTTGTAATCTAATCCTATAATTAATCTCTATAATCAAGCTAATTTTAAAAGTAAATCCCTATGATTATGTACATAATCTATAACACACTTACTCAAATTTGAGCATAGATATCAATCAAGCCCAGCTTGTTACAAAGATGTTCAACCCGAGTCTCATCTAGAGCTTTTGTAAACAGTTCTTAATTGTTCTCCAAACATATCCAATATAAACCAAGTTTTATTGCACCTTTTCATGAACAAAATGATAGTCAATCTTAGTATGCTTAGTTTGTTCATAAAACACAGGATTAGAACATATATGAAGAGCTGCTTAGTTATCACACCATAACTTGGTTGACCTTGAAACTTTGTATATCTACATTATTTCACACACGGATTGTGCCATAACTTTATATTCTAATTCGCACTAGAGTGAGATATAACATTTTGTTTCTTACCCTTCCATGAGATCAAATTTCCTCCAACAACACACAATAGTCTATGCTGGATTTTTTTATCAAGCTTAGATTCTGCAAAATCTGCATCTAAAAAGCACTTTATGCGAGTTTGACCATGATTTTTATGCAATATGCCTTGTCTGGGAGTTCCTTTCAAGTAACATAGGATTTGCCCTAGAGTGGGCCGGTGATGAACTGTCGAAGAAGACATAAGTTGGCTCATAGTGCCAATCGAATAAGCAATATTAGGACAATTTAACATAAGATAATTCAGCTTCCCAACTAATCTTCTATACTTCTCAGGATCTTCAAACAAATCTTCATCTTTTGTGAGTTGCAAATTAGGTGACATTGGAGCAATATAAGGTTTAGCCCCCAATTCCTCAGTTTCGGACAAGAAATCAAGCACATATTTCCTTTGAGATAACAAGATACATTTCTTATTCCTTGTCACCTTAACTCCCAAGAAGTACTTTAATACCCTTAAATCCTCTGTCTAAAACTGGTTGCGAAGAAATGTATTCAAAGATGAAACTCCTATGACGTCATTGCTAGTAACAACAATATTATCCACGTATACAACAAGAACGATAATGCTAGATGTAGAGTGTTTGTGGAAGACTAAGTGGTTAAACTTACTCTTGCTCATTCCAAACTATTCAATTGTGTTGGAAGAATATTTTCAGTTTTATTACTTTATTTGTTTCCTAATTTGCTCAATAGTTCATTTCCTAAAATATCGTTTTATCTTTTCCATTTCTCCGTATGTTTATAGGATCTTATTTAATTCTTTCTAGGCAATAATCAAGGGATTGAATAGTAGAAATGTTGCTTATCTTCCCTATATATATTTCTGTCATTTATGAGAAATAATATACAAAAATTATCCTCCAATTCGTTCATGGTATCAGAGCTTTGAACGCAGAGGAGGATGGTTTCATTCGGGATGATAGGAGCATGGCATGTCTAGTCAAGTGAAAATTCTGCCACTGGCCCGTCAGGCAACACTCCACCAGGATTGATCCCAGAAACTTCGAACACCGTTATCGACACAGGAAACTCGTCCTCTTCTCATAACAACATTGACACGCAGTTGTCAGTGCTAACCAACCATCAGCTAAATGGGAACAACTATTTACAGTGGTCCCACAGCATTCTTATGTTCATAAGATGGAGAGTAAAGGAGAAATATCTCATAACTGGGCCACCAGCTGCATCTGACTCAAAATATGAGGCGTGAATGACCAAAAACAACTAGGTAATGAGCTGGTTGGTTAATTCCATGGCTCTCGAAGTTGGTGAGCAGTTTGCCCTTGCAAACTTTGCAAAAGAGATACGGGAGAATGCCAAAATGATGTATGTCACTATAGAAAATACTGCTACTCTATTTCAAATCAAAAGAATTCTGAGGGAAACTAAGCAAGGTGAGAAATCAGTCATTGGTTATTACACCACGTTGGTAAAATTGTGGCAACAGCTGAACCTCTATGACCCACACCAGTGGGCTTACAATGAAGATATGGCGTGCTACAAGAAAATTGTGGAAAGAGAACAAGTGTGTACTAATTTCATTTGGGAATAAACTCTGTTTGCAAGGAGGTTTGTGGAAGAATCATGGCAACTCGACCACTATCCATTATGGAGGCAGTCAATTTGGTGAAATGTGAAGAGAGTAGAAAGCTACTAATGCAAGGCACTCTAAGCAATAAAAATCCCTTTGAATCTTTAGTCATGGCTGTCAAAGTAACAAACGGGCTAGAAATCAAGGTAAGCCTTGGTGTGACCATTGTCAAAAAGGTGGACATACCAAGGACACAGGCTGGAAGATTCATGGGAAACCTTCAAATCAGAAAAACAAATCAAAGGTTGAGAACAAAAGCTACATAGCTATTGGTGGTGACAAGATCGAGGGAGATAACATAACAGTGAGCAAAGAAGAAGTTGAATTGTTAAGGAAAATTCTTAGCAAGTATGATTCGAAGGTTGAAAAGGTTGTATCCACAAGTAACATGGTCCAAACAAGTAATATTGGTATTGCTTTAGGGGTTCAAACCCCAAATTGTGGTCTTTGGATTGTTGATTCAGGGGCTAGTGATCATATGACTTGTGATTGCTTGTTGATGTACGACCTTGTTTTGTTCATAGGACTATCAAGGTAGCTGATGGATAGGTTCTAAAAGTTCAGGGGATTGGTACTATTATAATTGCCAATAAATCGATCTTAAGTGGTGTTCTTTATGTGCCAGGCTTGAATTGTAATTTGTTATCTGTGAAAAGGATTGCTAAAGAACATAATTGCACAACTAATTATGGTGCTGATGGTTGTGTTTTCCAAGATTTGGAGCCTAGGGAGTTTGATGGATTATATTACATTTGCATCTCAAGAAGAAATAAAGCTCATGCTATTTTATCTTCTAATGAATAAATTGCACTTTGGCACTATAGGTTAGGCCACCCTAATTTATCTTACATGAAGTAGTTATATCCAACTTTTTTCAATAAAAGGAAATTTCTTTTCAGTGTGAATTATGTCAATTCTCTAAACACATTAGAAATTCTTATACACCTCGAGCCTATGAACCCACTAAGCCTTTTTCCATCATTCGTAGTGATGTCTCGGGGCTATCAAGGGTCAGGACCAAAAACAATGTTAAATGGTTTGTAACCTTTATTGATAATCATACAAGATTGACTTGGGTATATCTTTTGAAAGAAAAAGTAGAAGTTTTTTAGGTATTTAAGGAATACTAAACCAATTTCACACAAAAATTCAGATTTTATGAAGTGATAATGGTAAAGAATATCTAAGTCAATCCTTTGGTCAATTATTAACCAACAATGGTATTATACATCAGACCTTATGTGCTAATACACCACATTTACTTGAGGTTGCTAGATCTATTATGCTCTCAACAAATATTGAAAATCTTTTTTTGGGGGATGCTATTCTCATTTCTGCTTATTTAATGAATAGAATGCCATCAAAAGTTTGGGGGTTTCATACACCTTTACAAAAATTGCATGAGATTTATCCCTCGGTTCCCTTTGTTAATACTCTACCTCAAAAGATTTTTGGTTGTATTGCCTTTGTGCATAATT
>JANZXP010000006.1:26351864-26366086 GCA_027576715.1 Erythroxylum flavicans
TGAGATTTATCCCTCGGTTCCCTTTGTTAATACTCTACCTCAAAAGATTTTTGGTTGTATTGCCTTTGTGCATAATTATCATGGTGGCAAACTTGAACCTATAGCCCATAAGTATATTTTCTTGGGTTACTCTTCTACTAAAAAGGGTTACAAGTGTTTCTCTCCTAATCTAAAGCGTTATTTTGTTACTTTGGATGTGACCTTCTTTGAAACGCAAGCCTATTATCCAAAAATACCCATTCAGGGGGGAGTAGTCAGAGTGAATGGTTCTTTTTGGGAAGTGATGGCTCACCAGACACACTACACCAAGAAATTCTGCGTTTTGCACCTAGCCATGACTCAACCAGACCTTTAAGGGACTTTAATTCTCCTAGAAACGCCTCTATTTTGCCTAATCCTGATCAAACTAGACCTGATTCTTATGAAACCATCTCTGAAACACACAACTTTGATAACAACAGACTTGAGATACTAGATCCTAACACCAACATTCCCATTGAAGCTACTAATATAGCCTGCTCCAGTCACAAACCTGATTCAGAATTGCACAGAAAACAATAAATGTGATAAAGAGAAGGATATTGAAATTAGGGTGGACAGACAGGAAGACAAAAATCCTTTGGTGCAACCACAGTTTTACTCAAGGAGGAAAGGCAAACAGTAGGCAAGATGTGAAGCAGAACCAGAAAAATCCATCACACTTCCGGAGCAAGGCCATGAATCCGAGCCTGCTGCAAATTCTGAAGAGTTAGGATGCCAATAGCTCTAAGGAAGGGATTAAGATCTTGTACAAAGCATTCAATCAGCAAATTTGTTTCTTATAACTGTTTATCACCACATTTTAAGGCTTTTGTGATTCAGTTATCTATTGAAAAATTACCTGAAAATTTCCAAGAAGTAGTGAAGTATCCTAAATGGAGAGAAGCTATAGATGATGTGCCGAATGCACTCAAGAAGAACCAGTCCTAGGTAGGAACAGATTTACCACAGGGAAAAACAGTTATTGGCTGTAAATGGGTGTTCACTATCAAATATAATCCCAATGGAAGTGTTAACCGGTACAAAGCGAGAGACTTGTAGCTAGAGGTTTCACATAGACACATGGGATTGCTTACTAGGAGACTTTTGCACCTGTAGCCAAACTCAATACTGTTAAGATTCTATTATCACTAGCTGCAAATCTTAATGGGCCATTATATCAATTAGATGTAAAAAATGCCTTCCTTAATTGTGATCTTGAAGAAGAGGTATATGTTAGAATATAATAATATTTTAATAAGGTAAGTTTAAGTCTTTTTATGTACTATCTCTTATTTATAAATCAAAGATGACTAACCTAAGAATGGTTTGGGCCATCATTCTCAAATACTCTTCTTCCTCTCTTTTTCTTCTCTTCGTCTCTCTCTCTACAACTTACATGGTATCAGAGCAAGGTTTATCAGATCTGATTACAATCGCGTGAGTTTTCCTCTAGATTCTTTTCTTTTCTTTTGTTCTTGTCAGATTTGGGTATCATGCCCTAAAATAAATGGTTGATCCAGGTTGGTTTGAGTAGATAACTGGTGTTATTATTCTTATCAAATTTTTTGTTATTTCTTTTTCCCTCACGATGGGTGAAAAGAAGCCTGAATTGGTTCCGATTCTAGTCACCAAGATGATCGAACGTGATTGGAATATCATTGCAAGGAATGAGGTGGTGTATTGCAACTACTATATAGGTATTACATCCTCTTTGAAGCAATGGGTAGTAGCAGGAGAAAAAGGAAGACATGCTTAACATTTATTCGTCGAGGTCAGTTCTTGTCAAACCGGGAAGAAAAATGCAGAATGAGAAAAAGAGTTACAAGTTTAAATTTTCTTATTAGAAAAGAAAAATGTTGTCCTTATTAATTTAGAGTTTAAGTTTATTAAGGAATAATAAGATTATTAAATAGGATTTTACTCTTATATTAAAAGGTATTAGTTTTTCCTATTCCATTAGGATTAGAGTTCCAAGGTGTTTTTTTACATATAATATCATCAATCTTTCAATGGAAAAGCCTAAATTTTCTTAATGAATTTTGAGCTATAAACTAGAAGGTATGATATATTCTTGTAAAGAGTGATTCTTACATTCTAGGAGTGCTGTTTTCTTTCACTACTTCAGCAATTCCAACTGAAATTTCAGAGTTGAAACTGAAATTTCAGCAGTCATATTTTTTAAATTTTGTGAGTTCTAGTTAATAGTTTG
Organism: Erythroxylum flavicans; assembly: GCA_027576715.1. NCBI lineage: Eukaryota > Viridiplantae > Streptophyta > Magnoliopsida > Malpighiales > Erythroxylaceae > Erythroxylum > Erythroxylum flavicans. Next base: position 26,354,095 of record JANZXP010000006.1, read on the forward strand.
ATATCTCTTCTATTCGTACTGCATCATAGCGTGATTATGCTACGAGTATGTGTTTATGCTGCTAGTGTCATGCTGCAACCTTCATGATGGAAACCTGTCCTTGAAAGTAAGAAATAATTAAATGGCTGAAAACTGACGTTATAGCCACAGGAAAATTTAGTTTATTGTTATTATTCTTTAATTCATATTCTTCTAGTGCTATATGGACTATGTTATAAGTAGCTGCAGTGGAAGCTAAAACCATTCAAAGCAATGCTAGAAACCAGTTAAACCGATTCAAAATATGTTTATAATTTTTCTTGGATTCAAAATGTGGCTGTCAGTTTGGGGATTGATTATCTTCTAAGTATACATACAAAGATGGTTTCATGGAAGTAAGATTCAGTGGAGTGCTCAAAAGTGGATTGCATCAGATCTGTGGTTTTCATGTCCTCTGACATGATATAGCTTGTATTATACACAAACAAATGAATAGAGAGGGTCTCATAGCTTTTGTATGCTTTGACATGGTAAACATTTCTTATTTGAAAACAAACCGAGGAAATTTGGTTTTTCGTTTGTTTACATGGGTTGGTAATCTCATTACCCAGGTCTTTATTTTATGCTCATTGTATACTAGTTATCCTTAAGGTTGTAAGAGAGATGGGGGTTCGGAAAGAGAGTGAGAGAGAGCACTAGGCTCACTATTATTCACCATTGATGCATTTCCAATTATTCTAGAGACCGTTGCATTAGTGCATTTATTTTATTGCGAAACCTTAGGATCTTACATTTTGTATTTCTCTTCAAGACACATCCCACTTGGGTATGCTGATTTTACAATCTTGATAGTATAACATATATAATAGATAATGTTGTTTATTGGAACTGCACCTAACCCATTGATTTGTGTTTTGTAATATTTCTGTCAAAAGTTTTGTTCAAGATCTCCATATCCTAGAAGTCTTTGTTCTGTTGTATCTTATGTTCTGCATTCACTATTAACAGGCTAGGGATCTTCCAAAAATTGTGCAAGCTGCTTATCAGCTAATACCTTATTTTATCTTTAGCCCTCAAGAAGGTGAGCTCCAGGTTTTGTTATACTATCCATTTATTTTGCCTGTTCTAGTTCGCATTATTATTATTTTTATATTGTGGTTAATCCACACGGGTGTCAATCCCTTGTAGGATTTCGTAATATCATGAGTGAGTTGCATAATATACTGATGTAGATAAAACATTCCCATGATGGCTGTCCTTGGCATTCTCTTCCTCGTCTCTATGTTGTTATGCTACAGTAAATTCCTTTGGGAGAATTCACCAATTTATAAGAAGCATATAGCATTGTTCTGCCAATGTGCATGAGTTTTATGTGTAGTTGGCCAAAAATGAGATCTTAAAAATGAATATTTGCTGATATCCCCTGACTTTGTACTTGTTTTAGTTACTAGATTTAGAATGAGAGTACTTGGGTTTACCTCTGTGGAAAGTAGAGAACAACCAATAACTTTCTGCGGTAGCTGTTTGTTTGGAAGATTCTTACACTTCCTCTTATTACTTTGGGAGGAGAGTATACTTAGAATTATGTTTTACAGACTAAAACCATAGAGATGATATCTTTCTGAGAATGATGATTCTTTTCTTGATTGTTTCTACAAGCTTGAGGTAATTAACAATGATGGCTGCTTGCAAGGAATGCAATCAAACAGGAGAGCAAAAGGAGTACCTCTTTTAGTTCTCCTGAAAACTGACAGTTGGGCTGGGGAGTCAATCTCTAATTCTCATTCTCTCGTTTGCTTTATAGTGTAAATTGCACTGGGACCTCTTATAGTTCCACCGTTTCCTACAAGCCCTCGTGTAGTTTTTAGTATAGCTTAGAAACGCATGTGGTTTAATGACTAACGGACACTTTTCTCAAATTTAATTTTACAGAATTTTGAATAAATATTGTAGTTCAAAGTATTATCATATTGTTGGTCATGTAAAAATGAAGTTTAGTTAATAATGGGATTTAAGGTTTTGTTTTCCTAATCACCTTGAGTATAGGGATTTCAAAAGCTGAATTCAGACCACAAGGAGATTTCTAGAAAATATCAAAATCAGGTGTCTTATGGAAATAACCGTTTTAATTGGCAGAAATTGTTGGGAAGCATTTGTGCTGATTTAAATTGTTAATTCAGGTTCCAGAAGTTCTCTGTTTTCAGCCACTGACCCTCAAATTCCAGAATACTGTGAGTTATTGAAAGCAGATGACTGGCCTGTTTGTGCATTCATTTCTCAAGATTGTCGTCCAACTAATCCTTCTGAAGAAGCGCACAATATTGAGACTTCATATAAAGTTTGGGAGAAAACATTGGAGATGATTGGCCTTCCTTCAGATGCTGTAGAAAAGCTGCTAGATGGGCAAGAAGTTCCGTGTCGTTTCGGAGATGGTCAAGAGTAGGCTTAGAGCGTCTACTTTGCAAGTAATGTAGTAATATCTCCTAGGTAGGTAATTTTGGGGAATGACTATACTAGGCATGTTGAAGGCGTTTTTTAACGGTAGTGTTTATTCTTTCGGCCCGACGACATTTTTTGCACGCTGTCTTCGACGTTTTTTTCCCTTCTTTGGGTAAAAGAACAAGCTTTTACCGGATATCGTATAGGGTTCCTTCTTGTTGTAAATTGCTTGATGAGTTACTGCTTTTAGCGCATATCGTGTAGAGTTCTTGTTGTAAATTACTTTTATCTCTTAGAAGACAGACACGAATTGCATGAATATCCATGACAATTATCGTTGTTTTTTAGCTGGTAGACAGCCGATAATTTTCATCTTCTAACCATCATGATAATTGGAACTTATGGTCCCTATGGGAAACCTGGTGCTATCAAATTGTTGTTCAAACCGTTAGATATGCGAGAAAAGAGAAGAGATGGACCTCCATGAATAAATGAAAAAAGTTTACACTAAACCAAAGTGTTCAAAATAAAGATACTGAGAATCAACTGAATATTTATATTGTTCTGTTTTCGGTGTTGATATTTGAAGTTGTGGAAAATTGTTAAGCCGCGGTTTTCTGTTATTCTGTAGTTACGAAGGATGGGTAGGCATAATAAGCACCAAAGGCAGTTACTATCATTTAGGTCGGAGAAGGAGAGTAGAGAGTGTGACTAAGTGAGGAAGGTGTACTCGAGGCAAATTTTGTTTTCGCTTTACTTATTTATTTAAGGAATTGGTAGATAAACCGATACTTAAAAATTTGTTCCGAGTGCTAAAAGTTCTAATGCCAGAATTTGACTGCTCAAACTTGGTCAATGTAATTCTCTGAAAATATAGTTTGATAGAATGGCTCATGCGAAAGATTATGAAAGACTAGTAATTAATTATTATGAGACTAATAAAATATACGTTGATCTGGTTTTGTTAGTGTTTTTAGAAACATTAATATATAAATTTTAGAGATAACGAATTTATAAGTACCAAATGTTTTGAGATTTTCTCAATTTAATATTCAATATGTTAAACTTAATTTAGTTTCAAAACTTTTAAAAATTGAACAACTCAATTCAAAATTGTCTATGCTAATATTTTGCTAACGTAACTAATCAATCGTATGAATATTAAACACTTGGACAAGCTGCACGACTCTCCTTCATTAACAACATATAACAATTTGCCAAGAATAAATTGATGCTAATCTTGTTCTCCTTCATCCTTCTTTTTGTTAATTATTCGACTTCCATATAATAGAGAAGGTGAAATCGACTAAAACTAGAATGACTAGCTTGGAGCAAAATAGAAAGTACTAAGACTATATAGACAAAGGCGTGTGTTGGACCAAGACTTTTTTTCATTTTTGAGTGTTGTACAGAATTCATGAATCCTGAGAAAGACACTGCATCTTGTGCTAGATATGGGCTGAGTTATTTAAATTATCTAGTTTCTAGGGTGTATTTATTAGGTTTGCTGGATTTTTCTAAAATCTTAATAATCTTGTTATTTTTTTTATTTCTCATTCAAATTTAGCATGGAAGTTGCAAATTCTTTGAATGCATTGACTCTTCAATATGTGAAAGAGTTTTGATCATTATTCCTCGTATGCTAAAGAAGAGAAGTTGTAAAGAGAAAATAAAATGTCGAAATTGAAAATACAGGTTATGTAAAAATTATTATGAACGTATGTAAAAGTATAAGAATTATTTTGTGTTTGATTCCTTAATGTATTTGCTAATTATGAAATTAAAGATACTATTCTTGTGACACTCAAAAAGTAGTTCAATAAGATATGTGCATTTTTGGGTCTTGGTAACGAGGGTGTGTGTGTATTCAAATTGGGTTTGTAATCTAGGAAATTGTTATTTAGGAGAAGGTTGTTGTTAAGTTGAATGAGTTTTATTTTGAGAGATTTTGGTTGATTGAGGGGCCCTACATTAACGAGACATTTCTAAGGATCAATATCTCGTGGAAAGAGAAGCAAAAGAGCTTTTGTTATTTGGGTAAATGACATGTGTTTAAGTTAAAATTTTTGAAAAAATAAAAGTGAAATTTCTATACGAAGAGCCAATCTTCTTATGAGGCATTTTCAAAAACATTAAATAATGACGATCCCGTATCTCATATTTAGTATTTTAGCCCTTAAAATTGAGAGTAAAAACAATAATAAATTAGCTCAAATTTTAGTGTTAATTGAGCTAGCACTTATGATTTTTTCGTGAAAGGTTGAAAGGAGATAAATAGTGATATCGTAGATTTGTTCTTTATACTTCCTACATCTTCAAATATCAACTTTTCTCCTTCATTTTGTATGAATTTTAATTTTCTTTCAAAAAGGTTATAAAATCATATTGAATTATCCAATTTGTAAAAATGCACATATAAATGACTCTAGAAAATACCTATATGCTTGGAATTAAACATTTAAAAAATGTAGACCAAATCTAATTCGCTTATATTCACTTTGTCTATTACTAAAATGTTATGGAACTTTTTTTTTTTTGGAAAATGAAAAGTGTATATTACTATAGCTGAAACTATTACGTTCATAATGGTTATAATCTTCTATATCTTAAAAAATTAAATGAAGAAGTTAAAAAGAGAAGCCTAACGAGTCAAGATAAGTTAAACAATGATATCGGTCTTACAAATCAGGTGATAAAGTGAGTTGCAATTCCTTATTTAAGATGTGTTCACGTATCAAGTTTACAATCCGGCTGGCAAGTAAGTAATTGTCTACCTTCATATTTATGAATCGATGATTATTTCACTCCTTCCAAATTATGTAGATAGTATATGTGAAGGCAGCTTTATAAAGGGCTGTATTTGTTTTCCCAATCTGGGAGTTACAAACGATCTATTGCAAACCGTGTTCCCAAGTGTATCGACAATTACTTGGAGGTAATATAATCACTTTGGTATAACTGCAGAGGAAGAACAAATGGTCTTTATCCTCTATTGCTTCATTACAAAGAAAGCATGTTGTATTCCCTACATTTCCATACCATTGGCTCAAGGTTTGAAGATGATTCTTGATCGCTAACTAGTTAATAAAAGAGACCTTTGCACAGATGGTGTTTCTCTAAAGTAAATCAAACCATGGGATTAATGAGTGACTGCTGTGAAACAATTGGAAGCATGATCAGTTGGTGAAGATATGGTTATGGTTCAACATCCATAAAATAGAATCCTCGCTATTTGCTGATGTTAGTAGGGGAAGATGTGGTGATAAGGTGGAAAAGTCCCTGAACTTGCATTGCCACTCTCCATTTATGATCAGAGAGGAGACCTTAAGATGTGTTGGTAATCAATTTCTTAGTTGCTGAAGAAGAGTGTGTTGTATGATTGGACTAATATCCAACCAATTGTCAAACCATAATTAGGTTCTTTCACCATTTCCAATTCGATTCTTTATGTTAGGATATACGAGCTCCCTCATCTTCATCATTTGTTTAAGAATATGAGTGTCAGCTGAGGTAAAATCTGCTTGCCAAAAGTTCAAAATTTTGAAATAGTATTCATGTAACCATTGTATCCATAGAGCCTTCCTATCCGTGTATAATCTCTTGCTTGTTAGAACTCTATACATATTAGCTATTGAGATAATCCTAAGTCCTCTATGTTTTTTAGTATGGTGATTTTACTCCATTTTATTTTCGCCTTCTTTGAGTTTCCCAGTTGACCGGACCGTAGAAACATTTTCATGATTTGATTCATCTCCTTGATAGCTCTTCTCGATATTGCAACATGCGCCAGCCAGTGAAGGTGAAGGCTTGTGAGTACTGAAGTGATTAAAGTGACTCTCACTGCATATGATAAGTGCCAGTTTCGCCAAGCCATCACTCTAGCTTTTAGACGATCAATGAGTAGTAAACAGTCTTGAAACTTAAGTTTATAGGTTGATATAGGGACACCAAGATAACTAAACATTGTAGAGATGTTTTAAAGGTCTGTTAGCTGCATAATTTCATCCACAATTTGTAGATCAACCGACACACAAATATTGCTCTTAGCTGTATTGTGTTGCAGCCCAGACCATTGAGAAAATAACTTAAGAGCGTTCTTCTTAAGCCGTATAGAATGAATATCTGCAGCATATGGCAGAATCAAGTCGTTAGCATATATTAGATGTGTGATGTTTTCCTCCTTACACTTATAATGGAACTTGAAGCCCCTGTTACATGGTCAAGCCTGCTCAACAATCTGGAGAAGCCCTCCATTACAAGTGTAAAGAGATATGGGAATAAGGGGTCTTCTTGCCGTATACCTTGACCAATTTTAAAAGATTTAGAGGGTTGTTTATTAATTAATACACTCAGGAATGGAGTCTGAATACAAGTCATAATCTAGTTGATAAATTTCAGTGGAAGTTGCAGCACCTCAAGACAAATATGGATGAACTTCTAGTTAATTGTATCAAAGGCCTTGAAGAAATCTATCTTAATACAATAGCTGTTAATTTTTTTCCAAATTAATAATCCTTAAGTAACTTTTGAATCAACAAAATGTTATCACCAATATTTCGGCTTGGGATAAAAGCCCCTCGTGCATTGTACCAGTTAGTACCGATTTGAGGCATTCAACTAGTAGCTTCGTTATAACCTTATAAACAGTGTTGCAACAGGAAATAGGTCGAAAATCAAGCATGGTATGAGGCTGACGCTTTTTTGGAGCAAGGTAAACATACGTATGATTTATTTCCTATAGAAGCTTAGGCGATTCAAAAAACCTAAGGATGACTTGACTAAACACCCCACTAGTTATAGAACTAAATTCTTACATAAAATTCCATTAAGTTGGAATGAAAATGCTCTTGACATTTATAAAATAGAAAAAATTAGTGTTCATTAAATTGCAAAAGACATTTCCAATATTGTCCAAATGCTACATTATTTACCAAATAGCAAAAGTTAGTGTTCTCAAAGTCATTGCTCATGATATTTTAATTTAATCTCTCTACAGTAGTTCTAGATGCTTTTGATATTTTCATACTCATCTTGCATTTTTTAATTTTAAAATAGCAATAAATAATTAAAAGCTATTCTAATTGATAAATTAAATTCAAAACTCAAAATTCTTTATGATTTCTTTATACACGTAACCTTTACTGAGTTATTGCTCGTCTTGTTACTAGTGGTTGAGATTCCTTATTCCATATATCCCATATCATAGGGCTTCTTTCTTCCTTTTATTTAATTTTGTCATTGGTAGCGACCTTGATAGATTGATAGTGGAACTACTTGCTTGAAAATCACTTAAAGTTTTCATTTAAACTTCTCCGATGCTATTCCTACTCCTTCTAATTAATCATGAAATAAATGAAAAAACACTTAAACATATTTGAAGATATATAATTAAAAGAAAAAAATCATGCAACATTTAATAGGTGTTAAGTTACACTTAATTTTTTCATTCTATTAATTGTTGCTTGTTATAACACATATTTCATTAGACATGTGCTTTTGATATGTCCTTATTGAAGCATATTTGATAAGTCAATTTAATTACTTTCCTTAACAACTTGATGTCTTTGGTAGAATTCTCCTAATCCCTTTTTCTTCTATTATTCTTTGGCCTGCCTGAAATTTTTTTAAATGAAGGTGATAATGATGGATCATTTTTAGTTTATTCTTCAATTTCTCTCATTGGACCTACTTCATCATATGTTAGTAAACTTGAAAATACTGATGCTTTATAATCTAATGTGTAACATATTTTGCAGGTTGTTCATTAACGTACACAATGGCAGTATGACATAAGATTCCTAACACATCACTTGTGCAATTACATATTTTTAGTCTCAAGTTTATAATATGCTTAGCTCTTTTATGTATTACTTCAAATCCACTAGCACCATCAGTCTTAAGTTCACAATTAATACTTAACTCCTTATAAACTCTTAATTTGTTCTTTATTCTTGGACTAATTTCATTTATCCACTTATTATTGGTCATGTTTCTATTTTCAACTAATCTCTTCATCATATACACTCTAATTTCATCAACATTATAATAATTTTCTTTCTCCTAGCTTCTATAATATTTTAGTTAAAACACATCATTAAGATTATTATCTCAATATCACATTTGAATAAAGTGTTAAAATATGACTTTGGCTAATTTTTAAAATTTTGAGCAAATCCCTATGAACACCTTTTATTTCTCTTCTAACTATTTCAAATGTAAAAATTAGTCATATTCATTAGAGGAGTTATATCATAACACTTTTTCCAATTTTAATCCCTTGTGATTCCTCTTTCTCTAATTAGTAAGCATGTTCCTTACACAAAATATAAGTTTTACCCTTAGGAGCTGCTTACCAAGTGCCTCTATTAAACCTTATGCTCACATTCAACAATAAACATAAATCAATAACTAATATAAGGAAAATGTTATAATAGTAAATGAAGTTAAGGTAAAACTTATTGTTGGTTAGAAACACTAACCATCTACCTTTATCTTTAAGATCCATCTTTCTATAATAATTTTAGAAATCATATCTAGTTGACTATTTTTTTAGCTTGAACCATAACTCATTCCATAGGAAATATCTAATTATTGTCGTCTTTTCCTACTTTTGTCAATATCTTACCTTTAATAGTACCTTTAAGAAAGCAACTTTCTAGTCATAATAAACTCCTATAACTAGCTAAGAACCCTTTTTGAAACATTCAAAACATATGTATATCTTAGTAAATGTGGCTATAAATCTAAGCTTAGCAATTGGGCTTGGTCCTGCCCGAATCGACCCCTGGTTGGGCTAGGTCCTGACTCTAACCATTGCCATCCCTATAATCCCATATCTTATCATATTCTACTCTAATAGCTTCTTACATATCCTCTTTCACAAAATTTCTAGCCCTATAATAGACATGATACCTTATATCAACTTTAAATCTTTCTTAACAAACTTCCTCAAATTTGTTAGCTTCATTGTAACGGGTCCTATGATCCACACTTTGGTTATTAAAAGTAGGATTTCATGTGTGATTATACTAAATAAATCCTACCTTCATATATATAATCATGATAATAATTAAAAGATTATAAATAATTACACGAAAAGTATTTAGATCTGTCATAAAACTAGTGGAAAATGTATTATTTATTATACCTACTCACACATTTGGCTTTAACACTTTTTTTTATATTACCTTCTTGTGTCAACAACAACCTTGTCAAGTGCTAAATCTTTTTCATATAAAGGTTGAATATAGGCAATTTTGATTTATGTATTATCTCCTTATCAACATTTGAGCCATCTTCCTCTTCAAAACTATATTATTATTTGAATCAAAATAATTTGTCATATTTTGTCTTCTATATCATCCCCATCATTATTTTCTCCATATTTTCTCTAACTTCTTCTTTACCTTTCCTTCTTTTCTCATAAGTTGCACATATTGTTCTCTATTCTCTTTCCTTCAAAGATCCCTTTCGAAGGAAATGACTTTATCCTTAGGCATTACTAACTCTTCATCATCCAAAATTGAATTAAACTCCTCTCTAATGCTTACATCAAAAAATATATTCTTTTCTTACTTATTTAGATCAACTTTAGTATCACTTATGATTGCAACTTCTTTTATACAACCCCTTGCGTCTTCATTCATAGATTATATGATAGTAGATTGATTAACATTCATTAGGACATCATTTGAAATTCTAGTAATACCCTCATTGTTAACAACAATTTCAAGCCATTCAATCCCAACTTCAGCACCCACATTTTGGTCTAAATATGGTAAATTGCATCCATAATCAACTTAGATCTCTATCATCTTATGTTCTACAATAAATTACATATTTCCATTATACAATCACCACTCTTTGTCACCTTTATCAAACCATTTTTCAAACTACCACTTGTCTTCCTATATAAAAACTTACTTACTTACTTAAGGTCCTTTAACATCTTCCATAAAAATCCTTTCAAAGTTTTGATAACAAAACCTATCAATTTCAATGCCCCAATTTTTAACATCTCTACTAACATATTCTACATCTTCCCTATACATAAACTTTTTACCATAAAATATAATTGATTTTTCGTCTCATCCATCTATCTTCAGGTACAACAAATAAATAAGAGAACTATATATACACATATGAATGTTATATAAAGAACCATGGCATTAAAGAAAAGAAAAATAGAAATATGACTTTTATATTAAAAATTGCATTTGTATTATTACTAAAGAGGTATAATGTTAAAAGAAAATGCATAGAAATTAAAATCCCTTTGTATAACTTAAAGAACTCAAGTATAAAAATAAGAAAATTCCTGAAAGTGTTAAGATAAAAATGATCCTAAAATTAATGTAATGGAGAATGGAAATAACACTAAGAAGTGTTAGGAGCTGAATAAATAGGACATAAATATGGGTCAACTTAGTGAAGTAAATAAGGAGTATGTTATACCTGTGACTAAAAAAGTTAAGAAATATGTTAATGAGAAAACAAGAGATGAAAATTAGAAAGACGGCAGTTATAACATCAATGTTAAAGAATTCGAGGTTGTGGTGAAATGGAGATCTATTTGGAAGAAAAAATCTCCTTTTGCAACCAACAAGATAGGAAGATCATTGCATGGAATATAAGAGGAGCAAATGCTCCTTCCACGAAGCTTTTGCTTAAAGATTTCATTTTTGAACACAAACCTAAAATTTTTGCAGTTTTGGAATCCATAATCAAAATAGATAAATGTGACATCTAGAAATTACTCCAACCATACTAGAGGGAGATTCAAAATCACTCTCACCATACAAATGGAAGAATCTTTATATACTACAACACTCTATTTGTTGAAATATCTATGATTAGCATATCTAATCAATTGATACATTTTGAGTTTATAAGTAAAATCATTAAGAAATCATGCGTTGTCTCCTTTATATATGGACAATACTATGTTTATCAAAGATCTTAATAATGGGAAAATATTAGAATGCTGGCTCTCAACATTCAAAAATCATGGCTACTGATTAGTGATTTCAACACCATTATTTCATCTAAGGAGGTTAAAAGATTGAATGCATCAAAAATACCTTGCTAAGAGCTAAGACGATGTCTTATTGACATTCAATTTTCTGATATTCCAAATTAAGGCAACTTCTTCATATGGAAAAACAAACAAAAAGGTTAGAATTGCATCAGGAAGAAGTTAGATTGCAACCTAGCCAATTTGGAGTGGTTAAAAAAATTTCTAAACAACCTCACAATATATCCCCTCCCCCTATTTTGTAAGTTTCAAGAGTACCTTTTAGATCTAACAATTTTCTTGCAGGTGTAGTAAGCTTTGAAGAAGTTATATGAAAAGGCATTAGAGTTGAGGTTAATTTCTCAAAACATTATATTTATGTCGTTAAGATGAATATCATAAAAAATATCCTAAAGCAATTGTATAAGGAAACTATTAGAAATACTAAGCATTTGTTATTATTTGCTAAATTAGCTTTGAATTCAATTCAAGTTGAACTGTACAGGAATCCCACTTCTATTGAGCTTTTGGAAAGTGAAAAGAAAGCCATTACCAATCTCT
>JANZXP010000006.1:26366353-26386560 GCA_027576715.1 Erythroxylum flavicans
TATACATGCATATATAAAAGAATACCTCATAATATATAAATAATAAGTCAGAATGTCAGTACAAAAGTCACATATGATCATTGGCCTAGGGCAAACTACTAGCAAAAATAATCAACAAAAATAAGCATAGAGTAGATGACTCCTCGAAATTGTGATCATCTAAGATGAGATGTACTATAGTGTTCGCGGATATAGAGGTATCACGTGACACATAATATGTTAATGTTTGCCACAGATGCGTACATCACATGTATGAGATTGCAGCAAAAGTTTCAGAATCTAGATTTCAACTACATGATAACCTAGAAAAGCCAGAATCACACATATATGCATAGACATATATAAGAACATGAAATGTAAAACTTTTTACCTTTTGTTTCTCCCCCTTTCTTGTTTCTTCTCCTTGTTTGGGCAAGATGCAAACACCAAAACCTTCCTTAATCATCCAAGAACATACAAAGATTAAGAAGAAACAATGTTAAGGGTGATTTGAGCACCAAACTAGATGAGTTCTAATAGATGCTCAAAATGAAAACAAAGATTAAGACTCTTGTTGCATGCACTTTGATTCATGCAACAATTGCATAAATTGTAAGAACAAGACTCTTAACACCTCTCTCTCACTCTAGAACTCTTTTAAAGCCCTTATCCTCTCACTAAAGTGTGTAAAAAGTGGTTAGACTCTTGTGTACATAAGTGAAGAACTCACTTATGTACTCATTAGTACCTTCGGTCATGATCGTGGCCTACTTAAAATCAAGCTTGCCTTTGGTCATGTTCGTGGCCTACTTAAAAATTGTCATACACACTATGTTTTTTATCTGATCTTTTTGCGTGTGACCCTTAGGTTCCTGAATATTTTAAGCACTTAAATTAACTTTTAATTTAAGCAAATCTTAGAAGGTTTCATGTCACCTAAATTTACTCTTAATTCAAGCGAATCCTGAAGGGTTTCATGATGCCAATTTATTGGAATATAAGTGGATTAATACACGAACTCTTCGATAGTTAATTATCCAACTTATGAACCTTTTCACAAATAATTACCGTGCAATTTGTCCTTTTGCCATACTATATCCCACTCAGTTCGGAGTATATGATATGTGTCAACTACCACTAAACTGACTACGTCACATCTAGTCCAAGTGATGCTAGTTCTTGTCCTAGGATCTCATTACTTTATATGTCATTGAGGACTCTCTTCATGATACATAACTACTCTGACCAGAGCCTTCTGAGTAATGACCCAGACAAGAGGTTGTGGGTATCATCTCCTTATATTAGGAGTGGTCAATCATTTGTTGGCTCCCTAATTATCTTCAAATACCAATATCTGTACCCAATCACCACCTTAAGAGTGACCTTGTCTTGAAGTAACAACGAATGATGTCAAACACAGGATTAGTATCCAAGATATCCTTGAGTATCTCAATTATAAGGATATTTGCACCATTGCTATGATGAGATTAATCATTGAAATTCGATAGATCATCCATATGATAATCTCATTACGAGTCATCTGATGTACTTACTACCCTTAGTACGCACCCACACGTTAACTCTAAATATCTCATGCTTACAGTTTGTGAGATCCACTGCTTGATCAATTAAAGAGTATAACAAGTGTCAGTCTATCTGGATTAATAATGTCCTGTCTTATTAATCCTGTAAGTAGGGATTATTTAGATACTAATATAATTGCACACGATAGGAATCTCATTATCATGATCTCATCATGAGTTCCTTTATGTTATATTTTGTATCATGGACTTCATTAATTCAATTTAAGATCGACATCAATTCATATATAAACGAATATAAATTTAATGAAAAATTGCCTTTCGCTTGATTAATCAAAATAAAATTAGTACAAAAGTGCTAAAGGTGATTACCTTTAGAGTACTACTCTAAGAGTCCCCTGTTTGCACTAAAGGCAATTGCCTTTGTATCTAATGCCATAGGTGAGTACACAAAAATCAAAATTTATATAAGTTAATGGCTTAATCAAAGGATTAGCAATGTAATGATTTGTAGGTAGTCTCTCTATTTTCACATCATCTCTATCAATTATCTCACTGATCAGGTGACATCTCCTGAGTACGTGCTTTGACCTCTAATGAGACCTTAGTCTTTGGCTTGAGCAATAGCCCCATTATTGTCACAATACAACAGTATTAGGTCTACTATGCTCGAAACCACTCCAAGTTCCATAATGAACTTCTTGATCCAAACAACTTCTTTTACCACTTCCGCAGCTACAATGTACCCTGACTCGGTCGTTCAATATGTAGTCGTCTCTTATTTGGAACTCTTCTGACTGACTGCTTCACCATTCAGTGTGAAAACATAACCTAACTAAGATTTGGAGTCATCTTGGTCAGATTGAAAACTGGTATCCGTATGCCTGCTCACTACAAGATCTGCATTTCCATATATCAAGAATACATCCTTATTCCTTCTCAAGTACGTTAGGATATTCTTGACAGCCAACCAGTGGCACTCACAGGATCTGATTGATATCTGCTCATAACACTTAGAGCATATGGTATATCAGGTCTTATACATAACATAGCATACATGATTGATCCTATTACCGAAGCATATGGGATCATACTCATGTGAGTCCTCTCATCTTACGTCCTGGCACACTTAGATTTTAAGAGTTTTATCCTATGAGTCATGGGAAGAAACCCTCTCTTGGACTGCTCCATGCTAAGCCTATTTAGCACTTTATCTATGTATGTTAACTATGAAAGACCTAGTAACTTTCTTGATATATCTCTATAGATCTTTATTCCCAATATATAAGTTGCTTCTCTAAGGTCTTTCATGGAAAAATTCTGGGACAACCAAATTTTGACTGATTGCAAACTTAAGAAATCATTTCCTATTAGTAATATGTCATCCACATATAACACAAGGAAAATGATAGCACTCCCACTAACCTTCCTGTACACACAAAGTTCATCAAATTTTATCAGAAACTAACTCTTTGATTATCTTATCAAATCGGATATTCCAACTCCTAGATGCTTGCTTCAATCCATAAATATATTTTTGAAGCTTACATATCCTCCTGCCATCTTTAGATAGGAAGCCCTCAGGATGTACCATATACACATCCTCAACTAGATTCCATTCAGAAAAGTCATCTTCACATCCATTTGCCATATTTCATAATCATAATGAGCAGCAATGGCTAGGAGTATTCTAATGGATTTAACCATATCTACGGGGCTAAATGTCTACTCATAGTCAACTCCTTGTCTTTGACGATATCCTTTAGTAACTAACCTCGCTTTATAGGTAATCACATTACCATCCATGCCAGTTTTCTTCTTGAAAATCCACTTGCACCCTATAGGTTTTAGCCTTTCAGTTGGGTCAATCAAAGTCTATACTTGGTTTTCAAACATGGAATCTATTTCGAACTTTATGGCTTGAATCCATTTTTCAGATTCTGAACTCTTCAGAGCCTCTTCATAGGTTGTAGGCTCATCGTCCTCTATGAGTAATACATCATTTTGTTCACTTACAAGAAATCCATATCTCTTTGGAACATTGCATATCCTACTTGACCTATAAACATTTTGGGTGTTAGAAGGTTTAACTATTGTCTCATCTCTGTGAACAAAAATTTCAGATTTAGTAGTGTATTTATGCCTGTTTGAACATCATGAACTTCATTAAGTTCAACTTTACTCCCATTGTCTTCTCTTAGAATAAACTCTTTCTCTAAAAAGATAGCATACTTTGAGACAAAAATCTTTTGCTCTAAAGCATTATAGAATTGATATCCAATTGTTTCCTTAGAATGTCCTAAAACAGAAATTTATTAGATTTTGCTTCAAACTTGTCTGATTAAATCTGCTTTAAGTAAGCCAGACAATCCTAGCCTTTCATATAAGAAAGATAGGGCTTTTTGTTAATCCATATCTCATATGGAGTAAGATCAACTGCTTTTGAAGGAACTCTATTTATTACATAAACAATAGTCTTGACTGCATACCTTAAAAGGATTTCGGTAGATTTGCTAAGCCTATCATTGACCTTATCATATCCAACAAGGTTTAGTTTCTCCTTTCAACCACAACATTATGTTGCGGTGTGTAAGGTGGAGTCTATTTGGATATAATCTTGTTATCCCTGAGATAAGTTAGAAACTCCTTGTTTAAGTATTCACCACCTCGATCTAATCAAAGAGTCTTGATACTTCTACCGAGCTATTTCACTACTTTATATCTAAATTATTTTAACATTTCAAATGCTTCAGACTTGTACCTCATTAGATACACATACCTATATTATGAATAATAACAAGTACATAATAGATACATTGTTATTAACAGGTACATAATAGCAATTATCCAAAATTAGCTCTTACCCACTAAGAAGATACAAAACATATGTTCCTATAGCTAATGCAGTAACTCTTGCTCTATTTCCTACATGTAGGTCCACCTCTCCTTTTTTGAGCGGTCTACTATCCCTAAGACCCTGCATATTAACACATATGTGATAGCCATAACTGGTATCTAATACCTAATTTTATTATCAGAAATAGTATTAACCTCAATGACAAATAATATACCTAAGTAGACAGTAGGGCATTTAATGCCTTCTTCTGCTTCAACGACTTCAGATAAGCTTTGCAGTTCCTCATCCAATGTCCTTCCTTACTGTAAAGGAAGCATATCCTCTTTGATGTAGCTCCTTTGCCTACTTCTTAGCTACACCTCCCACTGGCTTCTTGGACTTCTTCTTCTTCTTTTGTTTCTTCTTTCAAGAACCAGAAGGAGAGTCCATCAGCATCACAACCTTACTGTCTTTCTTGACAATTTTCTCAGTTATTTTGAGTAGATTAATCACCTAAGGTGTCGTTGGGGATATTTGATTCATCCGATAGTTAAGTCTATACTATCGGTCAAACCAGTTAAAATTAAGCCTATACTTAATTCATGATCCATTACAAAACCTAAACTGGCTAACCACTCAATGTATCCATACATCTTCAGTGCATACAGCACTGGAGATGATCCCTCAGCATCTTAAAGAGAAAAAGAAACCTTTCAGTCTTGAACCTTTCAAATCGAGGTTGCTAATCAAACAGTTCCCTTATATGGTAGACTATGATATGAGCATTCATAGTCTCATGCTACTTTTATAGTTCTAGCGACATAGAGGCAAGCATTATACAACTAGCCAGCTCACTATCATCCAATAACTTCTTGTAAGCTTTTTGATCCTCATCAGATGCATTGCAACAGGGGGATCGAGAAATGGTTCATCTAAGACATGTCCTAGTTTCTCAAATTTCGTAGCCAATCTAAGAAGTTAAATCTAGTGAATTTGTTGGAGTCTAATAGAGAGCATAGGTTCATATTAGATGAAGATATTGTGGTGATTCAATAACTTAGAAGAACGAGAGAAAGTTTTAGAATGTACACTAGTGCATATCGATAAAGACTTTAATCAAATGCATTATGGGTCCTACTATTTTTATTCAAATCCGTAGCCTTCGTTACGAATTCGAGGAAACTTATAGTTTTCTTGATGAGTTGATATCCAATATCACCAAGAATGACCTTGGGTTTGCCTAATAAGCCATCGTAAGTCAATTGGCAGGTATCATTCATACCAATTGCATTTAGTTATGTAAATATTGACTTGTGCCATCAACTGTTGATTTAGCACACTCATTAGGTTATCAACTTTTGATTTGTATACATCCCATGTACATTACCTAACTTCGCCACGATCCACGTTAACCTTAGGTTTGCCTAACAAATCAAGTCTTCCGGTTATGACCAATCCAATAATCTAGAATTCTAATTTCCATGGATTGAACATATCCATGTAGAGTGGGCTTTGGTTTGCCCAATAACCCAACTCTAAAAGATTTCTGGTTCTTTCCATATCAATGGAAGGCGTAATTTCTAATATTTCTGTTGAGGGATTTGTTTGTTGGTCTCATCAATACTTGGATGATATTGTATATTACATATATGTATTCAAATTATAGACAACTTAATTAAATTGAGTCTATATATATAACCAAATGCATCTAATGCATGTATCACACAAATGAGGTTTAATTGAGAGTGTGACTTGACTACGCACCAAAAGTTTATGATTCGATTCAACTTTTGAACCGAATCAGGTACTAGTGTTAGTCTCGGCTAATTTGAATTATGAATGTGATTCGATTAGGAATCCTAAAATTCAATCATTTTGATGTCCAAATTAAACACTTTAATTCTAGTATATATGCCTTTTCTAATCACACTAGAAATGCTATGTTCTACTTGGAATAATTCTAAATTAATCCCTAAGGTTTCCAAAATTTTCATACATCAATAAGTCATCTACAATATCCCTAGGTCATCTTATATTTATCTAAACTCTTTTAGCACAAGTCAAAAATATCTTGATGGCCAAGATCATTAAGATAAATAAGTTAACGTACTAGACACTAAAAGGATTGGTTCAATGTTCGAAAATTTTTAGAACCCTAATTTCAAGCACATGTACTAAGCATGCTACTATCATTAAAATAATACATTTCTTATCTCATAAAAGAATTATTAAGGTCTTAAAACTGAAACATAAAAACCATAAGCCATTAATTAAGTCAACTCCATCAGTATTCAAAAAGCTTACCAATGTTGACTTTGACTTGATTTATTAATTTAATCAAATTCAATTAATTCTTGAAAAAGTCCAAAGTCTTATAAACATTCTAAATGTGCCTAATAAAAAATTCCAGAAACTAATTCCTAGGAATTATTTATTAACTAAGTGGAATTAGCCAGCACATCACAGGTCTATGACACTTATCATATTACTTCTAACACTAGTCATACTCTACATCATACATGCATAAGATAATCACTTTAACAACAAGTGTCATGCATCTCATACATGTGGAAACATCTTATCTTGCATGTGCATGCTTAAAATTAATTATAAAAATTTATAAAAATCAATATGGAATTTACAAGCATGCATGTTCATCAAATTTCCAGAATTTCCCAGATCTTCATACATGCATCAAGCTAAAACTAAATTTGTAATAAAATAGCAAATGACATTTAATTGCATCTTCCTTTGACAGAAACATAACATAAAACTGAAATTTTTGTGAAGGAAAATCATAAAAATAATTTTCTATAATTATTACGAAATTTTCAAATTCAACATATGCATTCAGTTTTCCAGAAATTCCCAGAAACCAATATGTGAACATACTGGATATTAATTTGAAATAAAATAGCAAATGACATTCAATTGCAATTTACTTTGATAGAAACATGATATAACACCTTATAAACAAATAAAAAAATTCTACAATTTATACGAATTATTCCAAATCAACATGCATGTTAGTCACAACCTAGCAAGCACTTTGCATATATTCTATACATCATCTAATACATGCATAAACTTGCTCTGATACAACTGTTGAGGTGCCATAGATTCATTCATCATATGCATGATAATGTAATGGAAGTGTTGAAATTTAAATTCCAATCATATGACAACCCCAAAAATCCAGAAACACACATGCATGCGTAGACAGATCATACGAACATGAAATTTAAACACTTGTATCTTTTGTTCTCCTTTCTTGATTCTTCTCATTGTTTAGGTTGTAGCAAACACTAAACCCTTTCTTCATTATCCAAAGACATGCAAAAAGGAAGAAGAAGAAGCGTGTAAAGGTAGTTAGAACACCAAACTGGATGAGTTCAAGTAAATATTCAAATGGAGAGATGGATCAAAAATATCTTGCATATAATTATATGTATGCAACAATTGCATAAATTACATGAAGAAAACTCAAGATCACTTCTCTCTCTCTCTCTAGAACTCTTCTTGTAACATACCACTCTCACAGTACATATGCCCAAACATATCAGCGATTATTCGAGAACATACTCTATGAGGATGGCATGTTAAGACAATTAAAACAACTCCTTACAAAATTTCAGACATCAAACACATCTTAAGCAACCAATATTTCATTTTGGCCCATCTCATTTACAAACATGTCTCGTCATAAATGTCATTACATTTCAGAATTCATATATACAATGTACAATAGTTGAAAATACAATTATTGATACAAATAGCTATAGAAAAATGCAGGTACATACTGATCCTGACCACTAACTCATATCCAAATGCAGTACCTATACTCCAATAGTCTAAGTCGATCTCTTCTGAACCTAAAAATCAACAATGCAATTTTGATGGGTTGCAAATTTAGTGAATGAACCATAATTGATGTGCTCACTCATATCAGAATACAACATCACAAATACAAACCAAATTCACAGTATACCTCATCTTAACAGTACATCATGAATTTCACACATTTCATATAATCTTTTGACAATAATTCAATCCTAATTCTCAGTTAGTAATATTATCAAATGTCCATAAACATGACATATCTTTATATCAACATAATTTAATAATTGTTCTCAATCATTCATAGGGTACATTTGAAAATATATTGCAAATGTATATGCACATGAGACTCCACATTCATTTTTATTTTGTTGTGACCGAGCACCTATTCACTGTCCTATATACCTTGTAAATATTAAACTCATTTCACTTTTTGTCTCGTATATATTGTGAATACCGGGCTCATTAATCACTGAGCCTGTGGCTCTTTATGCTCATTTTCTAAGCTTTAAGCTCTTTTTAGACTAGCCACTTCAGTCACGACCCCTTTATCTGATCATGAATATCATGCAATGAAATGCATGAATTCATATATCACACTTTCAATAGCTTTCATTCAATTCAGTCACAGTCACTTTTCATATGCATTGGACATAAGTTCGGCGTTCAACTTTCGTTGAGAATACACTTTCCATATTCACATTCAATTACGAAACACTCTCAATACATTCCCAAATATCATTCTCCTCGGACCATTCAATGCCCAAAATTATCACAATCATAGCAATAATAATTTAGTTATTGAAATTGAATAGAAACAAATCAGACATGGTGAGATAACATCTAGGTTAACCACAATACACTCCAGATAGCTATTGCCTCGATGAACTGGCAATGTTTAGATGCTAGCATTTGACCTGTGGGTCGAAACCATGCAATACATTTACACATTACAAAATTGTTCAATCATATTAGTTCTCATTCATACACATATATACATGTATTATGTTCAATGCAAGCTCAATGATTTTCCTGGGTATGTGTCCTTAATCATAAGTTTTGATCATTCAAACCATTCATTCATTAACCGTTTTCTAACAATATACATTCACATAATTTCACAATTCTCATTCATTCATACCTAATACATTATTCATATCCTTTGGATCACATTTACATTTATAAGAACATCTTCATTCCTTTAACACTCCTTCATTCCAAAATTAAACACATTATTATCAAACAATCTCTTCCTTAAGTTATAACATCATTTAACAACTTCAAATTATCAAACATTTAACCAACTTATGCAACATCAACTTAGGTTCATTTTAAACCCCAATCAAGTCCTTATGTACTATAGTAAAGTACCTTGTACTTACTTGGTTTAACAATTACACAAAATTGAACTTATCACTTCCAGGCCTTGCCTACGATCATGGTGGCTCTTCCCATGATTGTGACAGAAGCTTGTGCAACAGGCCACAGTTGTGGGGACTATACCACGATTATGACAAAACCTAAATAATCAGGCCACGATCGTGCACTACATTGTTTCCCACAATTCTCCA
The DNA here is from genome assembly GCA_027576715.1 of Erythroxylum flavicans. Lineage (NCBI taxonomy): Eukaryota > Viridiplantae > Streptophyta > Magnoliopsida > Malpighiales > Erythroxylaceae > Erythroxylum > Erythroxylum flavicans. The sequence continues at coordinate 26,376,118 of JANZXP010000006.1, forward strand.
CGACTTTCACATACTTAGAAACATCACTAACACTTCAAATTTTCTAGAATTCATGTTCAATTATACAACCTCATTTAAATTTGAATTATACTCCAATCCCTCATCAATTTCATCTTTAATTCTAGCTTAAAATTATTCAATTAACAACTCATAAATCATTGTCCTTTATACATCAAAAACCAAACTAGAACTATCATTGAAGCATCATTTTCCAGAACTTATTTCATTATCAAAATCATATATATTTCATTCCAATTTATTCATCATCATACCATTAAATCATGCCATAAAGATCATGTTTCTACTTTCTCTTTAAGTTCTAATTCCACCTCCAAGCATCAAGTTAATCAAGCCCTCCATGCTTGTAAGATTATCATAAATTCAAGATAAATATGTGTTGTTTTTAGTAAGGATGGAAGATAACAATCAGTTAGTTCTTAAGCTATCATGTAAAGAATAAAAATCTAGCTTTGGTGTAGCAATTAAGCAAGGATTATATCAAAATATAGAAAAGGGCGATAGAAGTAATTTTTAGTGGAAAGCAAGGAACAAGATGAAGAAAGTTCCAGCAAAAACTTTGCTACATTAGCTTTATGCAATTAGGTGCAATGTGTCTTAATCTTTTAATGACATATGCCATTAAGCATGTCTTTCATTTGTCCACTAAATATGCTGCCATTTGTCTCCTAATTATTGGTCTATTTGTCACTCTGTAATTGATCCATTTGTCAATTAATCACTAGTCCATTTGTCACTCATTTATCTATGCCAAATGTCACTCAATTTATAGGCATAATCATCCTAATTTTTCATATGTCAATTAGTCCTGCCACTTGGCATTTTTCCAAGACAAAATGTTCATATTAATTTATTAATCTCCTAATTTTGATAATTAATTCTGCAAGTTGCTGATTATAATCTATCAATTCTTGCCATTAGTAACCCAAAGTACAAGACATTGGAAATACACATTCTTATCACATTCATTATGCTCAGTCAATTATCACATTCATCTTAGTTTCATACCCTGGAAGATGTCAGTTGAGTGCAATTTATCTAATTTATAATTTATATGTGTATGCTAATATTTTGCATTTAAACATAATTATAAAAATCATACCATAAATATATCAAATTCATTCTATATACTGCCACTCATATGACTCTATAGTCTAACACTTTAATTCTCTCAATAATTTGAGAGATAGGATACTACACTTCTAGACCCCTTATCTTCTCACTTGAGTGTATATGAACTTATTAGACCTATTATATATAAGTAAAGAACTCACTTGTGTACATCTGTCGAGCCTTCGGTCATGATCATGGCCTACAAGCCATGATTGTGGCCTCTTAATTGATAGCCTCGCCTTCGATCATGATATGATCCATGATCGTGGCCTAATTAAAACCAGCCATACATATTTTGTTTTTCAGCTAATCTTTTATTAGGTTCCTGATTATTTTGAGCACCTAAATTAACTCTTAATCTGAGCAAATCACGGATGGTTTCATGCCACTTAAATTTTCTATTAATTCAAGAAAATCATAAATGGTTTCATGATGCCAATTTACTAGAATATAAGTTGATTAACACACGAACTCTTCAATAGTTAATTCTCCCACTTACAAATCCTTCTATAGACAATTACCACGCAATTCATCCTTTCACCATACTATACCCCACTTACTTCAGAGCATGGGCTATATGTCAATTCCCACTAGACTCACTACGTCACATCTAGTCCAAGTGATGTTAGTTTTTATCCTGGGATCTCATTACTCTATGTGTCATTGAAGACTCTCTTTATGACACATAACTGCTTTGACTTGAGACTCTTGAGTAATGACCCCGATAATAGGTTATGGGTATCATCTCCTTCTATCAAGAGTGGTGAATCCTTTATTGGCTACCCAATTACCTTCAAATACTAATAGTTATACCTAATCACCACCCTAAGAGCAATCTCATCTTAAGGTAACAAGGAAGATGTCAAAGCATAGGATTAGTATCCAGGATATCCTTGAGTTCCTTAAGTATAAGGATATTTGCACTATTGCTATAATGAGATTAATCATTGACATTTGATAGATCATCCATATGATAATCTCATAGCGAGTCATCCGGTGTACTTACTACTCTTAATAAGCATCCACACGTTAACTCTAAACATCTCATGTTTATAGTTTATGAGATCAACTGTTTGATCAAATTAAGGAGTATAATATGTGCTAGTCTATCTGGATTAATAATGTCCTGTCTTACTAATCCTATGACTAGGGGTTATTTACATACTAACATAATTGCACATGATAGGAATCACATTATCATGATCTCATCATGATTTCCTTCATGCTATGTTTTATATCATGGACTTCATTAATTCAAATTAAGATTGACATCAATTCATATATAAATGAATATCAAATTAATGAAAATTGGCTTTCACTTTATTAATCAAAATAAAATTGGTACCAAAGTGCTAAAAGTGATTGCCTTTAGAGCACTACTCTAACAAATTATACCTCAAATCCTAAATTTGATCATCCATATAATAACCTATAAGCTACTTTTTTCATGTGTCCAAAAACAAAACAAAAAATAACTAATTCATCCATCATTTTCTAGCACAACTTCAACATTAACACTACATTCAATCCATCCCTAATCAGTTATCTTAAAATTCTGTTAACATATGCCACAATAGATCAGTATTTCACTAACTTGTTTAACCCAAATGCCACCTTAATGTATCAAGCCTACTTTTCCTCACATGCATAGAAGATCATCTCAAGAACAAGGTAGGAGTAGGATGGTTTTCAGTAAAGACAAGAAGATAATAGCAATTACAACAATGTTCTGCTTCTATAACTATGTTTATGAAGGATTTTTTTCATAGATTTTAGTGTGGCAATTGAACATAATTTAGGCAGAAACACAGAGATGTGAGGGATAAGTAATTTTTCTGCAATGAGAGGAAGAAGAAGGATAGAGTTTCAACAAAAAACAACAAGTGAAGAGGCTTTGCCAAGTGTGTGTCATGTGGTGTGAATGGAGGATGAGTTTGAGGACACTTGTCAAGTATCTAGGCCAGCTACATGTCCTCTCTTTAGGCTGCCTAATGTCACTTAGTTCCTAAGCCATTTGTCACTTAATTCTACTGCCATATGTCACTCAATTTATAGGCTTAGTCATCCTAAATTTCTACATGTCAACTTGTCTTGCTACTTGAAAGTTTTCCTAGTCTAAATGTACATTTTAATCCATCAATCTTCCAATTATGACAAATAACTCTAAATTACTAATTGTAATCCATCAATTCTTTTTATTGGTAAATCAAAATACAAGACATTAGAAATACACAATCATGTCACAATTATTTTGAAGCTTTCATACCTCGGAATATGTCAATTAAGTGTAATTTTTCTAAATCAAAATTCATGTGTCTAAGTAATCTAACAGTCTAACATTCAATAATTTTGGAAACTGATTATTACATATGGGGAGTGATGTCTTAGCACTATAAGAGATGGAAATGATTATAATTTATATTTATAAAAGAAAAATGGCATAGGAGTATTATACAGCAGTTATATTGCATTTAGTAGCTAATTCTTACATTTGGCATATTTTTTTCACTATACTCCCGTAAGATAAAATTTATTGTTTTCATGATCGTACTTACATTTTTCTTTAGGTATCACACTATAGAAAAGGCTTAGGGACTGCCTAGACAATTTAAGATCCTACATATTAACTGATATGTAAAAGGACTGGAGTGGACACCATTGCCTTATCATTGCACATAGTTACCCTAAGGGCATACACACGTAGGAGGTAGTAAAGGCCAATACGGGCACCCTTAGCCCCACCACCACCTCTAATAGAGTCACTAATTCCTGTAAAGGTGAAGCAACAACTAGATCACTAAATGCTTGATTTCACTATTAAGGCACAATAAAAGAGGTACTAAGCCTTCTACTCTAAATAGTTTAAGGTGCCCCACTTTATCAACTAGAATGTCCTTAAATAGGTGAATCTCACTAACAGGTTGCACAAGATTATCTTGTCTAATGGGTGATCTAATGTCTTTGAATACCATGACCCATTATACCAAGAGTTAGCACTAGAGTTCATATATAGCCTTCATAAATAGCCTAGAGGTAGATGGCACAAAGACCTCATTGGTAGACACATTAATGCTTCACTTCATACTGGGAGGCATTAAGTATACTATAAGCTACAATTAATTCATAGCCCATCTATATTTCTATACTAAGGAGTGAACAAGGTCATTGGCACCAAGTAGGATTTACATTGACTATGACCTTTTAAACATAAATGTGAGGAGTTAATAGCAGTTATTGACCCTACCACCCTATAAAATCTAAGGCGTTTGGTTCAGGTTCCTATATGAGATTTGTGTATAAGCTTCATGTCTATTGTTCATATGTGAGGAGGGAGAGCCAAAATGTCATCAATAGGAGGGACATATTTCTCTTATATTTCACGTGTCATAGGTTAAGGATCCACTTCACCATGCTTTTCATATAATTAGTCCAAGGCTACTTTAATAAAGCTAATTTTGGGATCATTAATGGAGGCTCTATAATCAAATGATTAGCACACAGACTAAAAGTACCTTTGGAGGATAAGGAGCTTACAGTGGAAATGATTCCTATGCTTGTTACATCAGAGATCCTTAATGTGATGTGGATGATTGAGTTGAGAATGGACAACTAAGTAAAATATTTTGCACTTATTGGTGAACCATCATGAGCGGATGAGGAGGTGGCTACTTAAGAGGATCATATCATAGGGCTAGGGCTTAACAAAGAGCCTATAATACCACTACTACCATTAGTACCACCACCATCAGTATTAGAATCATAGCTAGTTACATGAACAGATATAAAAGAGTACATGCACAGGTAAGGTGACACTATGATGTAAAAAGCCCAACATCTGGGACTAGAGATTTGACCTTTACCAGTGTAACCACTAGAGATAACTGCAGGAGTGGAGATGGAGCACATGCTAGCAACTATAGTTAGCCAAAAACTTGAGGAGCTTAGGGAGCCTAAGAAAGATAGAAAGCATAAGGAGCTTAAGGCCCTAGCTTATGAGAAGCATGTTGAGGATATTAACATTGAAGAGTTGCAGGATATTATTGCAACAACTAGAGAGGAGACAATTATTCCTAATAATGGTATGACGATAGTGGCAATTGAGTCCTTCATAGGGAGCTTGATGGAGATGCTTTTGTTCAAGGACTTATATGACTAGCTAGTGATAGTGCTTTACCACCTTTGATACCACCAACTCTCAAGGACCATTTATCTATTTTTTTTCCTTTTATGGTTCATTGATCAACTATATATATATATTCACATCATTATGACTCATCTTTTTGGCTTAAGTTCTTTTTATATTCCATTTATCACTTTAGTGATACATCTATAGAATGGGTAGACATTTCAACTTGATCGATTGACCAAAAACATCAAAAAAGTTCAAGTCCTTTATATCCTTTACCCCCTTCTAATTTTTATTTTTGTGTTGCATGATGGAAACATTGAGGATATTGTTTAATTAAGTACGAGAAGGGATTATGAATTTATAAAATAATACACTTAAAATTTAATAATTTTGTCATTATTTTCTCATTATTAAGTAATTTTTAGAAATGTGTTCTCTTTAAAAGAGTGCTATTGAAAATAATTCATTATGAATTTAATTGTTTTAATAAATTGGATTGCTTTAGGACTAGTTATCAGTGTTGATAAATAGGTGAGTTTGATTTACCTTATGAATTTGGAGAATGAATACCTGATGAACGTTATGGTATTCTTTATATAAGATGTGTATGCATAGGTAATTATGAGTTTGTTAGCACTTTTACTATTTAAAGAAAAAGAAGAAAATAGTAATATGTGAATAAATAAGCATAATAAATTTCACTTCATTGGTTTTGTAGTTATAAAAAGGTTAAAGTTAAAGAATGATCTACTGACATAGTTAAGAAAATGGGAGTATTCATGACAAGCTGTTTACTTTTAGGTAAAAGGCCAAGTGAATTTTTAAACAAGCTTCTAATGCTCATTTTTAATTTTATGTTTTATTAATAAAAAGTTTTTGAATGTGTTTGAAAGTTGAATCATGTTATATATTTTTATTATATACAAAAGAATAAATTTTTGGGTTGAATTTTGAAGAGTCATGAAGTAAATTGAACTAACTTATAAATTGATGTAAGTAGTTGGTTGCCTAACAATTTGGTTATTGATTAAGAGTGTTCATTAGTACATTAATTAGTTAAGCAATTTTTTTAAAGTTGTATTGTATTTGAGATTGAATGATGGATTAGATTGCTTGAGGATACTTAAGTGCAAAGAAGTTTGATGTATATTATACATTCATTTTTTAGCAATATTTTCATAACATATTTCTTGTGTTTTAGATAAATTTAAAGGATTTGACACTTAATTTAGGAATTTTTGTTATTTTAAGGACAATAAGAAAACTTAGAAAAGCATTAGAGTGATATGGAGCAATTTTGGAAGATTTAGAGAAGAACCACACAACAAAGTTATGACACATGATCCCATAGTGGGTGTTGTAGATGAAAGTAGTTTCTTTTTTCTTTTTTATCACACCCTACACATCTTGTGTTACCTCCCATATGAATATAGTGTTAGAGAATTTTATAACGTACATGACCATCTATATGGCCCCATATAGGGGCTCATATAGCTCATTTAAAATTTGAGTTTCATATTATTTTATAAGGAGGAGGCAAAAAATAAAGGTGAGTGGCTAAGGAAAAAAAAGAGTCATCTTGTGTTTTGCACTAATCTTGATCAAATATTCACCATTCTTTGGAGATAAATGAGAACTTTATCAATTCTTTTGAAGATTTCAAGATTCAAGAACATGCTTTTCTTAACTTCTTTTATTTATTGTTTTTATGTGGATTTTGTTTGATTGGTATATATATTTAGGTAAGTAGAACTTAGGATTTGCTATACTTTAATTCATTCTTTAATTAATGAAATTCTAGTTTTTCTTATGGTTTATTAGTAGTTATATATTGATTAAATAGAAAGAGAAGAAGTTTAAGATTCAATATATGATTAATACATTAAGATTTAAGAGATAAGATGTATGTTTAGGTCACATTGTGAATAAAGAAGGTTAAAGCATGAGTTATTTGGAAGAAAGTTGCAAGATCTTCCAAGGTTAGGGTAAAACCGATTAAGAGAGTTCACAAAATGATTTAAGGCAATCTTAGGTTATCCAAAATTCGAAGAGTTTTTGGTTAATTGACTTCTCAATAAGGATTATATGTCTATAGAGAAAATAAAGTCTAAGTTAGAAACTCTTACTAATTCAAAAAGCTAGAACAATTCCATACCTAAAGTTGAAAGTGAATATAATTAAAGTTTTAGGGGAACCTGGCCTAAATCTAGTTAGTTCATAATTTGGTACATTCTTGATTATTGGTTGCAATAGTATTTAGATTTTATAATTATTTTATTTTGCTTGATTCACCTTCTAATAAAGGTTTTTCTAACTTGTTAATTTTATGGGAAATGAGTAGTTAACTGATAATTCTTATAGGATCAACTTATATTTGCCAATTCTACCTATAACTATACCGTGCGCTTGTAGTAAAATAATATAGCAAGGATTAATCTCAAGACTCAAATTAAAACATTAAAACATATAATAGATTAATTAAATAATAATTAAAATTTAGTTAAGCCATATAAAGGGATCTTTATCATATAGAATTCTATGCAATCATACCCTGTTCTCTCTTAATTATGCAAAACCTATCCTTATTAGTTTAGTGAAAATATCAATGAATTGGTGTAGTGTGTCAAAAAATTCTAGTTTAATATCCCTATTTTGCACATGTTTTCTAATGAAGTTACATTTAATTTCTATGTCATTGATTCTCTAGTGTTAAACAAGGTTTTTTGTATGGTATATGACATTAGTTTTCACAATTAATGGGTATATTTATAAGATCCATACTATAGTCCTTAAATTTCTATCTAAGCTATATAATTTGTGCACGATAACTTTTGATCACCATATATTTAGCTTCTATGTTTGATAAGACAAATAAAATTTATATCTTACTAAATTATGATACTAATGCCTTGCCTAAAAATTAATACACACTAGATGTGCTCTTCTTCTCTAAAGTACAATCCATGTAATATGTATTTAAATATCCAACTAAATAAAATTATGTTTTTAGGATACAAATTCTAAATGACAAGGTAACAAATAGGTATCTAAGTATATGCTTAATAGCTAGATGGTGGGACTCCTTAGGCTTTGATAGAAATCTAGTAATCAAACGTATATTAAATGTAATATCGAGCATACTTATGGTAAGATAAAACAAACTACTAATCATACCTCAATACATCTTCACATTTATCAGTTTACCTTTTCATCCTTGTTCAACTTAATTGTGATACTTGATGTAATATGAAGCTTTTGAGTAGTTCTTTCATGTATTTTTCTTGATTAAAGAAATGACTTCCTTCATTTACTTAATTTAAAGTCCAAGTAGGAAGTTAAGCTCTCCTGTCATGCTATCCCAAATTCCTTACCTATAAACTTAAAAAATTTCTTTGCATGTGCTTTCATTAGTAGCATCAAAGATAATATCTTCACCATAAATTTGAACAATTAAAATATCAGGCTTATGCTTTTTGATGTAAAAGTTTTGTATCAACCTTACCTTTAGTAAATTTTTTTAAAAAATATACTTAACCTATCATACCAAGTTTAAGAGCTTGTTTTAAGCTATATAAATCTTGAAAGAATTTATAAATATGGATAGGTATATTATGATTTTTATAATTGAAAGGTTGATCAATATAAACTTCTTCTTCTTCTTGAATGAAACCATTTAAAAGTAAAATTTTTCCATCCATTTGAAATAATATGAAATTTATTTAAGATGCAAATGTAAGTAATAACATAATAGCTTCTAACCTAGCTTTTAAAGCAATAGTGTTGGGTTAGCCATGGTTGCATGCATCACATGCATGAGGATGCAGCGGGAGTGCTGGAATCAAGATTTTGACACCATGACAACCTGGAAACCACATAATCTCACATGCATGTAAGGATATGTTAAGAACGTAAAATAACAAAAAATTTTACCTTGTGAATCTCCTCCTTTTTTGTTTCTTCTCCTTGTTTGGGTTGTTGCATACAACAAACCCTTCCTTGATCACCTAAGAAAATGCAAGGAAGGAAGATGAAACAATGTGTGAAGGTTTTAGAACACTAAACTTGATGAATTCAAGTAGATGCTCAATATGGTAGAAGATAGATCAAGCTTATCTTGCATGCATATTGATTTATACAACATTTGCATAAATTGCAAGAAGATAACTTAAGAACTCATCTCACTCTCTCTAGAACACTTCTAGAACCCTTTCTCTATCACTTAAGTGTGTAAAAAGTGAAATTTGTTTGTATACATAAGTGAAGAATTCACTTATATATCATTTTGGGGCCTCTGTCTGGCATGTCACGCTTTTGGCCACGATCGTGGCCCTATGATACACTATTGTGGTGCTTAAAATAGGCCATACACATTTGTTTTTCATTCGATCTTTATGCGTTTGACCCTTAGGTTCAATTAACTCTTAATTCAAACACATCATGATGCCTATTTGCTGGAATATAAGGGGATTAACACACATACTCTTTAATAGTTAATTATCCAACTTATGCACCTTTTCATAGACAATTACCATGCAATTCATCCTTTCACCATACTATACCCCACTTGGCTTAGAGTATAGGATATGTATCAATTCCCACTAGACTAACTACGTCACATCTAGTCCAAGTGATGTTAGTTCTTGTTCTGGGATCTCATTACTCTTATGTGTCAATGAAGACCCTCTTCATGACAAATTCCTACTCTGGCTAAAGACTCCAAAGTAATGACCCCAACAAGAGGCCATGGGTATTATCTCCTTCTATCAGGAGTGGTGAATCATTTATTAGCTAGCCAATTACCTTTGAACATAAATATTTGTACCTAATCACCACCCTAAGACCCTCGTCATGAGATAATAAGGAATGGTGGCAAAGCACAGGATTTATATCCAATATATCCTTAAATACCTTAAGTATAAGGATATTTACACCATTGCTATGATGAGATTAATCATTGACATTCGATAGATCATCCATATGATATTCTCATAGCGGGTCATCTGATGTACTTACTACTCTTAGTAAATTAACTCTAAACATCATCCACTGCTTGATCAAATCAAGAAGTATAATATGTGCTAGTCTTTCCAGATTAATAATTTCTTGTCTTATTAATCCTATGACTAGGGATTGTTTAGATACTAACATAATTGCACATGATAGGAATCTCATTATCATGATCT